>CM042393.1:18375988-18695988 GCA_023634145.1 Thymallus thymallus
TAGAACATTTCATCTCCATCTTGGGAAAGTGCTTTGACTCCCCCTGGACTACCAGAGCTCTGTCTGAGGTGTCTGGAGAGAACACAGAGGAGAAGGTATTGTTGGTATGTACTGTGTGCGTGCATAAAATGATGTATTGTCCAGGACTAGGCTCAATCTGTATCCGGGAAACCGACCTACAGTATATTGTATATATTTTTAATAAAATGCATTTATTAATTCAAGGACAACAAGAAGAACAGTGCCAGCAGAGCGATCCTCAACGTGTCTGTAGAGGGGAACCTGGACAACTTGGAGAAGACCCAGTCCCTCAAATCCATCCCAGAGAAGATCGTAGTGGACAAGCCCACAGCCAGCGCCCTGGATAAGAAGGAAGGAGAACAGGCCAAAGCTCTGTTTGAGAAGGTGAAGAAGTTCCGCCTGCACGTCGAGGAGGGGGACATCCTCTATGTTATGTATGTTTGCCAGACTGTTCTCAAGGTGTTCAAGTTCCTCCTCATCATTGCGTATAACAGTGCTTTAGTCTCTGAGGTGCAGTTCACAGTGAAGTGCAATGTGGACGTACAGGGCATGACGGGATATAAGCATTTCTCCTGTAATCATACCATGGCCCACCTGTTCTCCAAACTGTCATACTGTTACTTGTGCTTTGTGGCTGTGTACGGATTCACCTGCCTCTACACTTCCTACTGGCTCTTCTACCGCTCGCTGAAGGAGTACTCCTTTGAATACGTGCGGCAAGAAACTGGAATCGATGACATCCCAGACGTGAAGAATGACTTTGCCTTCATGCTGCACATGATCGACCAGTACGATCCACTGTACTCCAAGAGGTGCAGAACCTTTTTTAATAGAAATGTGATAATTGTAAATTGTTTCAAATTATTCAGGTCTTCGTTGTTATTGATAAGTATGTAATGCCTCCAATTGTAAAATAAACCATTCACGTGCCGTAGTATGGCTGCCCTCTGCTTCAAACCTTCGAAGGAGTTATTGTGTTACTATTTTTCCTTTAGTTTATTTAGCTTATTTTTCTAACTTACTTTTTTAAATACTCTGCATTGTTGGTTAAGGGCTCATAAGTAAGCATTTCACCGTAAGGTCTATAGCTGTTGTTTTTCAGCGCATGTGACAAATATGAATAAAGCAGAAGATAAGTTTCCATTGCACATCCTTGGACTTTGTTTTTTGGACAAAGTAATATTCTTATTCTCACATTCTTTCTGTCTCTCTCTCAGGTTTGCAGTGTTCCTGTCTGAGGTCAGCGAGAACAAACTGAAACAGCTGAACCTGAACTATGAATGGACGCCAGAGAAGCTGCGTCAGAGACTGCTGACCAACCAGAATGACAGACTGGAGCTGCAGCTCTTCATGCTGTCTGGGCTTCCGGACACCATCTTCGAGGTGACCGAGCTCCAGTCCCTGAAGCTAGAGATCATCAAGAACGTAACCATCCCAGCCTCCATCGCCCAGCTGGAAAACCTCCAGGAGCTGACTCTGTATCAGTGTTGCTTAAAGATACACACCACAGCCAATTCCTTCCTCAAGGAGAAACTCAAGGTATGCTTTTCTGGTAGTCTTTTGTCGTGGCATGTTTTTTTTTTTTTTTTATGGCTCTTGACATTGTATTTGACTTTGTATTCTGTTTTCGTCTCGTACAGTATGTGGGTCGTTCCACCAATTCGGTGCCTTTTTGAGAAGTGTAAAAAAAGTTTTATTTCACCTAATTGGAACATTCTGTCATAAAGAGCATATGATCAACTTAATAGAAATAAAAACAGTTTTCCCATCACAAGAGGTTAAATGAGAGCATATAAATTGTCAAATAAAGTAACAGCCCACATGAGAGAAAATTATAGTATACTTTGGTATAAGTAATAGTATTCACTTTGTCTAGAGGTCCTAGGCCTAGTTACAGAGCCTTCAAATGGTATTCACACCCCTTGACACTTTCCACATTTTGTTGTTACAAAGTGCAATTAAAATGGATTTAATTGTCATTTTTTGTCAACCGTCTACACTAAATACGCTAATGTCATGATGGAAGAAAAATTCTAACATTTGTGACTCGTTTCAGGAAACTAGGTGTATGTCACGGGTCATTACTTCACTTCATTTGAATGTAAACGTTTATTTTTAAATCAAAATGTTTTGGGGCAGAAATGACTTCTGGAACATGCTAACTTTCATGTGCCATAATAAAAAAATGTGTATGTCATCTGTAAATACGAATAACATTGTTAAATTACGAGCCTAGTTGGTTAAGCCACAGTAAGACTGCAACCTTCCCACTAGCCTTGATTGGCAGACATAATGAGTGTGCTGGACATGTCGAGAGAAGAGTTTGGATTGGTCTGCCATATAGAAGGCTTCTGTCTATTTGAGCTGGTCAGTATGTGTATGGAATCCTGTCTAACGCGGCTTTTTACATAAAGTATCGTGTAGTGGAGCTGCATAAGCGTTGCTTTCCACTTTCTGGAGGATCGAGTTTTGAAATCAGTGGAATTAGAGTATGATAGCTTTTTTTTATTTTTTTTATTTAACTAGGCAAGTCAGTTAAACAAATTATTGTTTATAATGACGGCCAAACCCGGACGACGCTGGGCCAATTGTGTGCCACCTATGGGACTTCCAATCACGTCCGGATGTGATACAACCTGGATTCGAACCAGGGACTGTAGTGACTCCTCTTGCACTGAGATGCAGTGCCACTCGGGAGCCCCAATATCTAAAGAGATTGAGAACACCTGTCTCCGGATTATATCTTCAAACTAAGGGCAACCGTGACAGGGAGATGCGTCCATCATGCATGATGTAAATGGGTAAGATAGTCTAGCTAGCTACATTTTCTGATATTACACATTTATAGTTTTGACAGTGAAAGTGTACTGTTAGCTAGCTAGCTAATGTTAGCTGGCTGGCTGGCTCATGTTAGCTGGCTGGTTCGCTAGCTAACATTACGTGTAGGATGTTATTGATATCTCAGAGCCATTTGCTTGGCTAGTTAGAGCCTAATGTTCGCTAGCTAACATTGAACCTGGTTGGTTAGCTTCAGATTCATGCAGGGTAGTAACGTCATGAATTGGCACTATGGTTAATTGTTTAACTAGCTAACGTTACCTGGCTGGCTCGCTAGCTAACGTTACGTTACGTGTATGATCTTACACGTTGTTTTCCTAGCTAGGTTCATTGTTTACATGCTACATGTCTTAACAAAAGACTCCACTATGCAAGTAACCATTTCGGGTGTTTTTGTAAATTCAGTGTGAGTATGCCAGAGCACAGAATAACTTATGAATTTACGAACGCACAACAGCAGTTGAATATGGCCGGTGTCGGTAAACGTAGGCAAAAAAGCGTAATTAAATTGTTGCCAGCAGAGCTGACAATCTTATCCAGAGGTAAACCTGGGCTGTATCACAACCGGCTGTGATTGGGAGTCACATAGGGCGGCGCACAATTGGTCCGGTGTCGTCTGGGTTAGAGGAGGCCGGGGTATGCCGTCGTTGTAAATAAGAATTTGTTCTTAACTGACTTGCCTAGTTAAATAAAGGTTAAATAAAATAAAAAAACAATTAACCATAATCCCAATTTTATGTCTGATTTGTAAAAAAATATATAAGACTAATATATCTTGATTACATGAGTCAATACATGTTTCTGAGTAAGTCTAAGAGAATTCCACACCTGGATTGTGCAACATTTGCCCATTATTATTTTCAAAATTCAACCTCTGTCAAATTGGTTGTTGATCATTGCTAGACAACCATTTTCAGGTATTTGTAACTGGGCCACTGTCACGGAATGGGGTTTGGAGAGACCAAGACGCAGCGCAGGGATAGTAGTTCGACATCGTTTATTTTATACTATGTAAATATACAAAACGAAACTGACGAACTACCAGACACAAAACCAAGGTAAATATACAAAATCGACTAAACGTCACGTTCACCAAAAAAACACACGGAATGAACGGACGTAAAACAAAAGGCACACTTACTTCACCGTGACTGCGACATCCATCGATATCGATAACAACCCACACCACGTGAAGGACAGACTCAACATATATCGGATCCCTAATTAGAGACAATGGTTAGCAGCTGCCTCTAATTAGAGATCCACCCAAACCCCACAAAGAAACAGAAAAGAACGACACTGTCAGACTCTGCCCATAGCTACATAGAGATGCCTATTGCTTCTCTATGGCCAGAGCCTGACAGTACCCCCCCCCCAAGGCGCGGACTCCCGGACGCCTAAAAAAAAAACACACACAAAACACGGGGGGGTAAATGGGCGGGAAAACTAGTCCATCGGGGGCGGGGGCGGCTCCGGCTCCGGCGCTGTGGACAGTTTTGTCCCGTGCCCCTTCCTTATCACCGGTCCCGGGCTGTGGACCGGTGGGGCAAAAGGCTCCGGCCATGGAGCGGGGAAAACAACCGGGCCCGGACTGGGCCCCGGTGGGACAAACTGCTCCGGCCATGGAGCTGGGAAAACCGCCGGACCCGGACTGGGCACCGGTGGGACGAACTGCTCCGGCCATGGAGCTGGGAAAACAACCGGGCCCGGACTGGGCACCGGTGGGGCAAACGGCTCCGGCCATGGAGCGGGGAAAACAACCGGGCCCGGACTGGGCCCCGGTGGGGCAAACGGCTCCGGCCATGGAGCGGGGAAAACAACCGGGCCCGGACTGGGCCCCGGTGGGGTAAACGGCTCCTGCCATGGAGCGGGGAACACAACCGGACCCGGACTGGGCACCGGTGGAGCGGACTGCTCTGGCACTGAGGCGGAGCAGACGGCTGGACCCGGACTGGGTACCGGTGGAGCGGACTGCTCTGGCACTGAGGCGGAGCAGGCGGCTGGACCCGGACTGGGTACCGGTGGAGCGGACTGCTCTGGCACTGAGGCGGAGCAGGCGGCTGGACCCGGATTGGGCACCGGTGGAGCGGACTGCTCTGGCACTGAGGCGGAGCAGGCGGCTGGACCCGGATTGGGCACCGGTGGAGCGGACTGCTCTGGCACTGAGGCGGAGCAGGCGGCTGGACCCGGATTGGGTACCGGTGGAGCGGACTGCTCTGGCCCTGGGGCGGAGCAGACGGCTGGTCCCGGAATGGGTACCGGTGGAGCGGACTGCTCTGGCACTGAGGCGGAGCAGGCGGCTGGACCCGGAATGGGCACCAGTGAACTGACCTTCGCAGGAGGTTCAGGGGCGCTGACCTTCGCAGGAAGTTGCGAGGCGCTGACCTTCGCTGGAGGTTGCGAGGCGCTGACCTTCGCTGGAGGTTGCGAGGCGCTGACCTTCGCAGGAGGTTGAGAGGCGCTGACCTTCGCTGGAGGTTGAGAGGCGCTGACCTTCGCTGGAGGTTGAGAGGCGCTGACCTTCGCTGGAGGTTGAGAGGCGCTGACCTTCGCTGGAGGTTGAGAGGCGCTGACCTTCGCTGGAGGTTGAGAGGCGCTGACCTTCGCTGGAGGTTGAGAGGCGCTGACCTTCGCTGGAGGTTGAGAGGCGCTGACCTTCGCTGGAGGTTGAGAGGCGCTGACCTTCGCTGGAGGTTGAGAGGCGCTGACCTTCGCTGGAGGTTGAGAGGCGCTGACCTTCGCTGGAGGTTGAGAGGCGCTGACCTTCGCTGGAGGTTGAGAGGCGCTGACCCTCGCTGGAGGTTCAGGGGCGCTGACCCTCGCTGGAGGTTCAGGGGCGCTGACCTTCGCAGGAGGTTGCGAGGCGCTGACCTTCGCTGGAGGTTGCGAGGCGCTGACCTTCGCTGGAGGTTGCGAGGCGCTGACCTTCGCTGGAGGTTGAGAGGCGCTGACCTTCGCTGGAGGTTGAGAGGCGCTGACCTTCGCTGGAGGTTGAGAGGCGCTGACCTTCGCAGGAGGTTGAGAGGCGCTGACCTTCGCAGGAGGTTGAGAGGCGCTGACCCTCGCTGGAGGTTGAGAGGCGCTGACCTTCGCTGGAGGTTGAGAGGCGCTGACCCGCGCTGGAGGTTGAGAGGCGCTGGGTGGCTGACCCTCGCTGGAGGCTCAGGGTGGCTGACCCTCGCTGGAGGCTCAGGGTGGCTGACCCTCGCTGGAGGCTCAGGGTGGGGAGCCGGCACGGGTCGTACCGGACTGGGAAGGCGCACCGGAGGTTGGGTGCGGGGAGTCGGGCAGAGGTCCGGACCCGGACTGGACATCGGTGAAGCGGATTGCTCTGGCCTGGAAGGGGAGTATCTGACCGGACCTGGACTGGTCCACTCCGCCATCTCCCTCTCGACCTCCTCCTCTATCTCCACCAATTCCCTCAGAACCTCCCCAAAATGCTCCTCCAGCTCTTCCTCCTGCTCCTTGCTCTGAGCCCCCCATTGGTACCGGGGTCTCCCCATGGTCCACATGGGGAGTGGAGTTGGCTCCTCCAGGAGCCCCCACGGGTGAGGGAACCGAAGCATGTCCTCCTCCTCGTCCTCCTCTGACGAGTCCGACTCGAACCCTCCGAGGAGTTCGGTGTTGGTAAACCGGCGCGGGGCTATCTCGCTCTCCGTCTCTCCCCATTTGCGCTGCTTGGTCTCGTATTGGTGGGTTGTTCTGTCACGGAATGGGGTTTGGAGAGACCAAGACGCAGCGCAGGGATAGTAGTTCGACATCGTTTATTTTATACTATGTAAATATACAAAACGAAACTGACGAACTACCAGACACAAAACCAAGGTAAATATACAAAATCGACTAAACGTCACGTTCACCAAAAAAACACACGGAATGAACGGACGTAAAACAAAAGGCACACTTACTTCACCGTGACTGCGACATACATCGATATCGATAACAACCCACACCACGTGAAGGACAGACTCAACATATATCGGATCCCTAATTAGAGACAATGGTTAGCAGCTGCCTCTAATTAGAGATCCACCCAAACCCCACAAAGAAACAGAAAAGAACGACACTGTCAGACTCTGCCCATAGCTACATAGAGATGCCTATTGCTTCTCTATGGCCAGAGCCTGACAGCCACTGAGGAACATTTGCTGTCTTCTTGGTAAGCAACTACAGTGTTGATTTGGCTTTGTGTTTTAGGTTATTGTCCTGCTGAAAGGTGAATTAATCTCCCAGTGTCTATTGGAAAGCAGACTGAACCAGGTTTTCCTCTACAATTTTGCCTGTGCTCTGTTTATTTTTTTTATCCTGAAACTCCCCAGTCTTTAACGATTACAAGAATAAAACATGGCGAGTGGTACTCAGTAATGTGTTGCATTGGATTTGCCTCAAACATAACACTTTGTATTCAGGACAAAAAGTTAATTGCTTTGCCACATTCTTTGCAGTATTTTAATTTTCCATGTGGGGGCACTTCATTTAATATAAAAGGCTTTTAATATTCAACATTTGTCCACAATTTCTACTTAAAATATCAAAGGGACTCAAAAAGCATTCTTTTGGAACGACACATGCGTATTTTGTCTACTGTTGTTAATGACATTACATTTCCCCGCTGGGATTAATAAAGTATCTATCTATCTATCCATCTCTATCTAAGGTGCTCAGGGTGAAGTTTGATGACAGCAGGGAGATGCCTCATTGGCTGTACAACCTGCGGAATCTAGAGGAGCTCTACCTCATTGGCTCACTGAGTCCTGACGCTTCGAAGAATGTGGTTCTAGAGTCCCTGAGGGAGCTGAAGCATCTGAAGACCCTGTCGCTCAAAAGTAACTTTACAAAGATCCCCCAGTCCATTGTGGACGTGTCTAGCCACCTGCAGAGGCTGTACATCTACAATGATGGCACCAAGCTGGTGATGCTCAACAACCTGAAGAAGATGGTGAACCTGACTGAATTGGAGCTGGTGCACTGTGACCTGGAACGCATCCCACATGCTGTCTTTAGCCTCACAAATCTACAGGTATGATATGCCGTACTTTGACTGCCTGCTATGATTGCCTACAGTGTCTCAACTAGGGTTGCAAAAAATATATATTGCCAATTGCTGTAATACTGTGGAATGACACTTAAAATACATTTGTATAACTCTAACTCTACAGGAGTTGGACCTGAAGGAAAACAACTTGCGCTCCATTGAGGAGATCGTCAGCTGCCAGCACCTCCACAAGCTGACGTGCCTGAAACTCTGGCACAACAGTATCTGCTACATCCCAGAACACATCAAGAAGCTGGGCAGCCTGGAGCGCCTCTATTTCAGCCACAACAAGATAGAGATCTTGTCCCCGCACCTGTTCTTATGCAACAAGCTTCGTTACCTGGACCTGTCCAACAACGACATCCGGTTCATTCCCCCGGAGATCGGTGTCCTACAGAGTCTTCAGTATTTCTCTGTTACGTGCAACAAGATCGAGAACCTCCCAGACGAGCTCTTCTTTTGCAAGAAGCTCAAAACCCTCAAGCTGGGCAAGAATATGCTGTCGTTGCTCTCACCAAAGATCTCACACCTGGTTCTATTGACACACCTGGAACTGAAGGGCAACCATTTTGAGCTCCTGCCTCCAGAGCTGCGGTTCTGCCGGGTGTTGAAGCGTTGCGGCCTAGTGGTGGAGGACGTCTTGTTTGAAACCTTGCCTTCGGATATCAGAGACAAAATGAAGGCTGAGTAAAATTCTTCACAGTATCTGTGCAAAAGGCCCTGCGATACACTAGTGTCCTGTCCAGGGGGTGTACTTGTACATCAAGCTGCCTCATACTACATAAACAGGAGATTGGCTCCTGCCCTATGGGCCATTCTGGCTTGGACAAGCCAATTTACATATCTGTGCAAAAAGAAAATGCCAATTTTGTCTTAATCTGACAATCATAGTCTACCAAAATGGTCGATTTTACTGTATACTTTGCGCATCATGATCAAACTAAGCACTATCGTTCTGGGGAACAGATGTGATGTTCATGGGTGTATGTTTTTGAGTATTATGTCTAAGTGTTACTTTATGACAGAAGGAAATATGGCTTTGTGTTATTATTAAATGGTTCTTAACAATAGAATTAGTCACAGGCAATGTACACTTAATCCTGGTACCAGTCTGTTTGTGCCAGGGGAGAACAACTGCCGCCTCTCATTGAAGCCACAGAAGTTCATGGCTGACTGCGGTTCTGCAGGCATTGTTAGCAGAAAACAGGGTCCCCATTATAGTGAATGGAAAAATGTCAATTTTCGTGGTCAATGCGCTATTGCATGTTCACATAGGAATTAATGGTGTCATGTGATCGATGGCTTTGTCCATTCATATATACAGTCCTTGATTTGTGTTAACATTCAACTGCTTGGACTCATAATGTTTTGTATGACATGGAGTGGAATGATGGCACAAACAGATCTGGGACCAAGCTAAGATATACTGTCCATCAGGGGATTTCAATTATTAGATCGCTTGTTGTTGTATTGTACTGTTATTTATTACACTGTACTGCATGAAGCACATGCTTCATTCAACATAAACGATAGAATGTAGGCTTATAATGAGAAAGATAGGATGTATACTAGAATGGAAATTGTTAAGAGTTCTTAAGTCTGTTGGGTATAACTGGGGAGAAGGCACTCGTGGCAGGTGTGCCCTCTAACCAGCTCAATGGCCAGGTACAAAAACAGGCTGGTTTGAGGGCACCTCTATTGGGGCAGATAGTTAGAAGGGAAATCCAGACATCCCACTCCCTAATTTCTTCTGATCAGGGCGGGGCCACTCTGGTCTACTTATTGTCCCCACCCCACGGAAGGGCCCCAGAGACAGTAGGGAAAGGCGATATCTCACTGGCAAATGTTTTCTGGTATGGGTGGGTGGAGCAAGTGGGAAGCAATAAGTAGACCAGAGACAGCTGTTCCCTCTTACATGTGAGCATGTCAGATATTATCGAGACCGTGAGCTCACACGGGAAAGCATGCTTTAAAGTATTTTTAGCATATTTGAGCATATTAGCGTATATGCATCTACTGGTATAGTGTGGCTATTTTTGATTGCATCAACGTTAACTCTTTAGGGACTATTGTGATGAGTCCAAAGACCAACATTTGAGTGAATGACTTTTAGTCCATGAGAATATATTTATGATTATTTTAAGCATTAGTGTTACGTATTTTTTTTTTTTTAAGATATCAATGTCAAATGGTTCTTCATGGTAATGTCTGATGACCCTAAAAATGTTGACGTTGCTAGGCCATTGTGAAGTGCATTTAGAAAGGATTTAAATTTACGGACACATAAAATCTGATTCCCTGATTTATCAAAGTCAGACATCTCTAAACCAATCCCTTGGCTTATCTCAACCTACCTTAAGACATGTACCATGGGGCTACATACCATGTTATTTGGATTTATGGTTCATGAGAAGAAGTATTTCAAAGGTTTTCCAAGAGGGAGAATCTTATAGGTCCTTAGGCAAATTGTTCAGCATGAACAACACCTACATACAAAGTTTCAAGTCTCTAGGTCAAACGGGGCAGTGGATATGAGGGTTTAAGTGAGGCCGATCGGGGCCATTCTTTTTGAGATCCTCATGGCCTCTAGGTTATGTCTGCCAAATTAGAAAAAAACAGAACAATTTATGCTTGAGTTGTTTAACCATGTCAAGAAAAAATAAATGTAAGAATAACAATAGGTTTCACCGCTTTGTTGTGAACCCCTAATTTTACTCTTGAGAAAATATTCCACAACTGCAGGTGGAAGTAAATCACCAACCTTGGCTTTATACCTGTTCAAACAACACACTATAGGTGGCAGTATGCAACCTTTCAGTTTGTTTACCAACTCACTTCAAGTAGGGCTGGGCGATATATCGAATGTAACATTTTTTTTTAATGAGCGTTTGTCTTTTTGGTTTCGTCTCCTTCCCTCCTTCGGTGCTGTATAAACTGTGCACCTTCCCACTCGCACACAGACACCAAGCCCCTCCTCCTTCGGTGCTGTGTGCACAAGATTATTGCTGACTGTTTTAAATGCAGTGTATTTGACCTTTAATTGTACAACAAAGCTTATTTAGAGAGAACATTTTAAAATCTAGAGATTTCTTGAATCACCCATAAGATTGAACAAATGTAGATACACTTTTTATGCCAAGAGGCAAGGATGCACAGGATTCTTGGAGGCAGAAAGACCCCCATCGCCATCTGTGTCCATTCAGCATAGCCTAGATTTACGTAGTTATTACTTCTAAACAAAAACATTCTCATACTCTTACAATGTTCGTTTGATTATTGCTTGAACAGTCGTTAAGATTATATTTGTTTGTGACCTTTGAAAAATACCTATTTTGGATCCAGCAGTGGTTAACTAGAATGCTAATGCCCATTTTACTGGTTGAAGTTGGTTTAAGTATAATACAGTTAGTTTGCGAAGATGACACAAACATTATATTAAGCAGGACATTCATACGAGCCTTAAAATCCAATTATAATCCTAAAGTAGTCTGAAATGCACTCAGCAACATGTAAATATATATAAAATACATAATTCTCTCGTGCCAGTGCAAACATACCATTTACTGTGTAGAAAAGTGACGGAATAATTTAGCTACCAATCAGTGGGGAAACGGACAAACACAATTTGAGAAAATGTACTCCAAGTTTTAAAGGAACTGGTTGACTGTCTTTTAGCTAGCTTTTTATTGTCTAAATTTGCACTAAGAAAATGGAGGCTTCTTTTGCTGGCAGTCTATGAAAACTCCCCCGTGTTCTGCAACCAATATAATAATAATTAATAATTGTCCTATTTCACACATGTACAAGTGTGTATTATATGCATGTGTGAATTGGAAATATGTTTTTTTGCATATCCCAACTCCCCCTGAGACACCCTCTGAGAGTGGGGTCATGGCCAGGGTTTGCCATTATCACCCTGGAGCAATTAGGGTTAAGTGCCTTGCTCAAGGGCTCATCCACAGATTTTTTTTCACTTTCTAGGTTTGGTTACTCGCCCAACCGTTAGGCTACCGGCCGCCCTCCTCGTGACGTGCATCGCCCTCGTGCGCCAATATTTGCAAACGCAGAAAGGAGTCTATTCTCACAGACGCCATAATGGGACATATACAATGTTTCGTCCTCTAACTAGCTCTATGGTACCAAGTCAAGTAGCCATTTTTATTAATTTTTCTGGTTTTTTTCATCTGTTTTATGTACACTGGGGGCCAAAAGTTTGGAATAATACTCATTCAAGGATTTTTCTTTATTGAGAGAATGCCATGAGTGTGCAAAGCTGTCACCAAGGCAAAGGCTGGCTACTTCGAAGAATAGCAAATGTAAAATATATTTTGATTTGTTTAACACTTTTTTGGTTACTACATGATTTCATATGTGTTATGTCATAGTTTTGATGTCTTCACTTTTATTCTACAATGTAAAAAATAGTGCAAATAAAGAAACCCTTTAATGAGTAATATTCCAAATTTTTGGCCCCCAGTGTAGTTGCTAATTGACACATCTTAATCACTGTTCACACCTTTAGAGCGTTTGCTTATATTATGCTAATTAGGCCTGTTTTTTGGGGCTATTGCATTGCTGCTTGAATACTTTTCATGAGCTTTAAATTGTTTGCCTGCCATATGCTATCCTATGTTGCCATCGCTAGCCTGCTCTAGCTTTGCCCTTCTATGCCACATGCTATTGCAACCTCTTTGGCATTAGATTTGTTGTATTTCTGCTATAATTATGTATAGCTTTACTCATTTACATTGTATATTGTCATCGCATTGATATTCATATTATATAAGTTAACAGCCAATTAATTATGCACATTAGTGCGTGTTATTACTTGTACCTTTCCTTTGTAGAAAAACCACACATACCTACGTACCAACAACTCGAGACCTCGGGACTAAGGTTCTAATAAAATATAAACATTTTGGTCAAAATAATTATTCAGAGTTGCTATTTTAGAGGTCCTTCACATATATGTCAGATTTGTGTAAAGGTCAATTTAAGATGAAAAAAAAAAAAAAGTATACATTTCTACATACGCTAACACCTTTGAATTTGGTGCTATAAGGTTATATCTGCAATCCAATCACACAATGCTGGGTTGTCAATAAAATGTAAGGTGATGTACTTTTTGATTCATGAAAGATCTAAGATCTGGGACTTTAAAAATACTCATCTCATTTGCAGATAGAACCTTATAGTCCTTGATTATTCATATAAGTTCTAGTCCTCTTTCGCAATTACTTTTAAAAAAGTCACCACTTTTTCAGAAGAATGGCGCTCACTTAAGCTCTTTATTGTATACACAAACAAATACAGGTGCCTTGTTTCAGGCCCATTGGAGAGGCATTGTTTTTTGTTTTTTTTCTTGTTCTATATTAGGGATGGGCAGGCCCCCAGAGAGCATTTAGGGTCTCAACTTACTGTTGAGAGTTAGAATAGAAGAATACACAACGTGCAATTTCGAAATATTGTTGTGCATCAGCAGTTTTTTCATGTTATGTCAGTCACTGACAGTCACTCAATTAGCCCATGTCTGCTAAAATATTCTAGATTGGCAAGTTAGTCTAGCCAGCTACCTAAACTACCGACCGGGGGCCCCCTTTGATTTTGTTAGTCACTCTCAACTCTATCATATTAAACTGCTAACATTTTCTCTCCAACCTATGGCAAAACTTGTAGAATTGAAGGAAATTAGCTGTAGCCCTTTCCTGCAGTCAAATTACCTAGTGGCCTCATGGGTGGAATGTTATTCATATTTTTTATAATTAATAAACATTTTAAAAACCTGCCGAAATTCCGGTGTTTCTATGTCAAACGGTTTGTTATATATTTCAGTCTTCTGTGATGTGTGTATATAAACAAACTCATGTAATACATTTCAACTCTTTATCTGACATGGTACAGTTGTCTTTTTAAAAAAAGCCCATAACCATGTGTGTGAGGTGTATACTTGTGTTTCAAAGTAGATTTGTTTAAGACTACCAAGAAAGACCCTGATTCAGCCCACTGCAGTAAAAGGTTAAAGGGGAACTTCACCCGCTGATTTCACTTTGTTTATTTGGCTTGCTCTTCAAGAAATGCTGGCGGCCCATGACAGAAGCCAAACGTGAGTTGGCTTGGGGGTGTGGTTTGATGTAGGTGTGTCCTGTCTGGACCGATCTTGATTTGGTCAAAACATTTGACCAGACCAAATATGAACCAGTCATAGACATTATGTTTCACAAGTTTGGACAGCAAAGTACAGCACATAAGAGTACAGTAAAGATGTATAATGTGCTGTATTCGGGGGAGAGCAACTGCCCCCTCTCATTGAAACCATGGAAGTTCAAGGCCGACTGACATTGTTAGCAAAAAACAGGATCCCCCATTATAGTGAATGGAAAAATGTAAATCTTTGTGGTCAATCTTAGTGTAAATAAATGTTTTCGAAGACAATCATGGTACCAATCATTTCTTCTAATATACCAGATTATCTTTTTGACCTGCACTATTGAAGCTTGGAGCACTGTTGGAGCTTGGAGTACCCTGCAAATACATCTGCGACCATGTGCATGTGACTAATAAATTCATTGAATCTGATGTATGTCCTTGAACCAATTATTTTTAAATCTCACACAGAAGAAGTTATAAGGATAATTTAGTTGCCAATGGCAGTCTGCAGTACCCCTGTCGGCCTTCAACTTGAGTTACTCAATGAGAGGGGGTAGCACGGAGCTAGCCTGCAACGTGAGGTAGCTCAAACTAGGCATGTTATGTTTCTATGAAACGCCATCTTAACCAACTTAATTTGGCTTCAATGCGCTATTGAGTCTTCACATAGGAGTGAATGGTGTCACGTGATCGATGGCTTTGTCCATTGACTATATTGTACACTACTTTACTCATGTACTCTACGCAATGTCTTTTCAACTTTTATTCAGAACCTTAAATTAACCTGATTTCAACGTCCAGAAAATACATATTTTTAATGTCCTGCCAGCTAACATTGCACTAAAATCAATCTCTTTAGCTTTGTTTTCAAATTCATTTGATGAGAGAATGGAAGGAATAAGGCTATGGAGTCAGAGGTTACTAGCACTTCGACCTTTACCACCAGCTCAACTCAACTGGACCTCGAAGCCATTGCGTTTTTTTTTGTTCTCCTCTAACCAGGGACAGATTTAGACCTGGGACACCAGGTGGTTGTAATTAATTATCAGGTTGAACAGAAAACCAGCAGGCTCCGGAACTCGTAGGGTACGAGTTAAATACCCCTGCTTTATACCTTACCGTTGGCTTGATTTCTCTGCCATTTCTGGTGTGTGTGAGCTCTGTGTTCTCTGGAAATGTAATGTGTGGCTATTCTTCAGATAAGTCAGTGTACATTTTTGTGTTGGTTGCTGTGCTTCTCAGGTGTCTCCTGTTGCATCTGTACTGCTGACCTGAAAAAGATTTGATGGTGTAGGATTGTGGCTCACTTCTCTGGGCCATGACTACAGCTGGATGCCATCCTTGTGGAGTCTCCATGTGCACTGTTGCACCTGGTTGCAGCTCTAGGAGTGGTTTTGCACCTCTGTTGTAGTAGTGGTCTTGCTATGAAGGTACCATGTTCATGTGTAGAAACAATAGTACGCAAGTATAAACACCATGGGACCACGCAGCTGTCATACCGCTCAGGAAGGAAACAAGTTCTGTCTCCTAGAGATGAACGTACTTTGGTGCGAAAAGTGCAAATCAATCCCAGAACAACAGCAAAGAACCTTGTGAAGATGCTGGATGAAACAGGTACAAAACTATCTATATCCACAGTAAAACAAGTCCTATATCGACATAACCTGAAAGGCCGCCCAGCAAGGAAGAAGCCACTGCTCCAAAATAACTTTTTGGAGAAATGTCCTCTGGTCTGATTAAACAAAAATAGAACTGTTTAGCCATAATGACTATTGTTATGTTTGGAGGAAAAAGGGGGAGACTTGCAAGCCGAAGAACACCATCCCAACCGTGAAGCACGGGGGTGGCAGCATCATGTTGTGGGGGTGCTTTGCTGCAGGAGGGTCTGGTGCACTTCACAAAATAGATGGCATCATGAGGAAGGAAAATGATGTAGATATATTGAAGCAACATCTCAAGACATCAGTCAGGAAGTTAAAGCATGGTCGCAAATGGGTCTTCCAAATGGACAATGATCCCAAGCATACTTCCAAAGTTGTGGCAAAATGGCGGAATACACAAGAGTGTATGTGTGGGCAGAACTGAAAAAGCATGTGTGAGCAAGGATACCTACAAACCTCACTCAGTTACACCAGTTCTGTCAGGAGGAATGGGCCAAAATTCACCCAACTTATTGTGGGTAGCTTGTGGAAGGCTACCCAAAACGTTTGACCCAAGTTAAACAATTTAAAGGCAATGCTACCAAATACTAATTGAGTGTATGTAAACGTCTGACCCACTGGGAATGTGATGAAAGAAATAAAAGCTGAAATAAATCATTCTCTCTACTATTATTCTGACATTTCACATTCTTAAAATAAAGTGGTGATCCTAACTGATCTAAGACAGGGAATTTCTATTAGTATTAAATGTCAGGAATTGTGAAAAACTGAGTTTAAATGTATTTGGCTAAGGTGTATGTAAACTTCCGACTTCAACTGTAGGTACATATACACTGAGTATACAAAACATTAAGAACTGCTCTTTCCATATGCTCTCAATGGTGAATTGTTTGCGGCAAATATTTCAATACAGCAGGCAGGAGAGAGTACACAAACGTTTACATTTATTTTTGTAGTGTGTGTATCTACCTACGGCCTGTATAGGTCCAGAAAGATACATCAGTTGTTTTGTTATTTTGGTTTCACCTTACCTGCAAACAGGCTGGATGATTCAGAATCCATTGAAGAGCTTGAACGATTCATTGACGATAGATACTTATGAGCTCAAATAAACATGCTGCTGATTTCGGAGGATTCAAGCACTGTTAAGGACAACAAACCCGAGCAACAAAACAAACCAAAGCCAAGCGGTATCAACGATGGCATTAAACCATCCCCAAGTAAGAGACTGGGGAGAGGTTTACGGATATAGATGTTGACTTGTTGAAATCTATCAATGAAAGGCTTGCCAAACTTGATATCTTTGATATACTACGAGACGACATCAATGCATTTTGTGCCAGTCTAGAATTCAGCCAATGTCAGATTGACGATCTAAAGAAAGAGAACACGTGCTGAAAGGTACTGTAGACTCTATTCATGGAAAGGTGGAGGTGGTGCAAATGGAGAACAAACAACTTAAAGAAACCGTGCTTGATGTACAGTGTCGATCAATGCGGGACAATCTCATCTTCTCAGGGATACCGGAGAATGACAGCAGAAGCAGTGAGGACACTGTCTGAGACTTTATGTCAACTCAACTGAAGCTGCCTACAGATGTCGTGTCACTTTCTCCAGAGATTAAAAAAAGGTATGGAATACAGTAAGGGCTTACTTTGTACATCTATCTCATCATGCCCATCTTGTGTGGAGGTTGGCGGGAGAACGATAACAAAACTAACCAGTGTTAAATTTATAGAAGTCATTACCCAATGGTAAATCTACAGGTTATGATCTTATGGACAATTTTTTACTTCCCTATGCTGCTCTCCAGATTGCAGCTCCACTGAAATACATATTTAATTGGTCACTGGAAAAGGGGACATTTCCAAATGTATGGAAGCATGCTAAACTGTGTCCAATCCCGAAAGACAGCAAGCAAAGAACCCATTACTCCTGCCAATAGTCGACCAATTAGTCTACTCCCTTCACTCAGTAAGATATTGGAGGGTATTGTGAGTAGACAAATATGGGAGTACATGGAATATAATGATTTGATCACAGCCAATCAGCATGCTTATCACAAAAACCATTCCACTACCACTGCATTGGTTGACATGACTGACCAGTGGCTCAATGCTATGGATAATGGCAGGTTTGTGGGTGTACTATTTTTAGATTTTAGTGCAGCATTTTATTTAGTGGATCATTAAATAATCTTGACAAAATTATTGCATTATGGATTTAAGGAGGCAGCATTGAATTGGGTACAGTCATATCTAACTGACAGGAAACAGTCCACCTATATCAATGGGTTGTTTTCTTCCCCTCATGCTTTAAACTGTGGAATACCACAGGGCAGCTGCCTAGGGCCACTTCTTTACTTAATATATGCCAACTACCTTCCTTATGCTTTATCAGAAACTCAAGCTACTATATTTGTAGATTAAACTACAATTTACACAGCAAGACAATCGGTTAAACAGGTACAGCAAGCTCTACAAGTAGATCTGGGAAATATCAGGGAGTGGGTTTGCCGGAACAAACTTGTTTTGAACACCAAGAAAACCAAGGTTATGTTGATCTGTTCCATCAGGAAACGTCCAACACAGCATGGGACAAAGTTAAGTATGGGGGAGTACAAATTGAGGAAGTGGCAGAAACCAAATTACTAGGGGTGCAACTAGACAACTGCTTATCATGGTCGTCTCAAATATTAATCTATTTAAAAAAATTATTAAAACTTCATGCATGATTAGAAGGATAGCTAAATATCTACCAGAAAAGATTATTAAACAAACAACCCAAGCATTAATTGGGAGTCAGGTAAGCTACTGGTCTGTGGTCTGGGGTAATGCACCAGCAAGTGAAATTAGGAGGCCACAGATTGCACAGAACAAAGCAGCAAGGATTGTTTTAAGGTGGAGATATGGTTCTTCTGTTGTAGTCATGCACAATGCTCTTGGTTGGTCATCAATCAACAAGATCATTGAAAAAAACATGCTTATTTTATTAAAACGGCCAAACTAAACAGCCAAACTCCATTCACAACAGTATTCAGTTGGTAAGAGACAAACATTCAGACAAACATTCAGTAAATACTAGGAATAGATTGTCCACCATCTACGTATGTGTTATCCACACATAAAAGAGAAATAGGCAAAATAACATTTAGATTCAGAGCAATAAAGAAATCGTTCAATATATAATTTTAAACAATACTTTAGAACCATTTCAATTTAATACATTGGAAGATTGTGCAGGATTATGGTAGATGAAGGAATCAATCTATCTTTTCAGACTGTTAAGAGTATTGTCTGGTCAATATGTCAGTGTATTATGTCTGTTTGTATAGGTGAAAATGTGATTGTTTTATAAATTGTATTTATTATTTTTTTTTATCAAGTATATATTTTTCAAAATGATTGACTAGAAAAGTATCGTCCAACCCATCCGGTATCTCACTGCACCCTCATATGCCATGTCTTGAAAGATACAGACAGATTAAAAGTACATTTACATTGTAATACTTCTAACGGCCAACTTTCTAACTCCACCCATTATTTTTGGACTTTATAGCATTCCTAGAAGGCATGGATGATTGAGTCATTGTTAATTTTATAATAAGACATGACTGGGCCTCTGTGCTGTAGAATTTGTGAATTTTGTGTAATGCATTCTATACAATTGTTTATGCTGGATTAAGCGTACATTTTAGTTAACTGTAATTTTGTTAGTTATGTTCCAACATTCCCTCCATCTTATTCCAGTATGAGTTATTTTTAAGTCATGGTTCCAATAGTTTATATTTCTTCTAAGAGATTGTCTTGCCGCTCTTTATACGATATATGCTGCAGCGTTGTGTGGACGGAGTGGCCATCTGGAGCACCGGGAGTTTTCCCGGTGGGTCACTTGACAATTTGGGCAGATGTAATGCAAAATATAAATAACCCCAGCCCCTGCTTAACTAAAAATAACCAAGTGCTGTGTGTCTGACTGGCCCAGGCGAGTGGGCTGCCGGCCCACTGCCACTGCGGTTGGGTATTACATCTGTCAGCCTGTCTCTCCCAGCCAATTACTTTTGGTCCAGTCCATTCTAACTTTACCTGGGGCGCCCCTTTACCATCTCTGTTAAGTGGTGACATTTGGATAAATAGTGGAGAGGAGCAAGATGGACAAACAAAAAGAGAAAAAACGTAAAGGTGGTGCTGAAAAGCGGAGAGAGAAGAGGTTGAAGTCCCTTGAGACTGATGCAGCCAAATGTTTTAAGATAACAAAATTATTTATTTGGCGCCGTTACCAGTCAGTCATTTCAGCCTAGTGAGCCTGAAGGCACTGGCAGGAGAGAGCAGAGAGAGCAGCCCATTGAGCCCAGCGATACCAGTTCAACTGTTAGTCAAGGTTTTGCAGCTGAAGCGGCAAGACAGAAGACAAGATAAGCAATGTTTGGGTTTGGCTAGCTGGCTATTCGGGTGCTTTTTGTTGAAACAAGCGCTCGTCACTGTCACTTTTCGTGAACCGACCAATCACAGCCTAGATGGGGCGGGACATTAAAAAAAGGTTGACGTGCTACAGTCAACTTTTGAAATGTTGAACTGTTATGCATGAATGGTTGTGATTATTGACAAGTTAGTACTTAGCATTAACAAATTAGAGACTAACCACCAATGTAGACCATTTTTCTTGCACAAGGATTTAATGACGGAACAAAACCTACAAAAATTATAAATGTTGGTTGTGTATTTCTTAAACTGCTGTATTCTCCAATAGGAATTAATATTATACTAGTGGTATATAGTATACTATTATATGAAATTATATGAACATACTAACATTATATAATGATTATATGAATATTATACTAACATTATACTATTATATTAACATGATACTTTTTATTTAATGTTATAATATTATACTAATATACTAATTTATACTAATTACTCATCCAGGTTGAGGATAGTGCATCTGCAGTGGACAGATGTAGATTGAGCCAGAGCCAGGATGCCACTGCCACCCAAATGTTTGATTATTTTAAGAGGCCGAAGTCAGGGGACCTAGATATGTTTTTTAGTTTCCACCCCCAACACAAGTATGAAAAGTCTGTGGTGCAGAAGGTTTTCTTTTGTAAAGATGGGACCAACAGGAAGTTGCAGGAACGGGATGAGGAAACAGAACTGGAGTTAGAGACCACTCTGAAAAGGGCGTGAAAGAAGAAAACCATGCCTGGAGAGTTGGCACGAGATGAGACTTTTACTGGGGCAGAGAGTGCATACAGGATTGGTGTCCATAATCAAATTCTGGATATAGTTAAGAATATGGTAGCAACACACTGGACAGTCCTTGCAAGATGAACAGCTCTTGTTCACCATCTCTACTACGTCTTCATTTCCTTCAGGTCCATGATCCTCCATAGTCCTGGTTGTGTATTCTTCAAATCCCGATTGGTTTAACCTAGTCCACTGTTCTGCCAGACTCATGAGCTCACTCAGTAAATTGTCCTCCGTTGTTCTGCTGCCAAATTTGATCAAACATTTGCTTAGTTCATGAAGGGCTGTCTGTGGAAGGCTACTGGCACTGGATGTTGTCTGACTAAAGTTTTTAGGGTCCAGAAGAGCCATGTCGGCATACAAAGTGGCATTACACAGATGCTATCTATAACTGTATCCAGAATTTGATTATGGACACCAATCCTGTATGCACTCTCTGCCCCAGTAAAAGTCTCATCTCGTGCCAACTCTCCAGGCATGGTTTTCTTCTTTCAAGCCCTTTTCGTTGGCAGAGTGGTATCTAACTCCAGTTCTGTTTCCTCATCCTGTTCCTGCAACTTCCTGTTGGTCCCATCTTTACGAGAAAACTTTCTGCACCACAGACCTTTCAACCTTTTGTTGGGGGTGGAAACTAAAAAACATATCTAGGTCCCCTGACATCGGCCACTTAAAATAATCAAACATTTGGGTGGCAGTGGCATCCTGGCTCTGTCTCAATCTACACCTGTCCACTGCAGATGCACTATCCTCAACCTAGATGAGTTATTAGCATAAATTAGTATATTAGTATAATATTATAACATTAAATAGAAAGTGTAATGTTAATATAATAGCATAATGTTAGTATAATATTAATATATTAATTATATAATGTTAGTATATTCATTTTTCGTATACTATATACCACTTTTATAATATGAATTCCAATTGGACAATACATCAGTTTAAGAAATACAAAACCAACATTTATAATTTTGTAGGTTTTCATTAAATCAGGTTTGGCCGGGGTAGGCCGTCATTGTAAATAAGAATTTGTTCTTAACTGACTTGCCTAGTTAAATAAAGGTTAAATAAATAAAAAAAATCCTTTAGCAAGAAAAATGGTCTACATTGGTGGTTAGTCTCTAATTTGTTAATGCTAAGTACTATCTTAATAATCATAACCATTCATGCATAACAATGAGTTCAACATTTCGAAAGTTTTCTGTAGCACGTCAACCTTTTTTTTTATGTCCAGCCGCATCCAGGCTGTGATTGGTCGGTTCACGAAAAGTGACATTGATGAGCGCTCATTTCAACAAAAGGCACCCGATATAGCTAAATAGCCAGCTAGCCAAACCCAAACATTGCTTATCTTATCCCTATTGTCTTCTGTCTTGCCACTTCAGCTGCAAAACCTTGACTAACAGTTGAACTGGTATCGCTGGGCTCAATGGGCTGCTCTCTCTCCTCTCTGCTGCCAGTGCCTTCAGGCTCACTAGGCTGAGATGATTGACTGGTAACGGCGCCAAATGAATAATTTGTTATTTTAAAACATTTGGCTGCATCAGCCTCAAGGGACTTCAACCTCTTCTCTCTCCGCTTTTCAGCACCACCTTTACGTTTTTTCTCTTTTTGTTTGTCCATCTTGCTCCTCTCCACTATTTATCCAAATGTCACCACTTAACAGAGATGGTAAAGGGGCGCCCCAGGTAAAGTTAGAATGGACTGGACCAAAAGTAATTGGCTGGGAGAGACAGGCTGACAGATGTAATACCCAATCGCAGTGGCAGTGGGCCGGCAGCCCACTCGCCTGGGCCAGTCAGACACACAGCACTTGGGGTTGTTTATATTTTGCGTTGCATCGGCCCCAATTGTCAAGTGGCCCACCGGGAAAACTCCCAGTGCTCCAGATGGCCACTCCGTCATTGCATGTGGTGCACGTTTCAACCATTTTTTCAATGTCTCTTGTCATCCCAGGCCAATACAGGTGTTTCCTGGCATTAACTTTTGTTCACTGCATTCCTTGATGTGCGACGTGAAACTTCTGTAAAGTCACTGTTCTCATTGTTTTGGGAATGATGATTCTGTCTCCTGCAAGCTGAACTCTGTTATGTACTGCCACTGTGTGTCTGATTGACCAGTACTGATGTAGTCTTGGGTCGAGCTGATTTCTCTGTTCTGGCCAACCTTTGCTGTGGACCTCTTGTAGCAGTTGTAATGTGTGGTCGTTCTGTATTGCCTCGCTGAGCTGTATCAGCATGTCTTCACTCAGAGCGTCTGATGCCTCCAGAGTGTAGATGATTTTCTTGTCTGTGAGTTCATCAGTCTCTGTGTGTTGACTCCAGGACCGCTCGTGACAGCGTGTCAACAATCAGTTGTTTTTTTTACCCCTTTTTCTCCCAAATTTTGTCATATCCAATTGGTAGTTACAGTCGCTGCAACTCCCGTACGGACTCGGGATAGGCGAAGGTCGAGAGCGTACTCTGAAACCCAACCCCGCCAAGCCGCACTACTTCTTGACACAATGCATGTTTAACCCGGAAGCCAGTCGCACCAATGTGTCGGAGGAAACACTGTATACCTGGCAACCGTGTCAGCGTGCATGCGCTCGGCCCGCCACAGGAGTCGCTAGAGTGCGATGGCACAAGGACATCCCGGTCGGCCAAACCCTCCCCTAACCCGGACGTCTCTGGGCCGGCTCATGGGTCTCCCGGTCACGGCCGGCTGTGACACAGCCCGGTATCAAACCAGGATCTGTAGTAACGCAGCTAGACTACTGTGCCACTCAGGAGGCTGGGATCAGAGCTGTTTTGAGCTTCTTCAGAGCTTCCTGGTGCTCGTGCTGTCATTGACAGACCATGTCTTTGCTTAGCAGCTGTCATAGTGGTGCTGTGAGTGATGCTTCACTGGGGATGTACTGTGTCAGATACTTTGTCCTGCCCAGCAGTCATTGCTGCTTTGTCATCAGGTGGCTGCATTTCAGCTATTTCTCGCACCTTCCCTTCATCTGCTGTCACGCCATCTGGTGTGGCCCATGAACTTGACAATTCTCACCTTGTACTGTATCTTCTCCTTGTTGAACTTCACGTTGACCTGCTCAGCTCTTTCCATCACATTTTGTATTATCTTGTCATGTTCCTGCTCTGTGGCTGCAGCGATAATCATGTCATCTGCGATGGTGTGAACACCTTCGATGTCTCTGAATGTGTCACAGTTGTGTTGCTGGAACATTCGCTCGCTGATTTGATCCCGAAGGGTAGGCGTTTGACCCTGTATCTTCCCACATGGAGTGTTGCATTTACACAGTAGTGAGGACTCTTTGTCTAGCTTCACTTGCCAGTAGCCATCCTTTTCAACCAAGATGATGAATATATTTCCAGCCAGATTACTTAGCATGTCCTCTGTAGTTGGGATGGAGTAGTCTTTCTGGAGAACAGCTCTGTTCAGGTCGTGAGTATCCAAGCAAACCCGTAGTTTCCCAATCTTCTTCTCTGTGACTACCAGGCTGCTGACCCATGCAGTGGGCTCTGTCACATGGTCTATGACATCAGCCTCCAGTAGCCAATTCAGTGATATTTTTAGCCTGTCAATGACTGCCAATCGAACCTTTCTGCAGCCATGTATGATAGGTGGGACGTCTGGGTTCACATGGATGTGATGTTCTCCAGGAAACTTCCCTAGACCTTCAAACAGAGATGGGTGTTGAGCAACTGGTTTGTCCTTTTGTGGCTGGGGACTTCACACTCAGTGACTCAACCCTCTTCACTAGCTGCATTTTTTCACATGCTTCTCTCCCTGGGATTGGTGAAGACTACCTTAGCTTTAGGTGTGATGCTATCCCCTCTGGATTCAGTCTAGTTCCTCCATATGCTACCAACATTGTCTTTGTAGATGTCGCACACAAAGAGTTGAGGGGATGAATGGATTTGTTTCAGTCAGTTCAGTCAGTCATCCTAATGAGCCCTACCCAGGTAGCTAGTTTACGCTTGTGGCTAGAAACTTCAGCGAGAAAACTTGTCTGCCGATGTTGGGACTTATCAGACTATCAAATCAACAGATAGCTACACTATCTAGCTACTTTCCTCTTAAGTTATTACAGGACAGCAGTGCTCAGCAAGCAGGACTTGGGAGCAAAGGACACACTGTGCCCCGTGTTGTTGTGTTGCCGGCTTGCAGCGCAAGCGCTCCCCTTTGAGCATCAGTACTGTGATATACAGATTCCAGATAGTGACCAATACTACAAGTTATTTCACCTTGTTTTGATGCTAATGTTAACTCAGTTTTTTGTGCTCGACAAAATGATGAAACCAGACCATGTTGTGGATTCTTATGACTGGAGGACTCATTGACTAGGTAGGTATATAGATGACTAGTGAAGCTTGACTTTAAATACAAAATAATATAACAAGGCCCTTAAGTGATTTAAAGTCATGCTTGCATACATTTTTACTTATGGGTGGTCCCGGGAATCAAACTCACTATCATGGCATTGTAAGCACCAGGCTCTACCAACTGAGCTACAGAGGACCAAATAAAGTTAAGCGGCGGACTTAACATTACATGTTCATTCATCGATAGCTTCAAGACCAGAACCACGTTCCGACTGCATGACAACCTGGTATTACTATGCATTTGTCACTGGTAGTATAAGTGTGCGGTACTATATACTACAACAATTAACGTCAGCTAATATATTTAGATTAATCCAGAAAAATGTATTCGCGTTCATAGAGCTCTGGTTGCTATTACGTGAAAATATCAGCCATGGCTAGCTATAACTTGTGAATGCATGTGAGTAAATATGAATGCATAAGCATTGATGAAAAAGCTTACGCCTATTCAACATGAATAATTGTTTTGTACAGTATGTCATACGCAATGCCATGCATGGTGATTTCATGTGAAAACAAAACTCCTATTCAAAATAGACTACTATGGAAGGTTTTGTAGGGCCAACATGTATGATATAGCCATTAGCCACTGATTGTAATAGATTATGACTAGACTAGATTATGACTTTACAAACATTTGTAAATAAACAATTTCTTGCATTCAACATATCTTTATAACTCCTGTTTGGGGCTCCCAAGTGGCGGAGCAGTCTAAGGCACTCGATCTCAGTGCTAGAGGTATCACTACAGACACCCTAGTTCAAATCCAGGGTGTATCACAACTGGCCGTGAGTCCCATAGGGCGCCGCACAATTCGCCTAGCGTTCAACCGAGTTTGGTCGTAGTCAATTATCCAAGGAATTTTTTTAAATGGATTATTGCAGTTATTGACATAATTGTCATCCATGTTTTGTTGTGTCAACATTGCTATTGAACTTAATGCATTCTGAAAATGTCTAAAACACCTTATAAACACTCCAAACCAACTTATTGTATCTGAATCAACAATAATTGTTTTGTTTGTCATAGGCTATGTCATGCATGATGTAATTTCATGTGAATGTGAAAACAAAATTACACTACTAAGGACAGTTTTTTGAACATTTAATTAAATAAATTTCATGCCAAATGTGGACAGCACACATACCTTTTAGACACCTACTCCCAAACAGAAATACATAAAAGGATGACAGGGTCATCAAACCCTGGGACTTTGGGAAATGTGGAGCTATGTTATTACTTTGACGGTCTTTACAGAAAGATTTTTTTGTAAGGCAGACTGACAGTTTTATTTTGACATTCCTCTTGTTTCCCACATTAGCTGGCTACAACAACCTAGAGGTGGCAGAGTATCTCCTGGAGAAAAGGGCTGACATCAACGCACAGGACAAAGAGGGCCTCATCCGTTTGCACAATACTGCCTAATACAGGGTCAGTCACCACAAAGATCACATCAGGCCTTTGAAGACATTATACATGCTGTACGGTTTGCCATAAAGTTTTATAACATAACATACGCTGTGACCTTGTGGCCTAACATATGTAACAGCTTAGGTGTCATCAGGCTTTAGAAGACATTGTATGATTGTTTAGTTTACATAAACCTTACAGAAAACTATACGGCACATACAATGGAAAAACACTCACAATATGATGAAAGGGAACCACAAAATGATGAGGTTAAATCATGTCCTCTCTCTCGTTACCTTCCTCTCTCACTCCTCTCCTCTGTCTGTCCTGTCCTCTCTTCTCTCCTATGTCAATTCTCCTCTCCTCTACAGAACGTGGACATTGCAGCCCTCCTGATCAAGTTCAACAAGTGTGCGTGGTAACACCACAGACAAGTGGGCCTTCACCCCTCTCCATGAGGCGGCTCAGAAGGGCCGTACTCCGCTGTGTGCTCTACTGCTGGCCCACGAACTGACCCTATCATGCAGGAGAGACAGACCTCACTTGACCTGGCCACGATATGCATTCTTCCTCTGCTAGTGCTAACAGTAGATAACATGAAGATGTCGAATGAAAAGTGTTACCATCAGTATTATCTGAGGATTCTCGACATAAACGAGAGCTCTCATAAGTTTTTTTGTGAATGTATGCATGTATTATATTTTTCTAGTTGCACAACTGTCTGACAATGACGTAGTCTGCTCACAATAATTCCCATTAAATATATTTTGACACACATGACTAGGGAAACCCCTTATCACCCAGTAACTCTCCCTCTGACCACATCCTCCTCCTTCTTCAGGCTGATGATATGCATACCCTGTTGATGTGCACTATGCCCCCAGATGCAGAGAAGAGGGATCACCAGCTCATCAAACTGTCCATTCGCTGGAGGGGACAACAGACATTGCTCAATCGGCACTTGATTGGCCCATTTGCCACCCAGCCAAACAGACTGATATTTTAATGCAGAAATCCTTGACCTATTGTATTTTAACATTTTGTGTGTATTTCTTAGAAGCTGGCAGGCTAGTGGGTGGCTGTTCTGAGGTTCAAAAAGTTTCATTGTGTTTAAAATCTACTCATTAGTAAGTTCAGTTATTACATATGAAAAGATTAGCTGTGGAATTTTCCACTCTATTTGGATATTATTATTGCTTTGTAACTCGTGTAAAGTAGAGTGCCTCCTCCACCAGTCCTTTAGGGTTGCAATGTTAAATGTCAAACTCTATTATCTTATAAGCTGAAGTGGACCGATGGACAGTGGACCTGCAGCAGTCGGTATGTAACCTGACACCACTGGAGGTCTTGATGGTATTTGTTTAGAACATGAAAGAAAACAAGTAGGTGGCCAGTACGATGCAGACAACTATATATTTACAGTGGCTCCAGTTCCAAACACAGTTAAGTGCCACTGGAGATCTTTATGGTGTTGAAGAACTCTTGGAGGCAATCCAGGCTGAGCTTGTGGGTGAGCTTGTTGTTCAGGAGGTGGGGGACCTGGGCTGTACCAGGCTGTGGTTTGAATTTGAAAAGGCCCCCTCAGCAAGGACACGTAGTCTTATCCCTCAAACAGGAAGGAGTAGAGTACACAGTAGTCATCATGGAAATGACTTGGGTGCCATATATAAGTAACTGGGTGGAGTCTTATGCAGCTTTGTTGACTCCGCAGAGCTCATGTTTCATTACAGAAGAAAACAAGAAAGAACTATGAATTGCCTAATCTCTTTACAATTTAGGCCCATAACCTATAGTTAATTCTAATGGTTTTGTGTACCACCTTGGCTCATATATCCAGCAGGGCCCTTTCTGAAATGAAATGGGATAAAACGATTAGTTGTTTTAGAGGTGTAATGGCTCAAACTGATTTTGTTTAGTTTTGTCCTGTGTAGCTCAGTTGGTTCAACATGTTGCTAGCAACGCCAGGGATGTGGGTTTGAGGCGGCCGGGACCACGCATACCAGATTTAGCTGGTCTTCTCCTCAATCCCCCTGCAGCGCCTGTGGAGTGCTGCCAGGGGGAACAAGATTTTTAAAACACAGCTACTGTGAACAATGTGCTGGCCATATTTGTTTGATCTTTGTGTGGGCACTGGGTTAGAAATCCTCACATAAAACATGATAGCCCTGGCCTGTTTCTGCGTGACGTAGTTCATTACACCCATTTCGAAAAGTGTGTTATTTAGATGCCATACACCACATTCTTAAACAGTTATTATAGAGGGCAGCACATACAGTAATAGGCCAGGGCTTTATGGTTTCTGTGAGGAATGAATATAATTGAACCCATTCTTACTCTGATGCAGCACTTGTTGATTGTTTTGAATAGCAGGACATAAATAAAGTACCTCATGCTGTACTCATGTTGAAAAGACCGGTCTAAGAAATCTCTTGGCAGGGGTTAGAGAGGATGGTCCCCGTACAAGCACAGCAAACGCTATGTTGGTTTGACATCACTGCAGTGAACAATGCTCCTTCCTTTAAAGCCTGAATTACGGTCCCCCCCAGTCCAGGTAATGCCAATGGCTTTTATTTGACAATAATCTCAGTGGCTCTGAAAATATATGTTGAGCATCCTTGAGTTGGTATATTATACTACTTACATGAATATTTTTTTATCAAATGCTGTATATCACTTTCCTAAAATTTTATACAAGGCAACTTTACTGATTAATTGACTGATTAATTGGGACAAGGCTCAAATTATTAATAGACATGTCATAAACGGCATAGCTTTTATCTTCTTTAGATTGGCATATGTTGACTTTAGAGGAAGGTGGCTAGATGGATTCAGATGCTAAACTTCTCCAATACAGTATTCAAATAAGTCAAATCAATCTGATCTGTGTTTAAATTCATTCATTTGTGTTGGTTTATAGAAGAAATATCCCAGACAAGTCATGAATTATCTTGATCCATGCCAGCATGCAATAACTTTCATTTGAAAAGGCCCCCTCAGCAAGGACACGTAGTCTTAACCCTCAAACAGGAAGGAGTAGAGTACACAGTAGTCATCATGGAAATGACTTGGGTGCCATATATAAGATAGATAGATAGATAGATAGATAGATAGATAGATAGATAGATAGATAGATAGATAGATAGATAGATAGATAGATAGATAGATAGATAGATAGATAGATAGATAGATAGATAGATAGATAGATAGATAGATAGATAGGTACTTTATTGATCCCGGGGGGGTAATTTCATAAGTAACTGGGTGTAGTCTTATGCAGCTTTGTTGACTCCGCAGAGCTCATGTTTCATTACAGAAGAAAACAAGAAAGAACTATGAATTGTGTTTAAATTCATTCATTTGTTTTGGTTTATAGAAGAAATATCCCAGACAAGTCATGAATTACCTTGATCCATGCCAGCATGCAACAACTTTAATTTTGAAACAAGAGTCATGCATTTGCACAGGACAGACAACATCATACATCTGCATCATATCTGCACACACAAGTAATTACCTTCCCTGGTGTTGGTGAATACTGAAAAGTTGTTTCACTCGTGCATAAATTAGTTTTGCGCCTCGCATACTACAAGTAGCCAGTGACCATGTTCCCTATAATTTTCTTCGGCACTGTGCAAATTTCAGGTCTGCTGAGCGCAAACTTGAACATTGTGAAAATTCTGTGCTCAAACACAGTGGTCAAGTAGGCTACTGTGGCTATTTGATCACAATGTAGGACTACCAGAGTGGCCTACCATCAAAAACAATGGAGAAAATGCATCCCATAACATTTTAACATGGACATAGCTGTTATATAATTCAGCCTACAATAGCAGCCAATGTGTGGTGTTCAATGTAGCCCTACATTCCATGACTTTTTTTTGGGGGGGGAAGCATGCAGGGCTTAACATTAACCTGTTTATTCAGTTGTCGTTCAGACAAGGAGGTGACTGAATGTTGTGTTGTTTGGTGCAAAAAAACACTTTACAAAATAAAATGCATTATTATTCCTATACCATTATTACAGATAATCAGACAAATGATGTTACCCTCTGCCTATTGCCTACTTGGCTTATTCAAGCCTGTCTCAAAATACAACACTACGCCTTTAAGACAAAAAAGTGTTTTACTAGACTCGCTTTTCAAAGATGCCTAGAACTGTACACGTTTTGAATTCTTGTAGGAAGCAATCACTCCCCCATTACTGACTTCAAATTATCTATAACTGGGCTAATAACTCACTAACTAGCAAACAATTAGAACAAGATATGAGCTTTGACCTCAAAACAAGCGCATCTTGGTTATTCTGCACCGGTCTATGTAGAATATGGCTGAGTCGTGCATGTCAATGCAATATCCTCCTTCTGCCTAAAACAAAATATCTTGCATAGTTAGTTTTGCATGCTAATTCTTGCATAGTTTGTTTTGTTTCGGTATTTTGCATTTGAAATGGCTAATATTGCGTTGATTCGATCACACGGTAACGGGAAATGTTGATAGTGTTAACTTAAGGGTAAAACTACAGAGTTGAGTGAAGTTAAATCTCGTGCTTCTCTTCACTGTCTGATATTTCTTCTGCAATGCATATAACCATATATAGAGGGAACATTGCATATAACCATATATAGAGGGAACATTGCATATAACCATATATAGAGGGAACATTGCATATAACCATATATTGAGGGAACATTGCCTATAACCATATATAGAGGGAACATTGCATATAACCATATATTGAGGGAATATTGCCTATATCCATATATAGAGGGAGCATTGCATATAACCATATATTGAGGGAACATTGCCTATAACCATACTGTATATAGAGGGAACATTACATATAACCATATATTGAGGGAACATTGCCTATAACCATATATAGAGGGAACATTGCATATAACCATATATTGAGGGAACATTGCCTATAACCATATATAGAGGGAACATTGCATATAACCATATATTGAGGGAACATTGCCTATAACCATATATAGAGGGAACATTGCATATAACCATATATAGAGGGAACATTGCATATAACCATATATTGAGGGAACATTACCTATAACCATATATAGAGGGAACATTGCCTATAACCATATATAGAGGGAACATTGCATATAACCATATATAGAGGGAACATTGCATATAACCATATATTGAGGGAACATTACCTATAACCATATATAGAGGGAACATTGCATATAACCATATATAGAGGGAACATTGCATATAACCTTATATAGAGGGAACATTGCATTTAACCATATATAGAGGGAACATTGCCTATAACCATATATAGAGGGAACATTGCATATAACCATATATAGAGGGAACATTGCATATAACCATATATAGAGGGAACATTGCCTATAACCATATATAGAGGGAACATTGCATATAACCATATATAGAGGGAACATTGCCTATAACCATATATAGAGGGAACATTGCATATAACCATATATAGAGGGAACATTGCATATAACCTTATATAGAGGGAACATTGCATTTAACCATATATAGAGGGAACATTGCCTATAACCATATATAGAGGGAACATTGCATATAACCATATATAGATTGAACATTGCCTATAACCATATATAGAGGGAACATTGCCTATAACCATATATAGAGGGAACATTGCATATAACCATATATAGAGGGAACATTGCCTATAACCATATATAGATTGAACATTGCCTATAACCATATATAGTCCAGTAAATAAGTTCCCCATAAATGCCATATTTTTTTATTTGGTATAGAAGCGTGAAAATTGGCAAACTTGTATAATTTTTCACTGTGAACAAAACCTGATAGTGCCATTTCAAGTAGCCTCAGGTTGGCCTGTAGCTCTCCCTATAGGTCAATGGTGAAAATGTTTTTGCCTGCACTTACGGATCTACAGTACATGGTCCCAAAATAACTCTTCTGGGAAGACTTTCCACTAGATGTTGGAACATTGCTGCAGGGATTTGGTTTCATTCAGCCACAAGAGCATTAGTGAGGTTGGGCACTGATGTTGGGCGATTAGGCCTGGCTCTCAGTCTGCGTTCCAATTCATCCAAAAGGTGTTCGATGGGGTTGAGGTCAGGGCTCTGTGCAGGCTAGTCAAGTTCTTACACACCGATCTCGACAAACCATTTCTGAAACAGGAAAGGGACTTCCCCAAACTGTTGCCACAAAGTTGGAAGCACAGAATCGTCTAGAATGTCACTGTATGCTGTAGCGGTTAAGATTTCCCTTCACTGAAAGATTTCCCTTCATTGAAACTAAGGGGCCTAGCCCGAACCATGAAAAACAGCCCCAGACCATTATTCTTCCTCCACTAAACTTTACAGTTGGCACTATGCATTCAGGCAGGTAGCGTTCTCCTGGTATCTGCCAAACCTAGATTTGTCCGTCCGACTGCCAGATGGTGAAGCGTCATTCATCACTCCAGAGAACGCATTTCCATTGCTCCAGTGTCCAATGGCGGGGAGCTTTATACCACTCCAACCGTTGCTTGGCATTGCGCAAGGTGATCTTAGGCTTGTGTGTGGCTGCTCGGCCATGGAAACCCATTTCATGAAGTCCCGACGAACAGTTCTTGTGCTGTCATTGCTTTGCAGAGGCAGTTTGGAACTCGGCAGTGAGTGTTGCAACCGAGGATAGACAATTTTTGCGAGCTACGCGATTCAGCACTCGGTGGTCCAGTTCTGTGAGCTTGTGTGTCGTACCACTTTGCGGCTGAGCCCTTGTTGCTCTTAGACATTTCCACTTCACAATAAGAGCAATTACAGTTGCCCGGGGCAGCTCTAGCAGGGCAGAATTTTTACGAACTGACTTATTGTAAAGGTACAGTAGCATCCTATGACGGTGCCACAGTGAAAATCACTTAGCTCTTCAGTATGGGCCATTCTAATGCCAATGTCTGTCTATGGAGTTTGCATGGCTGTGTGCTTGATTGTATACACCTGTCAGCAACGGGTGTGGCTGAAATAGCCGAATCCACTAATTTGAAGGGTTGTCCACATACTTTTGGCCATGTAGTGTAGCTTAAAATGTTTTTATTGGTTTGGGGAACAACCAAAACCACATGGTCTTTGCTTTTACCTTGATGATCATAACAATGATGAAAGACCATCAGAAATCACTGTAAGAATTGTATATTCTCACTTTCAAGGTGGTGTATTAAATACGAAATAACCTTTTACATAAAATTCACCTCTCACTAAAACCAATAGCCTACTATCTACCGGCCGTAGTTAATCCCTACCACATACATGTGAACTACTTTTCTTTCCTAGATCCCTTTCTCTCGTTCGTTCCTCCTTTCCTAACTCACTTTCCTTTCCTCCCTCCCCTACTGTGTTTTCCTAGCTCCATTTCCTCCTTTACTATCTCTCTTTCTTCCTTTCCTTTCCAAGGTATATTACCTTATATTATTTCCTAGCTCATTAACTTACATTTTAGCTTCCTTTCTTGTCTTCATTCCTCCTTTCCTTTCCTATCCTTTCTGAGCTTCCCTTCCTTGATCCCTTTCCTTCCCTAGCTTCCTTTCCTCTTTTCCTAGCTCCCTTTCATTTCCTACTTTCCACTCCTATCCTTTCTGAGATTAGTTTTCTTTCCTCCTTTTCTTTCCTAGCTCCCCTTTCTTCCCTCCTTTTCTAGATACCTTTCCTTCTTTACTCTCTAGCTCAATTTCCACCTTACCTTTCCTAGCTTCCTTTCCTTCCAAATGTTAACAGTATATTTTTGACAAATCCTTTGTTTTTCTACATACAGATGTGACTTGTTGCTACTCATAAAATAAATTAACTTAGTTCCTACTGTACATGAATTTCCTCTCTTCCTTTTCCAATGTTTTGCATGGACAAGATCATATGTAACAACATTCAGGGAACCTCAGCGAAAATTGCTAATGATCAAGGTTAATGTTTTTATTTTAAAAGTAACTCAATTACTTTAACTTTTTAAATTAGCTACTTTTTACTTTTACTTGTAGTTTGTTTTACACAAGAAATAGTACTTCCACTTGAGTAAAATGTAACAATACTTCTACTTGAGAATAATATTTCAGTACTCTTTCCATCCATGTTTACAGTCAGTCCAGAAGTATTGGCGCCATTGATAAAGATGAGCAAAAAAAAACGGTATAAAATAAATAATATAAATACTGAGCTATATTGTATGCTCCTAAAAATTGGGAAATTATATTATTTTATACTAATACAATTGCTCAGAGAAAGAGATTTTGTTTACCAAGTGATATTTATTTCTCAAAAAGATAGGGGTCAAAATTATTGGCACCCCTGTTTTTAATACTTTCAATACCTCACCTTGCGAGGATAATGGCACTGAGCCAAATGCTTTATGAGAGTGTAGAACTTATTTGGGAGGGATCTTAGACCGGGTCTTCCCTACATACAGAATCTTTCCAGAGCTTTGATATTCTTCGTCTGCGTTTATGGACTGCCCTCTCAATTCAAGCTACATGCTTTCAATGCGGTTCAAGTCCAGAGACTGAGATGGCCAATACTTTTGAGGCCATATTTTTGAGAAAATAAATCTCTATTCAGAACTTTATTATCCTGGTCAGAACACGAGAGCAGAACGGAAAGTTGTTATGGTTCCAACCATTCCTTATAATATTCTCACGAGCCCAAAACGTAAGTAGGCTAGTCCCCGCCTTGACGGCGTCAGTAAATCAGTCAGTAGGATACAGTCTTTGTGCATCACAAACAGGAATATTGAACTAGCTTGCAGTCAGAAACAACGGAAATCTGAGGACCACACCAGATCCACAAGGACATGATTGCCGCCGCTGCCCTAAAAAACACCCATCGACAAACCGCTATAGAATCTAGATTCTAGACCGTCGGACGGATATCACTAGGGTAAGGCACATTTTGTTATTGAATTCTTACATGATCTATGATGTTCCATGTTGTTTACATACCGCATATTTCGTTACATTGTCTTTGTCAGTATTTGGGCTTTACTGTAAATAAGCCTACACATTGTTGCCATTGCATTGTTGCCATATTTACATAGCGATATATTTTAACTTTGGCCTGTCCATAGCCCATGTTACCCGAGCCTCCTGCACTAGCTGACACTGCCTCTGAATAATGCTAATATTGAGTTATGCCACATACTGTATCTCAATTAGATTTATACCCACACATAGGCTTAATTATTTTGTTTAAAGGATAGAAATATGAAAAGTGGTGGGGATTTCTCAAGTTTGGATAATGATATCACCTATTCCCCCATCCCCTCCCCCCTCTTCCCAAAAAGGAAAGAAGAGGAAAAATATTTATTAAATATTATTCTCCACCATATGAATAACTGTTTAGCGGTATGAGTGCCTACTTATGCAAGGCAGAGAATTCACACCATAGATTAGCCTTATAATGTTTAGCCTAATACTGCACCCTTGAGTTTGTCAATACCCTGTGTTGAGGGGATGGTTTAGTTTTTTTTTGGGGGGGGCAATCATATTTATCTTAATCATATCTAGAGATGCAATGTTGTTACCTTCTATTATGTGGTTTGAAGGTGAACTAGGAGAACAGTCGGCTCATTAGTTTGCAGTATGTAGTTGAATAATACTTTACTGATAGTATAAGATATTTGGGGATTTCATTGTTAAAAGATGTCCCAAGTCACTTACACAAGTCTGACGTTATTGTTATCATTTAAGACCTATTGTTACAAGTTCACCCCCCTATTCTCTCAAATTGACCCTGGAGTCTAAGTTTTTCCATGGTCCTCCTAACTAATAAACCCATCTTGGACAGGATGTGTTATCCTGGGGACTGACTGGGGACTGGGTGTGATCTATCCAGACATTCATGTCTGTCCCAAATGGTACCCTATTCCCTATATATTGTAGCCCGACAGGGCTCTGGTAAAAAGTAGTGCACCATATAGGGTATCATAGGGTGCCATTTGGGCCACAATCATAGTCTGTTTTGGGCAGTCCCAGTAAGTCTGTGTTGGAGATTTGCAGAGTTTCCTGTCAGGAAGAGCCAGGCATAGGACAAATCCCGGGCCGCCTGGACATCCAGGCCAGCTCACTGAGTTGACAAAGCAAACAACTTATCTAGGCTAGGGAGGAACCATTTTCTAAAAATGATGAAAGGAACTGTAGTTAAAGCACCTTCTATAGTTCTTCCCAATATAGTTGATTGGCGTCAAACCGATACGGAGTGTTTACTAATGTCTTATACCCATTGGAACTTTATATACACTACCGTTCAAAGTTTGGGGTCACTTAGAAATGTCCTTGTTTTTGAAAGAAAAGCTAATTTTTTGTCCATTAAAATAACATCAAATTGATCAGAAATACAGTGTAGACATTGTTAATGTTGTAAATTACTATTGTAGCTGGAAACAACTGATTTTTAATGGAATATCTACATAGGTGTACAGAGGCCCATTATCAGCAACCATCACTCCTGTGTTCCAATGGCACGTTTTGTTAGCTAATCCAAGTTTATCATTTTAAAAGGCTAATTGGTCATTAGAAAACCCTTTTGAAATTATGTTAGCACAGCTGAAAACTGTTGTGCTGATTAAAGAAGCAATAAAACTGGCCTTCTTTAGACTAGTTGAGTATCTGGAGCATCAGCATTTGTGGGTTGGATTACAGGCTCAAAATGGCCAGAAACAAAGAATTTTCTTCTGAAACTCGTCAGTCTATTCTTGTTCTGAGAAATGAAGGCTATTCCATGCGAGAAATTGCCAAGAAACTGAAGATCTCGTACAACGCTGTGTACTACTCCCTTCACAGAACAGCTCTAACCAGAATAGAAAGAGAAGTGGGAGGCCCCGGTGCACAACTGAGCAAGAGGACAAGTACATTAGAGTGTCTAGTTTGAGAAACAGATGCCTCACAAGTCCTCAACTGGCAGTTTCATTAAATAGTACCCGCAAAACACCAGTCTCAACGTCAACAGTGAAGAGGCGACTCCGGGATGCTGGCCTTCTAGGCAAAGTTGCAAAGAAAAAGCCATATCTTCCTCTGTCCAGTGTCTGTGTTCTTTTGCCCATCTTAATCTTTTATTTTTATTGGCCAGTCTGAGATATGGCTTTGTCTTTGCAACTCTAGCCATTTTGAGCCTGTAATCGAACCCACAAATGCTGATGCTCCAGATACTCAACTAGTCTAAAGAAGGCCAGTTTTATTGCTTCTTTAATCAGCACAACAGTTTTCAGCTGTTATTTTAATGGACAAAAAATGACCCTAAACTTTTGAACGGTAGTGTACATTTGTATTATACAATATACACTGAGGATACAAAACATTAAGAACACCTGTCCTTTCCATGACATTGACTGACCAGGGGAATCCAAGTGAATGCTATGATCCCTTATTGATGTCACTTGTTAAATCCACTTCAGTGTAGATGAAGGGGAGGAGACAGGTTAAAGAAGGAGTTTTAAGCCTTGAGACAATTGAGACAAGGATTGTGTATGTGTGCCATTCAGAGGACGTCCAGCGAAGTTGACACAACTGTGGGAAGCATTGGAGTCAACATCCCTGTGGAATGCTTTCGACACCTTGTAGAGTCCATGCCACGACGAATTGAAGCTGTTCTGAGGGCAAAAGGGGGGCAACTCAATATTAAAAAGGTGTTCCTAATGTTTGGTATACTCAGTGTACATTTGCATTAATACAAGTTAAATGTAATGTAAAAATAACTTTATTGAACCTGTCTTCCATCCTTCATGTCGTTACATACATGCATTATTTCCATGATCTCATGAACTCCTCAAGGAAACGGTGTGTTCAATTGTATGAAGGACAATAGAGATTAAACTATAGGCCTAGTTCCCACAATTAAATCAGTATCTGTGACTTTGAGACAATTATTTGGCTTTGTCTCACAGTCACAGATATACTGGTTAGAGATGGTTGTTTGTTTCTGGCACGGTGGCCTATTTAAAACAGTGCAGCTGTGTTTTTAAAAGTCTAACATATTTAGCTGTAGCTCTCTTGAGACATGTTTTGATAGAATATACACTTATGTGGTTGTTTAGGTCTGAAGACTATACAGTAGACCTATTTGTGTTTTGAAAAACATTTCTGTTATACTTCATCATTTGGATAGAGCTCAGAGTGAGACAACAGGAAGAGGATCCCCTGTAAGTAAGCAGATTGCTAAAGATGTGAAGAGAGCGAGGGAGGGAAAGAGAGGGAGAAAGAGAGAGACAGAGAGAGACAGAGAGAGACAGAGAGAGACAGAGAGAGAGAGACAGAGAGAGACAGAGAGAGAGAAAGATAGAGAGGGAAGGAGGGAGAGAGAGCAGGATAGAGAGAGAAAGTGGGAAGGAAAAGAGCTAGACAAGAGAGAGACAGACAGAGAGAGAGAGAAGAGCAACTTCTGGGAATGTTAAATGATGAGTCACTGTTGACATGACAGGCATACGCTTATAAGGCCTTGATGATGCTACTAGCATGGCTCTATATATTATGTTAGACTCTGTTGTGATTCCGTTATCCATCCTAACAAGCAGATTGTTTAGTGTACGTCAGCCATGAAATTGTGTTCTAGACCAACTGCCAAAATCTAGGCTTTATTTTGCCTCGGTTTATTGTTCTACAGTCAAATCATTAACAGTATCACCAAGGGAATTATACACAAATCGACACACATGTTAATGTACGCAAGTACAGGTACAACATGGTTTATTTTCGTGTTTGACAGCATGACAGGAAGCAGAGTTTAATTCCCTCAAACCCCACACAAAAAGGAAACCTTATTATTCACAGTTCCAGCTAAGTTTAATTGAATGTAAAACCAATACGGCCATATTGGGGCCTGCTGTATTTTGGCAGAGCTAGTTTGTTTGACAAACAAGAGACAGACTGGTTTTACAGAAGGTGATGCTTACCCTTAGGGATATGATTCTGGAGTGTATGATTGGGCTGTCAGTGTGAGTGTAGCCCTAATTAGTTCCAAGTATCGCCTTGTGAAGGCTAGCTACATTTCCCTCTACAATTCCCCCTGCGTGTTCAACTAGTCTGGAATATATTGAACATATACAGTAGGTCAGCATCCTCCAGGAAAGTGACAAGGCAATTTAAATGGAGGCTTAAAGGCACAATCCTTCATTCGTTTTTCAACCAAAAGGCAGCCCTGCCACTTGGTTTGCTATAAAGCTAATGGATGGGGATAGAGAAATGTAATCACTTTTAAATTCATAAATGGAGCTATGGTCATAAAGAAGGGCAGATATAAGGACTAAACATATTTTAAGCTATACATTGTTTATAAATACAATCCCTAAATCTCTGTCCCAGCGGGAGCCATGATTCCTGTGACGGAGTTCCGGCAGTTCTCGGAGCAGGAGCCAGCATTCCGGGTTCTGAAGCCCTGGTGGGATGTGTTCACAGACTACCTCTCTGTGGTCATGCTAATGATCGGAGTGTTCGGATGCACCCTACAGGTTAGTACACAGACTACCTCTCTGTCATCATGCTCATGATCTGAGTGTTCGGATGCACAGTACAAGGTCAGTATCTTCAAACCACAATCTCTGCCTTCCCTGCCTCAGAGTGTCCAAAAGGCCTGACTATCTAATGAACAAGGTGCATACACATTATAACTTTATCTTGTAGCACAGTCCTATACCAAAGGGGGCAAAAGTGGTTGCATTGGATTTATATTGAGAAATATGTTGTAGTTCACACAGTATGCCATGTGCGCTGTGTAGTTAGGATGTTGTAGCAGATATTAGCCTTTAAAGTAACTTTCTGAATCACTGCTCCATAGATCTACTGTGTCCTGTCCTGTAGTCACAAACAGCCCAGTGTTGGGTTCATGTAAGCTGCACAGTATAGCAGGAGTTTACCAACGGAAAGGGAAGACATTCCAAACACACACACACACTGCACTGCGCACCAAAAATGTCTCCCCTGCCTGCCCCACCACCTCTTCATAAACACATGGGCTTCATCCGAAATGAAACCCTATTCCCTATATACATTACCAGTCAAACGTTTGGACACACCTACTCATTCAAGGGTTTTTCTTTATTTGTACTATTTTCTACATTGTAGAAAAATAGTGAATACATCAAAACTATGAAATAACACATATGTCATCATGTAATAACCAAAAAAGTGTTCAACAAATCAAAATATATTTTATATTTTAGATTCTTCAAAGTAGCCAGCCTTTGCCTCGATGACAGCTTTGCACACTCTTGGCATTCTCTCAACCAGCTTCATGAGGAATGCTTTTTCAACAGTCTTGAAGGAGTTCCCACATATGCTGAGCACTTGTGGCTGCTTTTCCTTCACTCTGCGTTCCAACTCATCCCAAACCGTCTTAATTGGATTGAGGTCGGGTGATTGGTCAAATAGCCCTTACACAGCCTGGAGATGTGTTTTGGGTCATTGTCCTGTTGAAAAACAAATAAGCGCAAACCAGAAGGGATGGCGTATCGCTGCAGAATGCTGTGGTAGCCATGCTGGTTAAGGGTGCCTTGAATTCTAAATAAATCACAGACAGTGTTACCATCAAAGCACCCACACACCATCACACCTCCTCCTCCATGCTTCACGGTGGGAACCACACATGTGGAGATCATCCGTTCACCTACTCTGCATCTCACAAAGACAAGCCGATTGGAACCAAAAATCTGAAATTTGGACTCATCAGACCAAAGGGCAGATTTCCACCGGTCTAATGTCCATTGCTCATGTTTCTTGGCCCAAGCAAGTCTCTTCTTCTTATTGGTGTCCTTTAGTAGTGGTTTCTTTGCAGCAAATTGACCATGAAGGCCTGATTCACAGTCTCCTCTGAACAGTTGATGTTGAGATGTGTCTGTTACTTTTATTTGGGCTGCAATTTCTGAGGCTGGTAACTTATCCTCTGCAGCAGAGATATTTCTGGGTCTTCCTTTCCTGTGGCGGTCCTCATGAGAGTCAGTTTCATCATAGAGCTTGATGGTTTTTGTGACTGCACTTGAAGAAAGTTTTCCGGATTGACTGACCTTCATGTCTTAAAGTAATGATGGACTGTTGTTTCTCTTTGCTTATTTGAGCTATTCTTGCCATAATATGGACTTGGTCTTTTACCAAATAGGGATATCTTCTGTGTACCACCCCTACCTTGTCACAACACAATAGTAAAAATAAAGAAAAACCCTGGAATTAGTAGGTGTGTCTAAACTTTTACTGGTACTGTACGTAGTGCACTTCTTTTGTCCAGAGCCATCTGGGACACAGCCATGATTCCAGCGACTAGTGGCCTGTCACTTCCCTTCCCCTCACCACTCTGACCAGCTGCAGAGAGAGAGGGTGGAGCCCTCACTTACAGAAAAAACACATGAATTTCACAATTCGATGTGATCACATGATTTTATGTGAAGTATATGTGATAATGTGACAACATGTGAAGCATCATTTGATAACATGAAACTACACGTGAAATCATGGGTTTTTCCAAATGTGAAATGGTGTTTTTTCTGTAAGGGTTAACCTGAGCCGCTGCCTCTGCTCTTCTCCTTTATAAACCCCTGTAGATTCTAAGTAATTATTTTTAGAAAAGCCCAAAACACCATTGACAGTGATTTACAAACACGACCCATCTGATGGCTCTTTAGTTTACATTAGTAGTTTACATGGTGAACTGAACTGCAGCCTAGTCAAAGCAGACAGCACTGTCCCTAATTAATACATTTCCTGGCATTATGGGACCGCGTGTCTCAGTTTACAGTAGTGGAGGTAAACACTGGCTCTGCCAAAGGGACATTTTTAAACTGGGAGAAGCCAATGAATAGCTTTACACACACAAGTGTAAGAGGGTGAGAGAGAGAAAGAGCGAGAGAGAAAGAGAGAGAGAGAGAGAGAGAGAGAGAGAGAGCAGGACAGCGAGAGAGAGAGAGAGAGAGAGAGAGAGAGAGAGAGAGAGAGAGAGAGAGAGAGAAAGTAAAAGAAGAGAAAGATCGAGAGTGAGATCAGGAGAGTGAGAAAGAAAAGAGAAAGAGAGTTTGAGAGTGTGAGATTGAGAGATGACCAGGGTGTGTAGAATTCTGCTGATCTTCTCTCCAGAGACTGTACTCAGCAGGTCTGACTTTTCATTTCTCCTGTCCTGCATTAAAAGAGAGAGCGCCTCCCCCTTTTCCAGCTGATCAGACATTCTTTAGACACATTTTACAGGCACAGTCCTCTGCCTCAGGAACCACATGGTATTTAGGTTATGTCACTGGTCTGGCTCATAAGAAAAGCAAATATTTACGAAACTGAAGAAAAACAAACACTTTTTTTTTACTGTAAATAAGTCACCACATTCATGATTCATCTGCAATTGCAATAGAACAAATATCTATCTGTTGTAAGTGTTATAAAAGTGCAATAGTAGGTCAAAGCAAAGCATTACAAATCATTTGGTGGTACAATATTGCATTACATTACAGTGAGTCTGTCTCCTTCAGTTTGCTGTGGCTAAAACACTAATTGGTCATTTCCAATGTTGTCACAGCAGGAAATGAGAAATAACATCCGATGTCCACGTTTGTTGTTTGTATTATTATTGTATCTAAGTTACTGTAATATACTGTTTTGCCAATTGTAATGAATACATTGGAAATTGTACTCACTTTCCTACTGGGCACAGACGTCAGTTCAATGTCTATTCCATGTTGATTCAATGTAATTGCCTAGTGGGTTAGCTCTTGTTATTAAAATATATCTATAAAAAACAGCAAGAAAAGAAATGTGCCTAATAAAATCCTATGAATATTACAATCAGTCAAGTATTTCAATATTGCAGAACTGTTTACTACTCAGTTATTGTGATATTGTGTATATTATGCCATCAAATCAAATTGTATTTGTCACATGCGCCGAATAAAACAGGTGTAGACCTTACCGTGAAATGCTTACTTACAAGCCCATTGGGTCTCGTTTGACAGTTGGATTGTTACCTTATATATATAAAAAAATGTGTTTTCATTTAACCTTTAACTAGGCAAGTTAGTTATGAACAAATTCTTATTTACAATGACAGCCTACACCGGCCAAACTCGGACGATGCTGGGCCAATTGTGAGCCGCCCTATGGGACTCCCAATCACGGCCGGTTGTGATACAGTCTGAATTCGAACCAGGTTGTCTGTAGTGACGCCTCTAGCACTGAGATGCATGTCTTAGACCACTGCGCCACTTGAGAGCCCCCAGGTTGCTTGCTTTATTGTGTTTGTCTTTTTTCACATTTCTTTTCTTTCAGGTGGTGCAGGACAAAATCATCTGCCTTCCACAGAGAATGTCAATGGCGAACCAAACAATACCCTTACCAAATAAAACCGAGCTGGTCTCACCTGTTGTGTCGCAGGACGTGCATGAGATGATGGGCCTGAAAACCAACCTGGACCTTCAACAGTACAGCTTTATTAACCAGATGTGCTACGAGAAAGCCCTGCACTGGTATGCCAAGTACTTCCCTTACCTGGTCCTTATACACACCCTGATCTTCATGGTGTGTAGCAACTTCTGGTTCAAGTTCCCAGGCTCCAGCTCTAAGATAGAACATTTCATCTCCATCTTGGGAAAGTGCTTTGACTCCCCCTGGACTACCAGAGCTCTGTCTGAGGTGTCTGGAGAGAACCCAGAGGAGAAGGTATTATTGGTATGTGTTTGTACAGTATGCATGTATGTATGTATGTATGTATGTATGTATGTATGTATGTATGTATGTATGTATGTATGTATGTATGTATGTATGTATGTATGTATGTATGTATGTATGTATGTATGTATGTATGTATGTATGTATGTATGTATGTATGTATGTATGTATGTATGTATGTATGTATGTATGTATGTACACTGAGTGTACAAAACATTAAGAACACCTTCCTAATATTGAGTTGAACCCACCCCTCCACAGGGATGCTGGCCCATGTTGACTCCCAATGCTTCCCACAGTTGTGTCAAGGTGGCTGGATGTCCTTTTGGGTGGTGGACCATTCTTGATACACACAAGAAACTGTTGAGAGTGAAAAACCCAGCAGTGTTGCGGTTCTTGACACAAACCGGTGCGCCTGGCACCTACTGCCATACCCCGTTCAAAGGCACTTAACTCTTTTGTCTTGCCCATTCACCCTCTGAATGGCACACATACACAATCCATGTCTCACTTGTCTCAAGGCTTAAAAATCCTTCTTTAACCGGTCTCCTCCCCTTAATCTATTCTACACAGATGGAAGTGGATTTAACAATTTACATCAATAAGGGATCAAAGCTTTCACCTGGTCAGTCTATGTCCTGAAAAGAGCCTGTGTTTATAATGTTTTGTACACGCAGTGTATGTACGTATGTGTTGTTGTAGTCAAATGTCTAAGGAAACTCTATGGGGCGGTTTCCTGGACACAGATAAAGCCTAGGCCTGGACTGAAAAACAGACTCAATGGAGAATCTCCTTCCAAAATGATGTTTTGTCCAGGACTAGGCTCAATCTGTATACAGGAAACCGGCCCTATATTGTATATATTTAAAATATTTGTAATAAAATGCATTAATTCATTAATTAATTAATTCAAGGACAACAAGAAGAACAGTGCCAGCAGAGCGATCCTCAACGTGTCTGTAGAGGGGAACCTGGACAACCTGGAGAAGACCCAGTCCCTCAAATCCATCCCAGAGAAGATCGTAGTGGACAAGCCCACAGCCAGCGCCCTGGATAAGAAGGAAGGAGAACAGGCCAAAGCTCTGTTTGAGAAGGTGAAGAAGTTCCGCCTGCACGTCGAGGAGGGGGACATCCTCTATGTTATGTATGTTCGCCAGACTGTTCTCAAGGTGTTCAAGTTCCTCCTCATCATTGCGTATAACAGTGCTTTAGTCTCTGAGGTGCAGATCACAGTGAAGTGCAGTGTGGACATACAGGACATGACGGGATATAAACATTTCTCCTGTAATCACACCATGGCCCACCTGTTCTCTAAGTTGTCGTATTGTTACCTATGCTTCGTGGCTGTGTACGGATTCACCTGCCTCTACACTTCCTACTGGCTCTTCTACCGCTCGCTGAAGGAGTACTCCTTTGAATACGTGCGGCAAGAAACGGGAATCGATGACATCCCAGACGTGAAGAATGACTTTGCCTTCATGCTGCACATGATCGACCAGTACGATCCACTGTACTCCAAGAGGTGCGAAATTATTTTTTATTAGAAAATTGTTTCAAGTAATTTAGCTATTCGTTGCTGTTGATAAGTATGCAATGTCTCCAATTGTAAAACAAACCATTCAGGTGCCGTTGTATGGCTGCCCTCTGCTCCAACTTTTTGAAGGGGTTGGAATAAAGCAGAAGACAAAAGCAGAAATTTCCATGGTACATCTTTCTACATTGGACAATAAAGTATTCTTCTTCTCTCTTTCTCTCTCTCTCAGGTTTGCAGTGTTCCTGTCTGAGGTTAGTGAGAACAAACTGAAACAGCTGAACCTGAACCATGAATGGACGCCAGAGAAGCTGCGTCAGAGACTGCTGACCAACCACAATAACAGACTGGAGCTGCAGCTCTTCATGCTGTCTGGGCTTCCGGACACCATCTTCGAGGTGACAGAGCTCCAATCCCTTAAGCTAGAGATCATCAACAACGTAACCATCCCAGCCTCCATCGCCCAGCTGGAAAACCTCCAGGAGCTGACTCTGTATCAGTGTTGTTTAAAGATCCACACCACAGCCACTTCCTTTCTCAAGGAGAACCTTAAGGTATGCTATTCTGGTAGTCTTTTGGTATGGCATGTTTTTTATTTATTTATTATTAATAAAGTATCTATCTATCTATATCTAAGGTGCTCAGGGTGAAGTTTGATGATAGCAGGGAGCTGCCTCATTGGCTGTATCACCTGCGGAATCTAGAGGAGCTCTACCTCATTGGCTCACTGAGTCCTGACGCTTCTAAGAATGTGGTTCTAGAGTCCCTGAGGGAGCTGAAGAATCTGAAGACCCTGTCGCTCAAAAGTAACTTTACAAAGATCCCCCAGTCCATTGTGGACGTGTCTAGCCACCTGCAGAGGCTGTACATCTACAATGATGGCACCAAGCTGGTGATGCTCAACAACCTGAAGAAGATGGTGAACCTGACTGAATTGGAGCTGGTGCACTGTGACCTGGAGCGCATTCCACATGCTGTCTTTAGCCTCACGAATCTACAGGTATGATATGCCGTACTTTGACTGCCTGCTATGATTGCCTACAGTGTCTCAAACTCTATCTAGAATGGTCAACCTATAGGTATGATATACAGTACAATGACTGCCTGCTATGATTGCCTACATTGTCTGCACACTGAGTGGTCCACAATGTGTTTTTTAAATATGTAATGACTTATTCTTTTCATCTCCTAGTTGAGCAAAGGGCCTTAAAGGTGCATCTCCAGCTAACTCTGTTCTGGGCAGTTCCCTTGACCTCAAATATGTAATATATATTGCCAATTACTGTAATACTGTGGAATGACACTTAAAATACATTTGTATAACTCTAACTCTACAGGAGTTGGACCTGAAGGAAAACAACTTGCGCTCCATTGAGGAGATAGTCAGCTGCCAGCACCTCCACAAGCTGACGTGCCTGAAACTCTGGCACAACAGTATCTGCTACGTCCCAGAACACATCAAGAAGCTGGGCAGCCTGGAGCGCCTCTATTTCAGCCACAACAAGATAGAGATCTTGCCCTCGCATCTGTTCTTATGCAACAAGCTTCGTTACCTGGACCTGTCCAACAACGACATCCGGTTCATTCCGCCGGAGATTGGCGTGCTACAGAGTCTTCAGTACTTCTCTGTTACGTGCAACAAGATTGATAACCTCCCAGACGAGCTCTTCTTTTGCAAGAAGCTCAAAACCCTCAAGCTGGGCAAGAATATGCTGTCGTTGCTCTCACCAAAGATCTCATACCTGGTTCTATTGACACACCTGGAACTGAAGGGCAACCATTTTGAGCTCCTGCCTCCAGAGCTGCGGTTCTGCCGGGTGTTGAAGCGTGGCGGCCTAGTGGTGGAGGACGTCCTTTTTGAAACCTTGCCTTCGGATATCAGAGACAGAATGAAGGCTGAGTGAAATGCCTTACAGTATCTGTGTACATCAAGCTGCCTCATACTACATAAACAGGAGATTGGCTCCTGCCCTATGGGCCATTCTGTCTCGGACAAGGCAAGACAAGGCTCCCCCAGTCCAAAAATAAAATGACAATTTAGTCTTAATCTGACAGTCATAGTCTCCCGAAATGGTAGATTTTACTGTATACTTAGCTTATCATGATCAAACTCTAAGCACTATACTGTTCTGCGGGGGAAATTGTGATATTCATGCACAGCAAATTCTCCAGTGTTAAATCAACACTGACAGTGACTATTTTTTCTATACAGGTCCACACTATTAACACTTTTAGTGTTATGCAATAACACTTTGTATAGTATTTTTAACACTAGGACGTGTATATATTTTACACTAATGGTGTTATGCAATCACCTCATATAGTATTTTTAACCATTACGCAAAGAGCTCCGTATCTGTTGACAAGGTCGCTGGTGTTGGATTAAGGACATTACAATAATAATAACACATTTTTAATACTACATGCTCTTATGTAAGCATTTACAAATACTTCAGGACTGGCAGCGGACATATTCAAACTTTAATAAGCATAGACCAGTTAAACTGGTACAACACTTCCACTCATGGGTGGCCAAAAACAACTAATTTAAAGAAACGCCTCAACTAAGCCACACCTCCGATATAATTTCCCAGTGCCTTGCCTTTTCGAGTGAATTGTAGATTCACCACCCATGACTGTATTTGTCATGGTTGTTGAATTCATTCATTTTCAGTCCTGTGGACTTCACCGAGTGAGTTCCCACTGGAGGTGAATGTTATCATTAAAATGTAACATTTTAGGACAACACATTAAATATATAAGGCCTTACTTTGATGGCCAAGTTTTACCCTAACACAGTGGTGTTAGGAACATCCTGGTTTACAGGCCACATCTGCAAGTCACATTATGCAGGCTTGCAAAGTGATTTGTAATTTCTATAGAAAACCAGACAGTTTTAATCATTCAGAATGACTGTCAGGGTTAGGAAGATTGTGAGGAGATTACCTAAACCAGGGATGGGCAACTCCAGTCCTCAGGGGCCAAAGTGGTGTCACACTTTTTCCCAATCCCTAGCAAACACATCTGATTAAACTAATTACAAGCTGGGGCAAAATTGTTACACCAATCAGGCCCCCTGGGACCAGAGTTGCCCATCCCTGACCTAAACCATTTAAACCGGAACAGCCATTTCAATAATGGATGCAATAAATAAGGATTGGATTAGTTGTTTAAACATGTTATTTGTGTACCATAAGATTCATCAATCAATCAATGTACATGCAAAAACACAGATATTAAAAACAATCCTAAAAATGACTACCTCCAGTAGAGCATGCTGGGAAATCTGATAATGATGGGTAAAACTAACACAATAACAGTCTCACACTTAACACTGGTTATTAACACCAACACTGGGGTTATTTTACACTACTGAGTGTTAATTTCACTCTTACAGAGTTCATTTAACTCCTGAATCAACACTAGAAATGTTACACTGAAAAATCAACACTAGGTAACACTGGCCAATTTACTGTGTTGGTGTATGTTTGGAGTAAAATGTCTAAGTATTACTTCATGTCAGAAGGGAATATGGCTTTGTGATGTAATTAAATGGTTCTTAACAATATAATTAGTCACAGGAAAGGTATATTTTGTAGTGGTGTGCGGGTCAGACGTTTGTTCACCAGAACCTGCCCACAATTGCTAATAATCAATTCCATTGCCTGATATAGATATGTTTTTTCTACATATTTCCGACATTTTGGTAGGCTATTTGTTGATCAACTTGTCTATAATTAGATACATGCAGCTTCTCTTCTGTCAATAGTCCTATATGTGGCCCTAGAAGACTAAATAAACCCTTGCTCACCATAATAATGTCATACATCGATAGAATGAATGCTTCAATCTAGTTGACATCGATACAGTTTTCCCTGTCATCTCTGCAAAGGTGTTTAAGAACGCGCAGGTGTTCCCGAGTCAAAATTGTGCATACATTTGGTGCATAATTTTACTTAAATAAATTGTTAATTCTGCATGAGTTCATATTAAGGCTCCGTGAGAGTTTATAGACCTACAGTCAGTGTCCAGATTTCAGTTTCCATTTAACCCATCTAAACAGTAGGCTACAGTTCCCTTGACGTGCGTCTTGTGACTGTCTAATTGGTATAGCGCCTCACAATCATTACACACAACATTCCCTGCACTGCTATCATCCGCTTTTACCACATTACCAAATCTTTCCCAAACATTACTTTTCTGGCCCTCTCTTCTCTTTATTTTCAACTCTCCATTTCGTTGTTTCTGCCCATTCCCAAATGCATGTAGGCTATTTGGCGCACGTACAGTTAGGCCCTAAAGATTACGCACTAATGTCATATAGCCTAAAATAATGAAAGAAAAACGTCAACGTAGCCTATAGATATACATTTCACAAGAATGAGGCTACATTTCTGGATTTTTTAAGGTCTTGTTTTCTCTTTATTCAACCCGCCCGCCCTTAATCCGCACAATATTTCATCACCCTAAACCTGCCAGCCCCGCGGATATAATTACGGGGACTGCAGGTTATGAGTAAACCCACGCATCAACAATACTTAGCCTGGGTACCAGTCTATTTGGCAAGACATGGGGTGGCAAGGAGTGGAATGATAGTACAAACAGACCAACAACAGGTTTGCTTGTTCTAGTATAGTTGATATTGTTATTTATTACACTGTTATACCGTATTATGAATTGTCTAGCACAAGCTTCAATCAACATAATCAGAAAGATGTAATATATACAAGAATGGAAATATTGAATGTATTATCCTGAAGCGCCTCATATTTGGAAGTTACTGTCCAAAGATATATTCTAAAATAGATATACTAAAATGTTTTTTTACATAACAATTAAGGCAACCAATCACATTTTGCACCACATACCTATTACAATTTTCATTATATTACCATCACAAATTGTATACTCCATACACTAGAAACTTGTGAACAACCAAGTTGTAATTAATATATCTTTATTACAATCCACAAACACATTGCACACGCCTTATAGATAGAGGACAATAAAGTCCACGCCTTAGACATTATAGTGTATCATAATCAGAGCTGTAGATCACTGCAAAGGTGCCATGGTCAGCTGCCATCTTAATGTATAAAAACACTACCGCTACAGTATTTAAGGCGTTATATTCTAATGCTAAATATTCCAACCAAATTAATACAGATGGCGATGAGAGAAAGATAATAAAAAGGCATATATTTTGTACATGTTTTTTTAGCAGATCATCTTTCCTGTGTTTGGTTCTTCATGTTGATGAATAAAAACAACCAGATGGCAGCTGCTTTAAATGAGACATACTGTATGTGGCACAAATATTTTGTAGTCTCTGTGTTATCCTATCCCTATAGACCATGTTGCATCCCATTCGTCAAGACGTGGATGTCGATTAAGGCAGCCCCCGCATCTCTCTGATTCAGAGGTTGGGTTAAATGCGGAAGACACATTTCTGTTGAATGCATTCAGTTGTACAGCTGACTAGTATCCCCCATTTCCCTTTCCTTTCCCATCCATGTATAGCTGCACTTCTGGTTTCCCTCAGAGAAAGTAAACCAATTGTATTGATGTTGTGTGTGGAATCAAAGTTGCACCCTAGGTGGCAGTGTTGTGCTTTAAATACAGCCATGTTCAAGTGTTTGAGGGAAATTCTCTACTACAGGGGTACTCCACTACTATTTAAGAAGGTCCAGTCACACAAATGTTCTAGGTGGCAAAGGTCCGGATGAATATTGTCATTTTTCGGTGTAGTAACAAACACCCACCTCGCAATACATGTAACTCCAAACTATTAAACCTGTTTTAAACTAATTTCCTGCAATTCTACACATTTACAAAAGTATTCAGACCCCGAGATTTGTGTTCAGGTGCATCCTGTTTCCATTGGTCATCCTTGAGATGTTTCTACAACTTGATTGGAGTCCACATGTGGTAAATTCAATTGATTGGACAAGATTTGGAAAGGCACACATCTGTCAATATAAGGTCCCACAGTTGACAGTGCATGTCAGAGCAAAAATCAAACCATGAGGTCAAAGGAATTTTCCGCAGAGCTCCGAGACAGGATTGTGTCGAGGCACAGATCTGGGGAAGGATACCAAAAAATGTCTGCAGTATTGAAGGTCCCCAAGAACACAGTGGCCTCCATTCTTAAATGGAAGAAGTTGGAACCACCTAAAGCTGGCCGCCTGGCCAAACTAAGCAATCGGGGGAGAAGGGCATTGGTCAGGGAGGTGACCAAGAACCCGATGGTCACTCTGACAGAGCTCTAGAGTTCACCTAAAGACTCTCAGAATATGAGAAACAAGATTCTCTAGTCTGATGAAACCAAGATTGAACTCTTTAGCCTGAATGCCAAGCGTTACTTCTTTCGGAAACTTGGCACCATTCCTACGGTGAAGCATGGTGGTGGCAGCATCATGTTGTGGGGATGTTTTTCAGAGGCAGGGACTGGGAGACTAGTCAGGATTGAGGCAATGATGAACAGAGCAAAGTACAGAGAGATCCTTGATGAAAATCTTAGACTGTGGCAAAGTTTCACCTTCTGACAGCACAACGACCCTAAGCACACAGCCAAGACAATGCAGGAGTGGCATCGGGACAAGTCTCTGAATGTTGGCCAGCCAGAGCCCGGACTTGAACCCGATTGAACATCTCTGGAGAGACCTGAAAATGGCTGTGCAGCAATGCTCCCCATCCAATTTGACAGAGCTTGAGAGGATCTGCAGAGAAGAATGGGAGAAACCCCCCAAATACAGGTGTGCCAGGCTTGTATTTATGTAAATGTAATATTTCAGTTCATAATTTTTTATAAATTAGCAAACATTTCTGAAAACCTGTTTTTGCTTTGTCATTATGGGGTATTGTGTGTAGATTGATGAAGAAAACAAGATTGGGAAAAAAACATTTAACACATTTTATAATAAGGCTGTAACCTAACAATGTTGAAAAAGTCAAGGGGTCTGAATATTTTCCGAATGCACAGTATTTTTTTTTTTTATAATACATTTTCGGGATGGCAAAACGCTTTATGTGTAAACTTAAACAACTAAAATTAAATAAAAAGTACATAGAAAAGATAATGTACCTATATATTTTAAAACAATAGCCTATCATCTTTGAGAATTTACAATAAAAAAAGAAAAGAATTCAGCATAAGAACACATCATTAGCCATACCAAAATGTGTAGAATTGCAGGAAATTGGCTAAAAACGGCAACATTTTATTTTAGCGCCATGGCAAAATGTGTACAAATGCAGGAAATATGCTTTAAAAGTACTAACTTTTCTCTCTGCTGCCAAGATTATATTTTTTACTTATTATTTGTTTTTATATGTTGTTGTTTTTTTACTGATCAACTAATTAGGCTAGTTGGCCAGTCATTGTCAAGGCTAAACTTTTTGAAAACATACAGCTGCATATGTTTTTGCACCATACCATAGTAGCCTATAATCTTGAAATTCCTTTTTGCTTGTCAAAACATGTACCAACCATAACACTACCTGCTGCAGGTGTTTTAAGAATAGCTCTATATTTCCATGTCTGTCTACTGTGGAGTCCTTGGGGTCTGTGCATTATTTAATGTGTTTAATGGCTTGGTAAGCATGGCAGCAGTGAACCAGGTCCTCTGTAGATAGGGTAAAAGGCAGATGCCATAGCTCCTAGGCACAGTGCATCTGATCTTGAGGAATCTACCTACTCTGCAGCACAGGGGAGTGTCTGTGTGTATAAGAGCTGCTTGAAGTGCGCTTTTTATTTTGTGTGGTGTCCCAAAATGATCCAGAGGAGAAGGATACTTTACCTATATAGGCCTAAAATAAATGGTTTTGTTTACAAAGTCTCCTATAAAGACCAAACAATGCAACATTAGCTTTGTATGACAATGTAATACATACAATCTGTTTATAGGTAATCTACAATCAAGGGATGGATTTGCAGCAGGACATTTTAATGGGTTGCACCTTTAACTGTGTGTGTGTGTGTCAAATGTATTTGGAAAAATTCACCAAAAGTAGTCAAAAGTGTAGTATTTGGTTCCATATTCCTTGCACCAAATGACTACATCAAGCTTGTGACTCTCCATTTTTTTTGTTGGGGGGGTATGATTTTTATATCTCTAACTTTCTCACTCATCATTATTCACAATTTAATGAATGATTATCCTTAATCATGGTAGCAGCCACATTAATGTAGAATTGTTTAGAAAACATATTATATTCTCATTTACAATACATAATTTACCCCCTCCAGGAAATTAGAGAATCAGAGATTCTTAAAATTCGGGACAATCATTGTCCGGCAAGGAACATTTATTTTATAGTAAAAAATATATATAATCTCCTAAATGTACATTTAAATAAGGTAAAATATATTTTGGGGACATTTTTGAAATACTTTCAATATTATTAATTTCAATGCTGGCTCTATGCCTGGAAATGCCCTTGTCCAGAGCAAAGGATCCCAATTTCAAACTCTCCAAAAAAGTGTTAATATCCAATAATGGATATTAACTGAAAAATATTATTGTTATGTAGTTCCTTGCAATACCCCTCTGTGACTTTAAAGAATATTTATCTCAAACATGTGATTCCTAAAAGCTCTGTCTGGAGATTTGGTCAACTTTAATTAATCAGGAATGAGGAGGGTCAGTTTATACCATAAGGACCCCTTATTGTCACTGGTGTAGAGAGGAGTAGGCAGGAGGCAGTTGCAGGTTGAATTCATTTTAAGCTAACCCAAAGTGCAAAATACAAAGTACACAGGAAATAGTAGGAGAGATTCCTCTAAGGAAAACAAGTAACATTTACAATGACCTACAATGACCGAAAAATACTTCTTCTTCTTCTTCTTCTTCTTCTTCTTCTTCTTCTTCTTCTTCTTCTTCTTCTTCTTCTTCTTCTTCTTCTTCTTCTTCTTCTTCTATGGTATAATGGCGGTCTGCAAACCAAAGGTGCATGCCGCCACCTACTGTGCTGGAGTGTGTGGTCAATCGCGGATTACAATATTTCTAAATCCCCCTACCTAACTCAGTACTTCTGAGAAAACAAAAAAGAGCCCTACTAACTTCTAATACACCCTCCCCCATCCCCAAAATCCCTTCTAAACCCCCCCCCCCCGACCCCGTCCAACCTCAATGACCCTACACTTAAATCTTTCCCTCTCTTCAACTTACTTACAACAATATAACAACACATGCTCCACCGTTTCATCCACCATACATTCCAGACACAAACCATTCACATGCTTGCCAATCAAATATAATGATGAATTCAATGTACAATGACCTAATCGCAATCTAGCAAACACCACCTCTTCCTTTCTACTCTGACCTTTGAATCTTGGTCCAACGACCTTTCTTTGGAGACCATATAACTGCCGGCCCTTTTGCTCAGAGTCCCATCTCTTCTGCCACACATCTATCAAAATGGCTCTGATGTTACATTTGGCCTCACCTCTATAATACCAATTATATCTCGTTTTTAGCTAACTGGTCTACAATTTCATTGCCTTCCACACCCGAATGTGCTGGGACCCAGCAACAGTTCAACTGAATATACTGACAGTTCATCTGTTAGTCTTTTACATATCTGCACATCAAATTCAGGAATGTACACGCCTGCTCCTATAAGCCCACTATCTGGGTCCTTGGATCTGTCTGTGAAAAGTGGTAAAAAAGCATTAAAATTTCTACCAATGTAGAAGTTTTGGTCAGACTTCTGACCAATCTTTCCTTTTCTCTACCAAGGTTAGATCAACAACAGGATCTGGAAGTAACCATGGAGGAACATCCCCTATCATCACAAAAGGGCCAACCTCCAACTCCCTCAAACCACTCTCATCGGCAAGCTTTCCAACTGTCCAACCAAAACCACTGCCTTGTCTACTAATATATTCCCAACAATCATCCAGAACAGTAGCAGTGGGATGCTCAACCTCACAGCTTTTCAACCTAACCCAATAAGCTAATTCTGTCCAGCTTCTGAAGCCAAGTCTTTGTCGCTGTTCCATAAACTACACACCCGTAATCAATTGTCGTCCTGATCAGAGCTCTATAAATATCCATCAATGATTGTCTGTCAGCACCCCATTCATAACCAGAGACCAAGCGCATAAGATTCACCACCTTCTTACACTTTGTTTCAACATTTATGACATGATTTTTCCATGTATATCGCTCAATGAACCATAGACCCAAATATTTTTACTTAGAAACCCTCCCCATAGGCTGTCCATACAAAAACAACTGTATATTATAAGCAAATGTCTTCTTTGAGAAGAACATACAACAAGACTTCGCCACTGACAATTTAAAACCCCAGTCAATCGACCATCTTTCAACATCCACTATAGCTTGTTGAATAGATTTGAAAACATGAAAGACATTCCTTCCCCTCTTCCAAATAGCTCCATCATCAGCATATAGTGAAGCCCCAATACCCCTGCATATATTCGAAAACACATCGTTAATCATAATGTTGAACAAAATAGGACTGATAGCACTGCCTTGAGGAATACCATTGTCAACTCCATATTCATCAGATAAAATGTATCCTATTTTAACAAAAAAAAAGCGATTAAATACCCAATTATATAATCTCCCACCATTTTCCATCTTAAGTAGTCCTTCTCTCCACATAGTGTCATATGAATTTCAATATAAAAAAAGTAGATCTACCTTTACGGAATCCACTTTGACATTGACTCAATAAACCTTTATGTTCCAGGAAATATGACAATCTGTTAACTATCATCTTTTCCATCAGTTTACACAAATTAGAGGTCAGTGCTATTGGTCTATAACTATCAGCACATGAAGGGTCCTTACCAGGCTTTACAAAAGGTAATATTACTGCACGTTTCCAACCAGAAGGTATAACCCCCTCACTCCAAATCTTGTTAAATAATCCCAGGAAAACATGCAAGACCTCATCAGGTAAATGCTTAAACATTACATAGCACAACTGATCATGACCTGGGGCTGTATATCTATAGCCTATTAATGCTGAACGCATCTCATGTATGGTAAAATCAGCATCCAAAGAAGAGTCAACAGTATCCCTTTTCTTATACACATTAACATGAACATTTAAAATCTCACACCTGCATTGATTATGTACTTCATCCAAAGTAACCCCACTATGTACCCTAGTAACCCCACTATGTACCCTAGTAACCCCACTATGTACCCTAGCAAATGTCTTCCCCAACAAGTCAGCTTTATCTTTATCAGTAACAGACATTTTGTTTACCCACAACCAAAACTGTAATTCTCGAGTAAACTTGCTTCTTCCAGTCATCTTCTTCAACATAGACCATACATCCCCCAGCTCAGTACCCCTGCCTATTGTAGAACAGAACTGTCTCCATGTATTTCTCTTGACAGACTTAATGACCTTATGTACTAAAGCTCTCTTCCTTTGGAAATCAACTAGATTCTCAGGAGTCATATTCCTACTCAACACTCTGTAAGCCCTATTTCTTTCTCGAATAGCCTCAGTGCACTCTTCAGTCCACCAAGGAACCACCTTCCTTTTCTCACCCACTTTACTCACTGGTATATATACATATTTACAGGATTCAAAATCAGAGAGGTCACAGAGGTAGCACATACAGCAACCGGCCTTTCTAAAGACACCTGTCCAACAGACATTAAGCAATGATCACCACATTTTTCCCAATCTGCTTTATGAAAGCACCATCTTCTAAATGGTACCCTATCTGGAATAGTAACATCAACATTCATGGTATAAAAAAATCTGGAAATTATAACTTACAACAGTAGAATCCTTCATGACATTCCATTCACAACTTGCAATAGAGTTAGAAGCCAGTGTGAGGTCCAGGCAGGATGTAACCCCTCTAACAACATCAACTCTTGTACCACATCCATCGTTAAGACATACTAATGTTCTTTTTTCCATCATATCTTCCACAATATTACCATTAGCATCTGTATGTGTGCTTCCCCATAAACTATTATGTGCATTAACGTCGCCGCACCATATCTCACTAGAACCTATTTCTCCTGATATTTCTTCAAACATTGCTAAAGTTAGTTGACGACAAGGATTGTAAAAATTATGTAACTTAATATTACTACCGGCACTGTAGATTTCCACCATTACACATTCATATTCAGATGGGACAGTTATATAACAATATACAAGACCTTCTCTTATGAACGTAGCACAACCACCACCCTGTCCAATTGATCTATTAGATCTGATTGAACAATAACCAGGAATAATAGTCAAGTCAAGGTGTGATCCAAGCCATGTTTCTTGAACATATATCACATCAGGTTTGATCTCTAAATCTATTACATATTTCTTAAACTCCTGACCGTTAGCAATAACGCTTCTGGCATTCCACTGAAAGAATGCCTCTAATTATAATCATACTGGGACATTCCATCATTATTATTATTAGGAGTCAACATATCAACAATCATGGCAACAGTATCATCTGTTACTCCTAAATACTCTGTTTCTTGGCAGTTCTTCTATCCACAAACGCAGTCAGGTTGATAACCTTTCCAAGGAAGGCTATGAAGTCAATCTTATTAACTATTAAGGTATCCTTTGAAACGACACATTTGTGAGAGCATGTTTTCTGAACAGGTCTTGTATCTGTACCAATATAAGCAAAATGTCCTACAGTAGGTCCACTTATTCCAGGAGTAACCCTTCTATCTCTATCATTCTGCCTAATATTTCCAACAATCTGCCTTGCAGCCTCTGCAAAAGAGACATTATGAGTGATTTGATATCTTTGGGCCTCTCTAGCTTCTTTCTGCACCTGACATCCACCAAATGCTGCACTGTGTTCCACCCAAAATTGCAACATTTAACCTTGACATTGTTCCCACATACACCATAATCATGTTCCCCTCCACACTTCGCACATCTTTTCTTTCCTTTGCAACGAGCTGCTACATGTCCCATTCTTTGGCATTTAAAACACCTTAATGGAGTTGGGACAAACGCTCTAACAGTAAAACCAGGAAGGCCATCTGTACTTTCTTCGGTTCAACCTTCTCAAAGGCTTTCACTTCTCAACCCCTCTTTCTTACTGAACAGCCTTTTAGATTCAACCACTATGCCCCCCTCTACATTTTCTTTTATATCATCTATGGACATCGATAATGGAGCCCCAGAAATGACCCCCCTCAACTTAGCTGAAGCTCCAGGAACATGACTCGTGATTTTTTTTCCCATTGAGAGTTTTCATGTTCAGAATCTTCCCTCGGTCTGAACAAAATATGAACAGTCTACCATTACCAATGAACCGGGCTAATGTAACTTCCCCTATCTCTTTCTTTACGGCATTTTTGTAGCTCGACCTCCTCCGACCCAGTTTGGCAGCCGTCTCACCCAGTCAACATCACGTTCCAGCATCGACCAACAAAGACAAATGGCAGAGGGAGTATATATAGAGTAATAGAGTGGGGATTGGAACCAGGTGCGTGTAATGATGACGAGACAATTCCGGGGTTGATGAGTATTGGTCTCCACAAAGTTTGCTGCTTCAGTGTTCTTAGATCTTTATGTCAGTAGTTACTATGGTACACTGAAGTATAATTACAAGTATTCCATAAGTGTCAAAGGCTTTCATTGACAATGACATTCAGTTTATGCAAAGAGTCAATATTTGCAGTGTTGACCCTTCTTTTTCAAGACCTCTGCAATCCGTCCTGGCATGCTGTCACCAGGCCACCCTCCAAAAGTCTTCGCCTCACTGTGCGAGCTCCGATCCCGCAGCTGGATCAACTTTAGGAGACGGTCCTGGCGCTTGCTGGACTTTCTTGGGCGCCCTGACGCCTTCTTCACAACAATTGAACCTCTCTCCTTGAAGTTCTTGATGAACCGATAAATGGTTGATTTAGGTGCAATCTTACTAGCAGCAATATCCTTGCCTGTGAAGCCCTTTTTGTGCAAAGCAATGATGACGGCACGTGTTTCCTTGCAGGTAACCATGGTTGCCAAGGAAAATTGTCAACCACCCTCCTTTTAAAGCTTCCAGTCTGTTATTCTGACTCAATCAGCATGATAGAGTGATCTCCAGCCTTGTCCTCGTCAACACTCTCACCTGTGTTAACGAGACAATCACTGACATGATGGCAGCTGGTCCATTTGTGGCAGGGCTGAAATGCAGTGGAAATGTTTATTTGGGATTAAGTTAATTTTCATGGCAAATTCTGGAGTATATGCAAATTGCCATCATCAACACTGAGACAGCAAACTTTGTGGAGACCAATACTTGTGTCATTCTCAAAACTTTTGACCACGACTGTAGGTTCAGCAGCAGCTAGAAGGCCGGCGACGCCAAACGCCTGAGCTGGACAGGAGGGGGAGCCAAAGCGAAGGCTGGTGTGACACATTCATGTCCACATTACATGTAGTGCAACTATACCACTCTTGGTCTGTAAAGTTCTCTACTTTTGATAGATTTAAACAAACAATATTGGAATCACCATTGTCACAACCATAAACGGTCAATTCCATCTACCTGATAGAATATGAATTTGGGTTAAAATATGTTAGATTTAATTAGGTTTTAGAGTCATAAAGCAACTGAGCAAAAACTAAATTGCTACTGTGTATGCCACTTGAATGATGAAGAAAAAAGCAATTTTTGTCTACTCCATCAGATTTTTGTCTAACGTCAACTCCTTCACAGTGCTAAAAGATCTGATACAATGGTTGTTATTATTGCCGATTTTCAAATGAATCATTTCCACATTTTACAAATGTTTGTATTGAACCTTTATATTTAGAGGCAAACATGTGTATGTTTTGAGTACCTGTTGTCAACTCCGTCAGTGGCTTGTCAACTCCATCACAATATTCTGAAAAAATATTTCACTGTTCTGCGACATATGCTTAAACAATTGAAGTATTTGCTGTGGTAGACCTAAGGTATAATGTTTGCTCTATATATGTTGTTTTATGTTCTAAATATAGAGAAAACATAACAAAATGCTAATTAAATTTGCCCTGGAGCATATAATAACCCTATAAAACAAAACAAAAATAAGTTTGGAGATTGGTATTACATACAGTCGTGTGAAAAATTAAGTACACCCCCTGGAAAGTTATCTTTTTTTTTTTTTTTTTTTTTTTACATATTTGGACAGATGCCTTTTCCTTATGGGGAAAAAGTTAGTACACCCCTACCTTTACCATCACATAAAATGGAATTAGGTGTACCAAAACAAGTGCAAATGATTAGAAAACATTAGAGAGAAACTTAGGAGGGTCCAGTCTTCCATAAAGATAAGAAAATTGTTCTGGTTTGGTCTTAGCCATATGGGTGTGTGGTAACACATCATTCAAAGATCAAAAGACCTACCCGAGGCCCTCAGAAGGAAGATTATTGGTGCCCATGAGTCTGGGAGGGGTTTCAAATCCATTTCCAAGCAATTCGAAGTTCAAACTTTTTAATTTCAATCTCTGTAGTACCATACATACAGTAGAGTGAACGGTACCTAGACTAGACGGGCTTCCTTAACAATACCATTTTGTGGATGTCAGGTACAGAGAGAAGCTAGAGAGGCTCAGAGATATATAATTAGTCATGATGTATCATATGCAGAGGCTGTAAATCAGATTGGTGGAACTACAGTGTGTAATGATGGAGCTTCCATGGTTGCTCCTGTACAAAATTGACCTAATGTTGGGGCTGGTGTTTCTGATAGTACTGGCATGGTTTCGAGGCCCGTTCAGAAATGTTGCTCTCATGAATGTGCAGTGTCAAAGGACACTTTGATAATGAATAAAGTAGACTTCATAGCATTTATTGGTAAGGTTATCAATACGACTCAGGTTGTGAAAAGCAGAAATGCCAGGATGAAGGTTATTGTGGAGACGGCAAAAGAGATATTGTGGGTAACAGATGTTACTGTTGAAATGGTTGTTGACATGCTGAAGATTCCTAAGGGTGAAGTGTTTCAGCATTATATAGTTTAATGGATTAGGGGGGTTGGGGAGGGGTTTTGGGGGGAGGGGGAGGGTGTGGTAGAAGTTAATATGGATTTATTTGGTTTTTATTTTATTGGTAGTAAAGAATTGGGCAGATGATGATTGTTCGTACATTCCAGCACAGTACCTCCAAAACAAAGGTAATGTGGTTTGGTAAGAAAAATGCCCCTCTCCCAACAGATGTGATTACTACCTCTGAGGGTTTAGAGCTTGAGGTAGTCACATCATACAAGTACTTGGGAGTATGACTGGTTGGTGCACTGTCCTTCTCTCAGCACATATCAAAGCTGCAGGCTAAAGTTAAATCTAGGTTTCCTCTATCGTAATCGCTCCTCTTTCACTCCAGCTGCCAAACTAACCCTGATTCAGATGACCATCCTACCCATGCTACATTACGGAGACTTAATTTATAGATCGTCAGGCAGGTGCTCTTGAGCGGCTAGATGTTCTTTACCATTCTGCCATCAGATTTGCCACCAATGCTCCTTATAGGACACATCACTGCACTCTATATCCATCTCTGTATACCCGTTGCAAGACCCACTGGTTGATGCTTATTTATAAAACCCTCTTAGGCCTCACTCCCCAGTATCTGAGATATCTACTGCCCTCATCCTCCACATACAACACTCGTTCTGCCAGTCTCTAACTTATTGCTGGTGTCTGTGCCCAATAATGTTTGTACCCTGTTTTGTGCTGCTACCATGTTGTGTTGCTGCCATGTTGTGTTGCTACCGTGTTGTTGTCATGTTGTGTTGCTACCATGCTGAGTTGTCATGTGTTGCTGCCATGCTATGTTGCTGTCTTAGGTCTCTCTTTATGTAGTGTTGTCTCTCTTGTCCTGATATGTGTTTTGTCCTATATTTTTATTTAATTAATGTATATTTTTAATCCCAGCCCCATCACTGCAGGAGGCCTTTTGCCAGGCCGTCATTGTAGTTAACTGACTTGCCTAGTTAAATAAAAAATATAATAAAATAAACAGTAGGTGGCAGAATGCACTTAAAATATTATTTGCGGACCGCCATGATATCGAAGAAGAAGAAGAAGAAGAAGAAGAAGAAGAAGAAGAAGAAGAAGAAGAAGAAGAAGAAGAAGAAGAAGAAAAAAAAAAAAAAAAATGCAGCCAGTGAACGGTCATTCTAGGTTCAATGTTTGATGTGACTGAAGTTGGCTAGCTAGTTAGCAAGTGACAATAACGTTATTCAGCCTGCATAGTCCGTTTGCATAGCAACTAGGCCTATATTTTCTGCTAGAAGAATACAATTGTATGAATTGGATTTTAAATATATTGAAAAATATATTTAAAAAAAAAAGAATGTTTCAATGGAAATATGTAATTCATTGTTATTTTAATATGTTGTTCGGCCCGTGCTATCACGTCGGGTCGAACAACGCCATTTACAATTGAAGTCGGAAGTTTACATACACCTTAGCCAAATACATTTAAACTCAGTTTTTCACAATTCCTGACATTTAATCCTAGTAAAAATTCCGTCTTAGGTCAGTTAGGATCACCACTTTATTTTAAGAATGTGAAATGTCCGAATAATGGTAGAGATAATTATTCTTTCATCACATTCCCAGTGGGTCAGCAGTTTACATACACTCAATTAGTATTTGGTAGCATTGCCTTTAAATTGTTTAACTTGGGTCAAACGCCTTCCACAAGCTTCCCACAATAAGTTAGGTGAATTTTGGCCCATTCCTCCTGACAGAGGAGTCAGGTTTGTAGGCCTCTTTGCTCGCACACACTTTTTCAGTTCTGCCCACACATTTTCTAAAGGATTTAGGTCAGACCTTTGTGATGGCCACTCCAATACCTTGACTTTGTTGTCCTTAAGCCATTTTGCCACAACTTTGCTTGGGGTCATTTTCCATTTGGAAGACCCATTTGCGACAAAGCTTTAACTTCCTGACTGATGTCTTGAGATGTTGCTTCAATATTTTTTTTTTTTTTTTTTTTTTTTTATATACACATTATTGGTTACTTATATGATATTTGTTCCACTTCTCTATTCATTGGCTGATGTGTATTTATCTGTTTGTTTGTTTATTTATCTTAATGTTTTACTCCTTATGAAAATATGTTCTGTAACTAGATGTTGCTTCAATATATCCACATAATTTTCCTTCCTCATGATGCCATCTATTTTGTGAAGTGCAACTTCCGACTTCAACTGTAGCTATGACTGTATACATGATGTGGCACTGCCTCTTGTGCCTTATTGATGAATAACTTTGAGAGGGTTTATCTAATGGTCCCTCGTTAGATTTTTATCTTGTTGTTGATGTGCATAACTGAGCGATAGAGAGCCTACCTTTTCACGGTGTTGATCAATAGGACTGTAACGTCCCCAAATGGCATTTACACTCCAGTGGTATTTACATGTTTGCAGAAATCCATTCTGGTGTATTTTGTGGCTTTTGGTTAATGCTTTTTAATGATCTAGTGTTAGGCTGACGGAAGAGGAAGCGAGATACTCCATTCGCATTTTTTTCTGGTTCAATGAAAGTAAATGAACTACTATGTAGACCAGACCCAGCTGATATTGCATTGTTGTCTATGGGAGACCCATCCCGTTAAGAAGACCGGAAGTGACAATTTTATTAAATGGTAAACGGACTGATCTTTATTTATCCACCACCTTTGGTTGGCTAAAGCCATTTCTATCTGCAACCTTCTCCGCCCTAGCCTGGCTGGCGCGACTCAAGTGCCTTACAGCGCAATGAGAGCTGTTCTTCGAGGTGTTTTAGCCAGACTGTCTTCGCCCCGTCCGAAAATATTTCAATGCGGATTCAGGAGCGCAATAATGGATCCCCAGTATGTTATCTCGTGTAAAGCACAAATGATCAATTCGAAATGTAATATAGAACACATGTTGTGTAACCATTTCACGCTCTAACAAGACTTTCAATGGCAGAGATTTATTTCCCAAGTGGGCATTGAGCAATTCCGTACATGCGCTATAGGATTTTGGGGGAAACGAATCCAAGTGGACCGCGCAGAAATAGCTTTTGGATGTTATCCTAATACCTTGGACAATGTGCATTGAACTGTGCTATTTGGATATAGTTAAAAGACGCTGGATAAGACCTCATCCATTCGCAGTACTATCAATAAGCTATAGCGAGGAGGGAAAATGCTGTGTCAGATTTGGAGGCCACTCACGCGCATCCCGTGCCAGCCAGTTTGAGCCAGAGCCAATGAATGCGCCCAGTGCGCCATCGATGCTTTTGTGGGATATATCCAGTCTGGTCGACTAAACCGGCGATGTCTTTACCACGCTATGTGTTATAAACATAGGCACATACTGCCACTGGACCTTTCATTCAATCTTTGTAGCCTACAGTATCACTGATGGACATTATGTTCTATGTAGGAGGAGGTGCTGGGTAGCCTATGCCATTTCAGTTGTCGGCGTACTGAACCCATTTTGGAACACAGTAAGTAGCCAAAGCTCTTCATAATATGGGAACCATATAACCTAGCTGATATATAACGCAGTGTTTAACCTTTTATGTCATATGGCAATGTAAACAAGGCCTATTTAAAACGTCAGTCTACTGCACTTGTATGTGGTCCAACAGCTTGTGAATACAGTAGCCTACGTTAGGGTAGCCGAGTTTTTATAAACTCCACGATGTTGAGAACCCCAGCTAATAGTGTAGCTACCGCAAACATGGCCACTTGATTGTGGGATGCTGTGGAATTGGAACAGTAGGACAAAGCCCCAACTGATGTTAAAACGCTATAGGCTAACTTACCTCGATCAATGCTTTGCATGTCCTACATATTTTTGAATACTACATCAGCATTATTCTGTCTATGATATATTTACCACTAAATAGGAGTTGACATGGAGTTCAATTTTTATTCAGGACAAGACATTGGATCTATGGTAGGCCTAATATGAAAATTTCGCTGTCTCAAAAGTTCAAATGTCAATTTCCCCTCTAATCTACTCAGGCTTTGAACCGTTTTTCATTACATTTTGTTTGTGTGACTAATGGTCTATCGGTGTATCAGTGTTTTGTTACTTGTCGTGTTTTATGTTTTTGTGTGGACCCCAGGAAGAATAGCTGCTGCTTCGGCAAAAGCTAATGGGGATACGGAATAAACCAATTACATACAACAGTCAAGTGCATATGCTTGCACAGTTTAAAATATGGGCATGTTGCACAACACAGTAGCATAGTCTTGACACCAGGAGGCTGGGTAGAGTAGTGATCTGTCCAGCAAATCATAGCCTTCCTCAGTGTGATAATGCTCACCATTGGGAGATCATATGGTTCCTTTCATGTCCATGGGTCTACTGAGTGCTCTGATTGGATGCTTTAGATGCCAATCCTTATCTGTTGACAAATGAGAGTGACTCTTGCATAGCTCTTCAGCACTTGACCTACTTTGGAAAAGGTCCATAATGAGGTTAGTTTAGGTCTTCAGTCAGTATGCCAGCAATATTCTACTTATCTAGGCATAACCCTCTCAGCTGCTGTTCTAGTCTTAACCCTCTTATCTAGGTATAACCCTCTCAGCTGCTGTTCTAGTTTTAACCCTCTTGTGCACAACTGGCAATATAGCTGGAAATATAAAGTTTAAGTCGGAAGTTTACATACACTTAGGTTGAAGTCATTGAAACTCATTTTTCAACCACTCCACAGATTTCATGTTAACAAACTATAGTTTTAGCAAGTCGGTTAGGAATTCTACTTTGTGCATGACACACGTAATTCTTGCAACAATGGTTTACAGAAAGATTATTTCACTTATAATTCACTATATCACAATTCCAGTGGGTCAGAAGTTTACATACACTAAGTTGACTGTGCCTTTAAACAGCTTGGACAATTCCAGAAAATTATGTCATGGCTTTAGAAGCTTCTCATAGGCTAATTGACATCATTTGAGTTAATTGGAGGTGTACCTGTGGATATATTTCAAGGCCTACCTTCAAACTCAGTGCCTCTTTGCTCAACATCATAGGAGAATCTAAAGAAATCAGCCAAGACCTCAGAGAAAAAAAATGTAGACCTCCACAAGTCTGGTTCATCTTTGGGAGCAATTTCCAAACGTCTGAAGGTACCACGTTCATCTGTACAAACAATAGTACGCAAGTATAAACACCATGGGACCACGCAGCCATCATACCGCTCAGGAAGGAGAAGTGTTCTGTCTCCTAGAGATGAATGTACTTTGGTGCGAAAAGTGCAATTCAATCCTAGAATAACAGCAAATGACCTTGTGAAGATGCTGGAGAAAACTGGTACAAAATTATCTATATCCACAGTAAAACGAGTCCTATATCGACATAACCTGAAAGGCCGCTCAGCAAGGAAGAAGCCACTGCGACAAAACCGCCATAAAAAGCCAGACTTCGGTTTGCAACTGCACATGGGGACAAAGATCGTACTTTTTGGAGAAATGTCCTCTGGTCTGATGAAACAATAATAGAACTGTTTGGCCATAATGACCATCGTTATGTTTGGAGGAAAAAGGGAGAGGTTTACAAGCCGAAGAACACCATCCCAACCGTGAAGCACGGGGGTGGCAGCTTCATGATGTTGGGGTGCTTTGCTTTGGTCTTCCAAATGGACAATGACCCCAAGCATACTTCCAAAGTGGCTTCCAAAGGCAAAATGGCTTAAATACAACAAAGTCAAGGTATTGGAGTGGCCATCACAAAGCCCTGCCCTCAATCCTATTGAACATTTGTAGGCAGAACTGAAAAAGCGTGTGTGAGCAAGGAGGCCTACAAACCTGACTCAGTTACACCAGTTCTGTCAGGAGGAATGGGCCAAAATTCACCCAACTTATTGTGGGAAGCTTGTGGAAGGCTACCCGAAACGTTTGACCCAAGTGAAACAATTTAAAGGCAGCGCTACCAAATACTAATTGTGTGTATGTAAACTGCTGACCCACTGGGAATGTGATTAAAGAAATAAAAGCTTAAATAAATAAATCTCTCTACTATTATTCTGACATTTCACAATCTTAAAATAAAGTGGTGATCCTAACTGACCTAAGACAGTTAGGATACATTTTTAGATAGATAGATAGATGTTCAGTTCCGTTCAGTTTTGTGGTTATGCAAGGCTAGGTCTGCGTCCTAAATGTCACCATATTCCCTATGTAGTGTGTAGGGAAAAGGGTGGCAACTTGATCCCCAACTTGCACTGCCTCTGAAATACAGAAACTTGTACCAGTTGATTTCCATTGTATTTCAGCATTTCATCTGAGCAGATTTGGATGTGGAAGACTGACGCTTGCATCCACATGACTTTTCCACCAACACCCTTAACCACATTTGACTGAAACTAAACCACAGTCTAGTCTGCTTGCAAGTGTGACCTTCATAAAAACACACTGGCATTGTGCTAGTCACTAGTGGTCTCTGACATGGTGTCAGTGGGCTCTGCTTTAGTCTTTTACACATTTATATGCAGTGGAGAAAGGCTAGCTAGAGCAATTATACACAGATGTTCTGCTCCCTAGGGTGTATCCCAAATAGCACCCTATTCCCTATAAAGTGTACTACTTTTGACCAGGGCCCAAAGGGGGATGGCTGGTGTGAGGCCCTCAGAACGCACTGCCCAGGCGTGTGAGGGGGGCTGAGTAGTTGAAGCACGGAGACATGCATTCCTATTGGGAGGGGGCAGTGTAGCGACCCTCCCTCTATGAGCAATGTTACAATTCTCACCAAGGGGGTTAACCCTATTAGCATGATGCATAGGGTGTTCGCTTTCCTGCCCTGACGTTCGCTACAGTATTATGAATGAGAGTATATTCAGTTCACTTCCAACACTACTGCCATCTTGGACAGGTTTCTCTTGCAAAATAGATTTTAGCTCAGTGAGACAAAACTTTATTTATAAAGGTTAAAAGATGATGGTACCCAATAATGACATTTGAGAATGAATGTTGAATTATCATATAGGGTATCAGAATTTAAGGATTTCAGATGCTATAGTCAATATATTTGAAGTATTTATTTGTTTGAAGACAATATGGACCCTAATGCATATCATTTTGAATTAGACAAATACAATGTTTGAGGCCGTCATTAGCTTAAATGCACATAATTACAAAGGAGCTACAGAGTACTCCGCCTTTAGCAAACGTGTGACTGATTGTCTGGCTGTTCACTTTACTTTCCAGGTCTCTATTCAAAGGACAAAATTAGGGACTACCCTTTGTTTTTTTTGCAGTTCTCTTTGTAGAGGCAGACATTCTTAACTCCCCTGCCATCTTTTCTGTCTGGCTGTCAGGTTTTAGTAAGGCTTTGGGTTTGTTCTTAACGCGTGGTTTAGTCACATCAAAGCCCAAATAAGTTTCATATGATGAAGGGTATGTCTAAAGCTAGAGATCACCAAGACAAGCGAAGACAAAGAACAAAGACAGTAATGACTTAAACAGTTTTTGATTAGATAATACAATTTTAGAGTTTTAGGTGGAACATGTCATGACTAAGCCTATGTTGATAAGCTTTAGAAAGTGGAAAATATGCAGAGCCCTGCTGTTCTGCTGGTCTGTATGGTGTGCAAGGTCTTTCCACTCACACAAAATGTAGATTGTTTTAGAGTTGCGGATAGTAATGGGGGAAAATCGATATGTTACATATCGTGATATTTTTATATCGTATCGTTTTGACAATATAACAATATTATTTTTGCGCTAAATGGCTGTACCTCCACCAACTCCAGTATTTTTTCCTCATAGCTCCACATTTTACTTTACCGCCTTATTTGGTAGGCTGTCATTGTAAATAAGAATTTGTTCTTAACTGACTTGCCAAATTAAATAAAAGGTTAAATACATTTTTTTTAAAATACAAACATTACAATTGATTAAATCGTTTTTTTCCTCATCTACACACAATACCCCATTATGACAAAGCAAAAACATGTTTTTAGAAATGTTTGCAAATAAAAAAACGAAAATATCACATTTACATAAGTATTCGGACCATTTACTCAGCACTTTGTTGAAGCACAGTGATTACAGCCTTGAGTGTTCCTGGGTATGACGCTACAAGCTTGGCACACCTGTATTTGGGGAGTTTCTCCCATTCTTCTCTCCAGATCCTCTCAAACTCTGTCAGGTTGAATGGGGAGCGTCGCTGCACAGCTATTTTCAGGTCTCTCCAGAGATGTTCAATCGGGTTCTCAAGTCCGGGCTCAGGCTGGGCCACTCAAGGACATTCAGAGACTTTTCCTGAAGCCACTTCTGCGTTGTCTTGGCTGTGTGCTTAGGGTCGTTGTCCTGTTGGAAGTCAAACCTTTACCCCAGTCTGAGGTCCTTAGCGCTCTGAAGCAGGTTTTCATCAAGGATCTCTCTGTACTTTGCTCCGTTCATCTTTCCCTCGAAGTCCCTGCCGCTGAAAAATATCTGCACAGCATGATTCTGCCACCACCATGCTTCACCGTAGGGATGGTGCCAGGTTTCTTCCAGATGTGACACTTGGCATTCTTGGCATACCATAATGGCCTGATTGGCGGAGTGCTGCAGAGATGGTTGTCCTTCTGGACGGTTCTCCCATCTCCACAGAGGAACCATAGGGATTCTATGTCACCTCCCCTCCCCTGATTGGTCAGTTTTTCCGGGCGACCAGCTCTAGGAAGAGTCTTGGTGGTTCCAAACTTCTTCCTTTTAAGAGGCCATTGTGTTCTTGGGGACCTTCAAATGCTGCAGAAATGTTTTTGTACCCGTCCCCAGATCTGTGCCTCGACACAATCCTGTCTCGGAGCTCTACGGACAATTCCTTTGACCTCATTGCTTGGTTTATGCTCTGACATGCACTGTCAACTGTGTGGGACCTTATATAGACAGGTGTGTGCCTTTCCAAATCATGTCCAATCAATTGAATTTACCACAGGTGGACTCCAATCAAGTTGTAGAAACATCTCAAGGATGATCAATGGAAACAGGATGCACCTGAGCTCAATTTCAGGTCTCATTGCAAAGGGTCTGAATACTTATGTAAATAAGGTATTTCAGTTTTTTTTTTTTTATACATTTGCAATCATTTCTTAATCTGTTTTCACTTTGTCATTATGGGGTATTGTGTTTAGATTGATGAGGAAAAAAAGTTATTTAATCAATTTTAGAATAAGGCTGTAACATAACAAAATGTGGAAAAAGTGAAGGGGTCTGAATACTTTCCGAATGCGCTGTATGGTGAGCAATATATTTGGCACATCGAATTGCAATAAATCACAGTATCGAATCGCAATACATATAGAATGTCACTCCCTGATCTGTTTCACCTGTCTTGTGCTTGTCTCCACCCCCCACCAGCTGTCCGTGTATTCATACCTGCGTTTTCTGTTGCCAGTTCGTCTTGTCTATTCAAGTCTTACCAGTGTGTTTTTACCGATTTCCAGCATCTCTAGTTTCTGTTTTCTAGTCCTCCCGGTTCTGACCATTCTGCCTGCCCTGACCCTGAGTCTGCCTGCCGTTCTGTCCCTGATTGACGCTGCCTGGGATTACTGACCTCTACCTGCCCTTGACCTGCCGTTTGCCTGCACCTTTTTTGTAATAAACATCTGAGATTCTAACTGTCTGCCTCCTGTGTCTGCATCTGTGTCTTATCCTGAGTCGTGTTATAGAATCATGAAAATCGCAACACATATCGCATTGGCACCTAAGTATCGTGATATTATCGTATTTTGAGGTCACTGGCAATTCCCAACCCTAATGTTCATGTAGTAATGAAAGAAATGTGTGTCAGATAGCCTAGAGGTTATGACATAAAAATGCTAGTCAGAACAGGGAATGTTGCCATATGCAACTTAGGCTAATTGTACATGTTGATGAAGATGTACTGTTCTTTTCTTCAATGACGTGTGTTCTGCATTTTTCATGCCAAAATCTGAGTTGATCAGTGATGACTGATTTTCTAAATTGTATGTAGTCAAATTAGGACCCATAATGATGCATAATCTAATCAAGACATCTAATGTACTTTAATGTAAATCCAACTGATTTAAAAAAACAACAACAAAATGTCTTCTCAATTTGGGCTTAATTAATTTTCTGAAGGTATTTAATTGCAATTTCTTGCTAAATCATGTCTATATTCTGTTTGTCACTGTTTAATTAATATGTCTGCTTTCTGTTGCAGAGATGTTTACTCTTACAGAAGTAGCCGCCCTGAATGACATCCAGCCAACCTATCGGATCCTGAAACCATGGTGGGACGTCTTTATGGACTACCTGGGCGTCGTCATGCTGATGCTGGCCATATTTTCTGGAACCATGCAGTTAACCAAAGACCAGGTGGTTTGCCTTCCCATATTGGAACTTGCTTCAGAGGACCCCAGTGGCTTCACTTCACCACAACCGATGGAGGGGTCTGGTTCTGGGTCAGGGAACGGAGGAAGCAGGGTGACGCTAGCAGCCGCTCCCCTAATGACTAAGGATATACCGGATAGTGTTGTTCATCAGATCCACTTTACACAGTCTGGTGGTGTTGGACAGCAGCCTCCACCAACAGGCGTCAGGACAAACCTGGACTTTCAGCAGTATGTTTTTGTCAATCAGATGTGCTACCACGTAGCCCTGCCGTGGTACTCCAAATACTTCCCATACCTTGCTCTCATACACACCATCGTCCTCATGGTCAGCAGTAACTTCTGGTTCAAATATCCAAAGACTTGTTCGAAAATAGAGCATTTTGTGGGGATTCTGGGGAAGTGTTTTGAGTCTCCTTGGACGACTAAGGCGTTATCTGAGACGGCGTGTGAGGACTCAGAGGAGAATAAGCAAAGGCTCACTGGTGCCCCTTCCCTGCCAAAACATTTCTCAACCAGCAGTGAAGAGGGAAGTCCTAACCAGTCCACCCCGATGCTGGCTAAGTCTGGGGTCAAGTTCACTGCTGATAAGCCTGTCATTGAAGTCCCATGCATGACCATACTAGACAATAAAGATGGAGAGCAGGCCAAGGCTCTATTTGAAAAGGTTAGGAAGTTCCGTACCCACGTGGAAGACAGTGATTTGATCTACAAGCTCTACGTTGCCCAAACAGTGATCAAAACTGTGAAGTTCATTTTGATCTTGTGTTACACAATGACATTTGTTGCTGCAATTGACTTTGACCATGTGTGTGAGCCTGACATAAAACATTTAACTGGGTACACTAAATTCCAATGCACACATAACATGGCATTTATGTTAAGGAAGCTGCTTGTAAGCTATATTTCCCTCGTCTGTATATACGGCCTCATCTGTATATACACTCTCTTCTGGCTCTTTCGACGACCTCTCAAAGAGTACTCTTTCGAGAAAGTCAGAGAGGAGAGTAGCTTCAGTGACATTCCTGACGTGAAGAACGACTTTGCGTTTCTCTTGCACATGGTCGATCAGTACGACCAGCTGTACTCAAAGCGTTTTGGTGTCTTCCTCTCTGAAGTCAGTGAGAACAAGCTGCGGGAGATCAGCTTGAATCACGAGTGGACATTTGAGAAACTGAGACAGCATGTAACCCGCAACGCTCAGGACAAACTGGAACTCCATCTCTTCATGCTGTCAGGTCTGCCAGACGCTGTCTTTGACCTGACCGATCTGGAGATCCTGAAGCTGGAGCTGATCCCAGAGGCCAGGGTAACAGCTAAGATCTCCCAGATGATCAACATTCAGGAGCTGCACTTCTACCACTGTCCTGCCAAAGTCGAGCAGACCGCGTTCAGTTTCCTTCGTGACCATCTCCGGTGCCTTCATGTCAAGTTTACGGACGTAGCCGAGATCCCCACTTGGGTGTACCTGTTGAAAAGTCTGAGGGAGCTGTACTTGGTCGGGAATCTGAATTCTGAAAACAACAAAATGATCGGCTTAGAATCTCTCAGAGACCTGAGGCATCTAAAGATTCTACATCTAAAAAGCAATTTGACAAAGGTCCCGACCAACATAACAGATCTCTCTCCACACCTGATCAAGCTGGTGATACACAATGACGGTACTAAACTCCTGGTACTGAACAGTTTGAAGAAAATGATGAACCTAGCTGAACTAGAGCTTCACAACTGTGAACTGGAGAGGATACCCCATGCTATTTTCAGTTTGACCAACCTGCAGGAGCTGGACCTGAAATCCAACAACATTCGCACCATTGAGGAGGTCATCAGCTTCCAGCACCTCAAGAGGCTGATCTGCCTCAAACTGTGGCACAATAAAATCACCACCATTCCATTGTCCATAAGCCATGTCAAAAATCTTGAGTCCCTTTACCTTTCTCACAATAAACTTGAATCTCTGCCCGTACCCTTGTTTAACCTGCTCAAGCTGAGGTATCTGGACATTAGCCACAACTCCATAGTGGTGATTCCGCTGGAGATTGGTTTCATGCAGAACCTCCAGCACTTTGCTATTACAGGCAACAAGGTGGAGGTAGTACCCAAGCAGTTGTTTAAGTGCACCAAACTGAGGACACTATGTCTGGGACACAACTGTATCGCCGTCCTTCCAGAGAAGATCAGCAATCTGGTGCAGCTAACAAACCTGGAGCTGAAGGGAAACTGTCTGGAACGCCTGCCGCCCCAGCTAGGCCAGTGTCACCTCCTCCGCAGGAACTGCCTGGTGGTGGAGGACCATCTGTTTGACTCACTCCCCCTAGAGATCAAGGATAGTATCAATCAGGAAGCCAACGTACCCTTTGCTAATGGGGTGTGAGTGTGGAAGGACAGTGACAGTCACTTTACCCATACAGGAATGGGATTACAAAAATGAGACAAGAACTGTCCACAGTCAATGTTTTTAATTACATGTGAACTGAAAGAAAGGTTTTTGCTCAGGGCTGACTCGTCATGAAAGAACATATGTTTTAAACTGGTAGAAAATTGCACTGCGCTCACTCATTATGAAAGAAGATTCCAGGTACTCTGGAAAAAGCCGTAATTATGGTCTAGTTCAAGAATGGTAGGTTGGTTCCAGGGTTATGGGTTGGTTCCAGAGTTATGGGTTGGTTCCAGAGTTATGGGTTGGTTCCAGAGTTATGGGTTGGTTCCAGAGTGATGGTCTGGTTCAAGAGTGATGGTCTGGTTCAAGAGTGATGGTCTGGTTCCAGAATGATGGGCTAGTTCCAGAATGATGGACTGGGATATAATCATTAGTCCAAACAGTTGCAAAACAGAACAGGTCCTTCCCTGTTTGCTTCCATTTAAGAAATGTTTTACAACAGAATCAGCGTAATAACTACACCCCTGGATCCAGAATGAGGGGCTAGTTCCAGAATGAAGTTCTGGTTTCAGTGTGACGGCTAGTTCAAGAATGATGACAATGTTTGTGTTAGACCACTAAATGATTAGTCAATGTTCTGAGGAAAATGCATGCTCCTCTTAATAATGAAATAGAGAATGGTGGTGTAGAATTTATAGATGCCAGGTATATATGTTCAGATGCGATTTTTATCTTTGTGTTCTTTTGTTTTATTTATGTTTTATAGCAACATTTCTCTAATTCTTACCTGAACCCAGGGAAGTCCATATCGTTGCTCTCTGATCTCCAAAACACACTTTTTAGGGAATGGAAAATACCCTATTTTCCCAATAACGAACATACAATTATGAAACTTCATAAGCTATTTTGAATACATTGTCTTGTCATGAAATGTTTAGAGTACATTGAGTGACGATATGTAGCAGTTTAGGGATTCCTCTCACAACTTTTACTTTGATATTTTGTTATGTATATTTCATACAGTATATTACCTGCAGCTGTGTGAAAGGAACCACCAAACTCTCCGGAAAATGCGACAACCCAGTCAACAAGCCTGCCTATGCCCCTACCGTGGTAATTCTGTACTGTCAGAACCATACTTAATGAACAGACTGACGAGTCCATCAACAAAGGGTCCACGTTTTGGTTTTTGCCCTAGCACCACACAGCTGATTCAAATAATCAACTAATCATCAAACTTTGATCATTTGAATTGGCTGTGTAGTGTTAGGGAAAAAAACAAAATGTGCACCTTTGATGTGACAAACCCTATGGATAATTGATGTGCATCTATAATATGGTCTTGGCTGCTAACTAAATGACATTGTGCATGTGTATGTTTACTATCCTAGTCTTTTGCTCATAAATGTGTCACTAAAGTATTTAAGTCTTTCAACAGAAATGTTTTGTTCCCCTCAAATAAAACCATGTCCCGTATGTCTAGAGATTTCACAATATGTTTGAAGCATTTCAACTAGCCTACAACACTGATTGGGTTGTAGGCTACCAGAACATGATGCAGGCCATGCCAAGTCAGTTTTAATTGTTTGGCACCTTTCAATCTGTCAAAAGTTTCTTATTTTCCTGCATTCCATTGGTGGCACACATTTAGTTATATGGCGCATAGCCTTTCCATTCATTTGGGATTTAGACCTGCAGATATCTCCTCATGCTTTTAGGCTGATCTACACAACAGATGCTGTTAAATATGGATTCACCTCGACATAATACCACTTTTGTTTTGCATGGAATCATCCGACAATCTTAGATTTTTGGGTGAACTTTCCCTTTAACTTGAACTTTTGTTCAACCAGTGACAAATACTGCCATCTCAAGTGCTGCAGTGTTCAGTCTCGTATAGTTCAACGATTTTGAATGTTAAGGTATGACAATTGCAACTCAATAAAGGAATTAAGAAGCAAACCAACTGTATCAAGTCTTGCATGGATTTGATGACAAATGTCATGGGGTTATGAGAAGTAGATTGCACTTGCAAAGTATAGATTTCAATTCTTGGAGCCCCAAAATCAAAATGTATCACTTTGGTCTCAGAAACAATCACAATGTGGACCATCGAAAGATTTGAATGATGGCATAAAAGCATGTACATATTTTATGCATTATTGATGAACTGCAATACATTTTTTAAGTGTTAATATGGCATAATGTGATGACATTACCATTTCCAAATGATTACTATTTTCTCTCCATGATTGTGTTTTGAAACTTGTTTGAGAGAAATGTTTGTTCCTTGTTTTATATAGTATAATTTTATAGAACATGTTTTTACCAAGATATTTATATTTAAAGTAATGAGAATAATGTGTAGAGATTGTCTAATCAAAAGGTTAGTATGAGGGATACAGGTGATTCATTGCTGTAATGACCCTCACCAACCATCTCTAGGCAAAGCTTGATTTCTGACTTGTAATGTTTGACAATCTGTAAATTAGGCGTACTGGTGTGTGTGTGTGTGTGTGTGTGTGTGTGTGTGTGTGTGTGTGTGTGTGTGTGTGTGTGTGGCAGGGAATGATTACTTGATTAAGTTCCAATACAAATAATATGCATTGTTTTGTAAATAACAGAAATAATAAGGGGGTCTCATATGAAGCCATTATTTTTGTTTAGTACTAGATAGTTTTAAATAGGGAGTATTTCCACAGTTTCTGAATAACAACAACTGCATTTTAGTTTTTGAAATTATTATTTTAAACATTTTAAAATAATATTTGGTCTTTTAACCATCTGATATTCTAATGTTTCTCTTCTATATCTGTTAAACTAACACAAGCTAAATTTGGGTCCACTTACACCACCACGAGAAATACATTAACTACTACTACATACTTCCTTCCTAACAGACCATTCCAGGTTATGCAATGCTATTTGTGTTGACAACTGAACATTGTGTAATATTATTATTATACAAACCACACTGTGTACCTGACAATGATTAATGCCATTAGGATGGACAATAACAATGTAATCCCTGCAGCACTTTCAAATCACTCCAAACCAATTTCTCCTGGTTAGGCCTACCAGTCAGTTAAATGTTCAGATCATGTATTACAGGCAAGATATATTTTTAGATTAACAATAAACACAACGAAATACATATTGGACCTGTTTCATCTTTGACACACAGTAATTACCAATATTACTTTTTATTATTTCAATGAATTCTCAGTTTATCAATCTGTTTTGAATGGGGTTCTCATATGTGTGCTTCTACTTTCTCTTGGTAATGAGGACGCAACATAAGAAAAGCCTATTGGAGGCCCTGATGGAGTGTAGGTCTAGTGGTGAACTGTCTCGGAGTGCCATCGTGTGGGCAGATGACGTTAATACAGGTTATTTCCTCCTAGATAGGCTTATATACATGGCAAAACCTTATAATACTTTATAATACAAAATGTATCTTACTTCACTGACACTACTGTTATTTAGATAGGTTTCTCTTCAAATAAAACGGAATTGTCTGTTTTTAGTCCCGCCCTCCCCCACAGGTGTGTCAATCAGCCCAGGTGTAGACAGGTAGCCTAACAGGTCATTAGCGTGTTTCATCGTAGGTATGCTATTTGACTCGTACTATTCAAATCATCACAGTTAATTTAGTCAGTGACTAAAATGTTTTTTTATAAAGATATTGAGACGTATCTCATCATGAAACACTGGACTATATCCGGAAGCAAGCCAAATATAAAGAGGGAGTAATCAAGTTTTCGCATGTAAATACAGGGTTCCCCAACAATTGAATAGAATTTGCATTGGCCATTCTGTGTACAGGAACGTCAACCTTAGGCCTAGTATTCATTGGGGATTTCTTTGTTTATGTTTTCTGTACAGGAGTTCATGTTGAGTACATTTCAGAAGATAGTGTCTCGCAAACTGAACAGTTGGCCTAAGCAGACAAAATAGGAGCTCCCAAAAGAAGTCGTGAAAGGTATGATGGTATGGCTTTTCTTCAGAATACAAAGAATGCCCAGGATTAGTTAGCATGTCACCACGTGTGAAAGTGACTACACGAACGTTGATCTAACATTAACTAGCTGGCTTGCTAGCTCACAAATGACTTGTGCTCTCAATGTTTTCCCATACAAAACACGAACATTTTTGTTTCACGAGTGCAAGACTAATCACATGACCTGTGAAGTCAGCTATACATGTCAGCATGGATGGAAATTAATCTAGCCCGAGTCAAGTACTTTTCAGACTGGGCAACTAGCCTGACACAGTAAACATTTAGGACCTGAATGTAGAAAGTGGTCTGCTGGCCAGTGCCCAAATCCTTATTCTCCCTGTGTTTCAGTCCCTTTCAGACGATCCTATCACTGTTGGTCCTCCTCAGTAACCTAAAGGCTGAGGGTTTTACCTTTCCTCTTGAGAATTAGAATCAGAAGTACTGTACAGTCATATAACTCATCCCAATACTTCTCCTCTTCGGGAAAATAGTACCCAAGACTGTCCTGATCATCTAGTTGAACATTCCAGATAATTCCTCCATCCCAGCAGAAACGTCCCATCCACATAGTAGGATTTTAGATGTGCAGATCGACCAAAGCACATTCTATTTTATCATTACTGTAGTCTGTGGATTATGGAATTTGATGACTCTCCCATCCTTAGATGTACGCTCTCAAATTAAAGCTGCTTTATTGGCATGAAAAACATTGTGTCAATATTGCCAAAGCAACAATGTATACAATATGAACTGTAATAAAATAATGAATAATAATAATATAAATACACAAATAAATAATAACAATAAATGATATAAAATAATAATAAATACACAAATAAATAATATCAATAAAATATTAACAGACAATAGTACAAATATAAAAGGCTAAACATGGAAAATGAAACTACAACTATCATCCTCACCATTACATCAGTACTACAACTACCATCATCATTACTACATCAGTATTGTTGTACTACTGACTGAAACTGTAAGGGGATGCACTCAGACCAGCCTTTGTGATTGAACATAGGTACTTGCAGGAATCACTGGGGCCTTAAGTAAGACATTATCTGAACATCACAGATGTTAAAAATTTAATTCCCAATGAATGCCTATGATAAAGTTAACTACATTACTGTAGTTGGCTGTTTTGAGCAAAACGTGTATGTAATATAATCTATTCTGGGAGCCTAGTGTGTGTGTGTGTGTGTGTGTGTGTATGAACTATGGAATATTTTTGGACCATTGGCTTCCCTGAAAACAGGTACTGACAGGAGGCACGACGAGAACGCTGATCCATAAAACCTCAAGGTAAGAACAAAAACTGATTTGTTAAACTATTAACAAGATTTTGGGAGCATGTGGTCCTTCAAAAAACTCCTCTACTCCAGCAATATGAGTCTCCCAGAGGTTGTCACGCTGGATGTAGATGGAGGCTTTGGCGGTCCACACAATGAAAAAGCAGGTGTCCCTTTCAGTGATGTGGAGTTTACTTTGGACCTGGTGCCAGTAAGGATGGTCTTCAAGGAGGCGGTAAAACCCTCCCTCCATCATAAAGAAATCCTTTGACTTCACTGCCTCTTCAATGGTAAGGTCCCTTGCACCATTGGGACACTTGACCTCCACCACTGCTGTGGTGCCTGCCAGACAACGACTGTGAACACCTTGAAATGCATTAGTTTTAAGAAATGTGCTATATAAATAACATTTGAATTTTTATTTTTTTTCACTTGACATATCAATCATAGTGGGAAGGATCCTATAAATCAAGACTGTGTGAATGCATGTACCACTCTGAATAAATACTGTGCCTTTGAATATTTGTCTCTGGTCATGAAACTACAATACAGGCTGGATGTCTAAACAAAGTCAATTTTGAATGTCAATAGATTTTTTGATTCATTCTCATCAATGACAACATTCTAGAACTGAGTCATCACTCATTGAAGTCTGGTATCTGGGGTAATCTGTTTAATTGTTATACAGTGTAATTGATTAAGTGGCTCTTTCCTTGTAGAATGTTGACAGCTGATTAGAAAGCAGACTTGTAGTGGTCTTCTACCCTTTAATGTTCTTGTGATCATCCTTGAAAAATCCCATAAGGTCTGAAATAGACACAAAGTCGACATCCTTGCAAACAATTATCTAGGCTATGGAAAGCAAAACATTGTTTTGATCTTCTGCTAACTAGCTAGTTAGAGTGTAGTTAGTGGCTAGCTAGTACTGAGAAAGGGGATGCATATTCATGGATTGGGCACAGAAGGTCTCTGTGCACAAAGGTCTCTCTGATCGCGCTGGTGAATTGTAGCTGACAGTGTAGACTAGAGATGATGAGCAGGAGCTTCCTGCAGGAATTTGTAGTCTTGTTGAGGTCTTCTCTGTTGGTAATTAGCTAAATGTTTTGTTGTTGTAAATTTAGGCAAATATATTGAGAACTCACCTTGTCTAAGAGAATTACATGGCTATCAAAATGTCATGCCAGGGTAAGCCTACACGAAACACAGACCTTATAGGAAGTAGTTCTACGTTTCCAGATGTAAAAATGAATGGTGAAAAAACGATTGGAACCATTACCGGGTTTTACCGCTAGGTTTTATGGGTATTTCGACTCGTCCCTCCCTGTGTCGTCACAGCTAGAACAATGAGACAGATATTTCACCGGAAGTATGAATGTGAAGCATCCGTTTGGCGTTTCCGCTCACTACCAAATATGGTAGTGAGAGGAAGCCCAGTGCCCAACAGCGGGAGAAGATGAAGTTGAAGATGGAACGAGATTTTGGCCGACATTCGGAACATTTTCTCACCAATAAAACATTTGATCTCAGATTTCTGTTACCAAAACTACAATATGTTTTGAACAAAGTGGACTAAGTTTTGTAGACTTTACCCTTTGCAAAAGGGTTGGCTCTGCCCACCTCCTTACTTGTTCTGCCCACTATGAGTAATTTGTTCCTAATGGAAATGACAGGCTGTGGTCTATCTTGGTTTAGTTATACAAATATTTTCTATTAGGCAGATGAAATACTGTATGTTATGATGAACGTCACAGGGTGGTGAACGTGCAAGGTGATAAGCTTCATGCTCCTTTCCAATAAATATTAAGGGTCTTATTCTGGTGACATGATCATCGATACGCCTAACCACACTGTATCTGCGAGATGTTGTCTAGAGCGCCTGTGCCAAGACCAGAGCGGGCATATTTTCTATATAACGACAAAACCATCAGTAGAGTTGAAAATGCGATCAAAACCCATTTAACTTGTATTTTTCATTCGGTACATGGGAATTTAACGGCCCAAAGATATTTTATGTGCACTACGGCATCATGCACATCCCTTTATCCGCAAAAAGTCAGTTTGATGGAAAACATCTATGGGGGGAAAATGCACATATTGTTTTATGCAGAATTTAGAATATTTGCATGAAAATCTGTCGCAAATATACTATAACACTTGATACAGGTCATGGTGAAGTTTTAAATATGGGTGGGAGGAGCTATAGGAGGACAGACTCATTGTAATGGCTGGAATGGAATAAATGTAACTGAGTCAAACATGGTTTTCATATGTTTGATGTGTTTGATACCATTCCATTTATTCCATTCCTCCTATAGCTCCTCCTACCAGCCTCCTCTGGTGGGCAGATGACTTTGACTTGGACTGACAGTGTGTTTGTTATGACTCCTCTCCTATCAGGTTGACCAGGGAGAAACACTGCCTAGAGTCCGGCCCATTATTTCCTTGAAATCAAAGAATATGAATAACCTTGTCCCTAGTCACAAACATTCAATGTACTCTTCCATCATGGAAGACTACTGCCATGTTGTCCATTTGTGAGGTGGTCATACCGATGGCCTTCAAATCATCCTGTGTGGCCTGGGGACAGAGACAGCATGTCCAGTGTTAAAGGGTACTTTAAGGTTTACTGGCAGCCCAGGCTGTGGCTCGGCAGTCTAATAGGTCTATAGAGGTTGACATGTCCAACAAGGAAAGAATGTTATTGTTTTAATGACATGGTATGCATGGGGGAATCCCTGACTGCTCGGTGTGGAATGTGATTGGACAGGGTCTGTGGTTGCACACCTATTTGACCTGAACAGTAAGGAATACTACTATGTAGTGGTTTTATGTCTAAGTCATGGGGCTTTTACATGTAGAGTTTCCGGGACACAGGTTAATACTAGTCCTGGACTATAAAGCTATTTCTTTGCAGATTCTCCATTGAGCAGGTGTTTTTAGTCTAGGTCTAGGCTGTTACAGGAAGTGTGGTAGTATGTAGTAGTGCATTTAGTAGTGCAAGTCCCAAATACTGTAGCACACTATTCCTTTTATTGTACTATAGACCCTGGTCAAAAGTAGTGCACTATAAAGGGAGGGGCTAGGGTGCCATTTGGGCCAAGTGATGGCTTGGTTGTGAAGGGGAATTTGGATGAGCGTATGGCCTATTACGCCATCTCTGCCCAGAGGTATAGGGAGTAGATTTCCAGGGACGGCACTCTGATTAAAATCATGTTTTAATGATTTCTGTAGGGCATCTCCCCCCCCCCCACCTCAGTGCGAACCCCTACCCCCTCCACCTTCCCTCTTCCCCCCTACAAATAAAGACGTAGAGTAATTTGAAAACATTTGGTGATTAAACTCTCTATCTGCTTCCCAAATGGCCCCCTATTCCCTTTATAGTGCACTACTTTTTACCAGAACCCTATGGGCCCTGGTCAAAATTAGTGCACTAAAAAGGGAATAGGGTGCCATTTTGAACACAACCTCTACGCTCTATGAAGTCTACTAATTACCACTGAGTGAACCTCACATGGGCACCATAGGCACCCGCGGTAGGTTGGTTGGCAGCTTTGATGTCTCCAGTCTGCCGCCTTCCTGGCCACAGCGCCTGATAGTTTAAGGCCAAAGTTCGTTCTGATTGGCTATAATTGGGACAACTTGTTTTAGAAAAAGGGCATCGGATGACTTTGACGGCTGTGTCGCCCCGTCAATGCCCCTAGTCACTGCTAACCACCCACACCCTCCCTCCTCGTCTTCCGATTGCGTGCCCAGGGGCATCATGGGTAGCCGTGTCACTTATTAAGGAGACTGTGGCTGTAAATTGACAGATGTCCTGATGCAATCTGGCTGCCTCTGGCCTCTGTCTGTCTAGTTAGTACACATGGTTTAGGAGGGTGTGGGGACTCGCAGAGCGACCAGGTTGTTGTTGTCTAATAAGTGTAAATTTTGGGGGGGAGAGCCGGCCATTCCTTTGGCGAGGTGGGTTCAGTGACAGACTCAGAGCGCTTCATCTCTTTGCAGTGTGGGGAGTTCAACTAGTAATTTAATAACATTTTGTATTATCTTGGTGGTACCTATAGCTTGGTGGTAGCTAGTCATAACTATATATCAGTAGTTAATATTTTTTTGCCATGTAGTGGTGTAGCTAACTACTGGAACTACTTTTTTTGCCAAAATAAAATATGGGCGAAGTAGGCATCAAACCGGCCTAATTCTCATTTAAACATAACTTTTGTGTTATAGGCTAATTTAAACAGTTCAGATTTACGTATGATAATTTTTCACAAGGTAGTTTGTTTTAGTTAAATAAACTATACTTTTCGTAGGGGTAGCTTAACTTCTTTCAGTGTGAAGTAATTGGTAGCTTGGTAAACTATTTTCAGAGTAGCTTCCAACAATGTCTATGTGTATGTCCCAAATGGCACCCTATCCCCAATATATAGTGCACTACTTTTGACCAGAGCCATAGATAGTGCACTATGTAGGGAATAGGGTGCCATGTGAATCTGTCGTTCTGCCATGTGGGACAGAGACTATACCCCCAGATTGGGAGATGTGCCCCCTCTCTCCTCTCTTCTCTCCCCTGTGGTGCTGGACTTGACATTCGGTGGTTCACTGCAATTGAAGTACACTACATGACCAAAGTATGTGGACACCTGCTCGTTGAATATCTCTTTCCAAAATCATGGGCATTAATATGGAGTTGGTCCCCCCTTTGCTGCTATAACAGCCTCCACTCTTCTGGGAAGGCTTTCCACTAGATGTTGGAACATTGCTGCGGGGACTTGCTTCCATTAAGCCACAATCGCAGTCTGCGTTCCAATTCATCCCAAAGGTGTTCGATGGGGTTGAGGTCAGGGCTCTGTGCAGGCCAGTCAAGTTCTTCCACACCGATCTCGACAAACCATTTCTGCATGGACCTCGCTTTGTGTACGGGGTCATTGTCATGCTGAAACATTGTCATGCTGAAACTGTCGCCACAAAGTTGGAAGCACAGATTTGTCTAGAATGTCATTGTATGCTGTAGTGTTAAGATTTCCCTTCACTTGAACTAAGGGGCCTTGCACGAACCATGAAAAACAGTCCCAGACCATTATTCCTCCTCCACCAAATTTTACAGTTGGCACTATGCATTCGGGCAGGTAGTGTTCTACTGGCATCCGCCAAACCCATAATTGTCCGTCGGACTGCCAGATGGTGAATCCGGAGCTCTCTGTTGTGGATAGTAGACCTAACCATTTCGCAGTACTAGTTAACAGTGCATTTATGTTATGTTCTACATATACCGCTAGAGGGCGCTCAAACCCTAACATTAGAGTGACTCCTGAAAGATTTTTATTTAGTCACACGCACAGGTTGCAGTACAGTGAAATTAAACTCCGAGCTCCAGCAGTGCAGATGTGAATGAAACAATAAAAATCATATTATTAATAATATATACATGATATAAACTGACTGCACAATCAACTTTGGCGGCAGGTAGCCTAGTGGTTAGAGTGTTGGGCCCTTAACTGAAAGGTTGCAGGATTGAATCCCCGAGCTGACAAGGTGAAAATCTGTCGTTCTGCCCCTGAACAAGGCAGTCACTCCAAACACTCATTGCTATACCTGCAATATATGTATTAAGTTATTTTAAAAAATACTTCACAATTTTAAAATTAGTCGGCAGGTTTTCACTGCTGATATTGTCCCCAGATAATAATAATATGCATTTTGAACCCGAGAGCCTTATTTCACACAAGACATGCTAAGATGTTTGCTGAATGTCAATTTCTGCATTTCAAATTCCACACAAATGGTTTATTACCACTTTATTGATGTATCCTCCGCTGACTTTGTTAAATTATTCATAAATCTCCCCCTGTTTGCGCTGCCTCAATCTGTGTTTGGTATCAAAACAGGGATTCACAGAGCCATCGCAGCTATAGTCGTAGTAAATAATTTCATTTAATGCACTATTTTTTTCCCTGTGTCCAACTTGTCATTGGTGGTGGCTTGGGCTTGTCAAAATTACATGATTGGTCAGAATGTAATTCCTTTCAATCAGAGTTCTTTGGGACCTAATGTGATGTGACAGTTGAATTGAGGCTCTGAGTTTCTCTCTAAATACTTCTCATAGCGATGAGTTAAACACCCCCAGGAGGCTCAGTAGAGGTTCCCTTTGAACAAACACCTGAGGGAGACTAAACTGGGACTGAACCAGCACCTAGAGGTCTTATCAACCAGCGCTGGGACCGCTACACCAACTAGACAGATTAGCCCAATGGCACCCTATTCCCTATATAGTGCACTACTTTAGACTCTGGGCCCTGGTCTAAAGTAATGCACTATAAAAGGAATCGGGTGCTATTTGGGATGCACACAAGGTCTTATCAACCAGGCCTGTTTGGGTTTATCAAACAGTGCAATGGGTAATTTCTCCTGCCACTGCAAAGGAGAGAAAAAAGGAGAGAAAAAAGAGAGAAGGGAGTATGTTTAAGAGTGAATCTTTATCTGAGCTTAATTTCCCATGCTCTAGCAGAGTGGAGGATTTCTCCCCCAGTACAGATCTCTTTGTCAGATCCTACGTACCCAGGATAGACCCAGGGGTGCTCGGAGAACGTACGCATCACCTAGATTTGCCTTCCAGCTCTCTTCACTTCTCTCCAGTGATTTCTCTCTCTCTCTCTCTCTCTCTCTCTCTCTCTCTCTCTCTCTCTCTCTCTCTCTCTCTCTCTCTCTCTCTCTCTCTCTCTCTCTCCACCCCCCCCCCCCCCCCTCGCCCCACTGGCTTCTTTGTGTAGAAAGAGACGAGCGAGCATTTTGGAAATCAAATCTCAGTTTGTCGGAGTAAAACTGGAGCACACTTCAATTTGAATTGATTTACTGCAACATAATTGTTCTGAGCACATATACACACACACAACCCCCATCCTCCCCTAGCTACCTCTCTCCAACTGCAATGCAAACCAGGCATCACAGTCGTTAAAGGAAACACTGTGAATCACTGTAATGTCTCTTGCAAGGCACCTCCCCATATGGAACAGATTATTTAATCAGTTCCAATAAAAGACATGTCTGTGGGGAAAACAAATAGGTTAGTAGCTTGTCTTTGATGAGACAAGCTACTAACCTTACTACAATTTGACCCTCACTGTTGCTCTTACCTGGAATTGCAGTGACATTCCAGCCTTAATGGCCTAGTTCTTGTTATTATTGTTAGACCTGTCATAGCTCTCTGATGACTATTAATTATGCTCCTTACTGTCACGCTTCGATGACGCGCTAATCATGACACTCACTGGAACTCTGTAATGACACGTGCTATGTCTCTCACGACCTCGTCACGTTAGCTACAAGAGAGGACTGGAGAGGACTAGGGTAGTGATTGTGGTCACCAGGGAGTCCAAAGCGCTGTTGGGACATGAGAGGCGAGATAGAGAGGGGCGATTTTGGAGGCTTGGGTGGAGAGGTGTGGGATGTGTGTGTGTGTGTCTGCTTCCGTGTGTTGTTTCCGTGAATGTCTGTGTGTGTATAGGGGTGAGGTAGAGGGGTGTATAGAAGGTTGTGAGGAGTCCCCCAGCTCTCCTCCTGTGATGACCAGAGTGTCCATCAACAAGGTCTCACGGGTGCCACAGAAACAGCAGCGCTGGCACAAATAAAAAACATACCCTGGGAAAGTGCTTTTTCTCCCGCCAGACACAGAGTGATGGATCAGCCTGGCCGCAGCACACAATGCATTTGTGAAGAGAGGAGAGGGGGGTGAAAAACAAGGTCTGGCAGAAAAACTCTTCCACTTAACTACTAGTTGGCTCTGAAATATTAAACAGTTAGATATTTATTTCATTATTCAGAGGCTGGATTTAGAAATCAAGAATGGGCATACACAACAAAACAAAAGAATGGACACAACACAGCAAACACGACTGACTGAATATTTTAACCATATTGTTTAATAACACAGAGGGACACATGAATATTCACATATGCCTCACTCTTATAAAATGTACATACATCATACTATTTAGCTAATATAATCTAATCTGATAGAATCACATCGAATTCCCACAGATGACCTTGGGGATAGAACTGTCTCATTTGTGTAGTCTTACAGTGTGTGTGTGTGTGTCCTTAATCTCCCTCTGCTCTGAGCATGGGTAGCCTGGGTTCACACTCTGATTGATGGAAGCTTTATTTTCTTGAGGTGAGAGAGAGAGAGACAGAGAGAGAGAGAGAGAGAGAGATCTGCTTGTCTTCAGAGAGTTACAAGACAGCCCAAAAATAACCACTGCTTCCTCCAATAATTGTCCCTGTTTCTTTTGAAGGAAATAAATCATCCTTGATATTCAACCAACAACTTCTTCTCTTTCCATCTAAGGTTGTTTTAATGAATGCATGCCTTTCTTAAATTAGCCCTCTGAGGAGCTATAACTCAAATTCTTGTATTTAAGGAAGTAATAGGTTGGAAAAAATGCTAAACTGAAATAATTATGCAGCTTTGAGTATAAACTGCATGAGACACCCGATGAAATATGAATGTTTGTAGGGTGCAAAGATAATTAAATATTAACCACTCTGTGTTAGTCTACAACCCTAGTAAAGATGCTAGTCAACGGCAATAATTGCTTTGCTGCAAAACTTTGCGTTACATTTATTGATTTGCAGTGTACACAGAAGTTTAGGCAAATTAGTATTTTTCTCTCTCAATACTCTCAATAAGCAGAAACATATTGATATTTTGCCAAGTACTCAATTATGCAAATTCATAATGCCAAGGTCTGTTTGATGTAATAATACAGCAGGTATGTGCATCTCAAATAACATCTTAGGTTATTGATGTAAGGGAATGTTACACTCCAGTCCATAAAGAAGAGAGGAGAGGGAGGGAGGGGGAGAGAGAGAGAGAGAGAGAGAGAGAGAGGGAGATGGAGAGACCCCTTGGGGACTGATCCTGTATCAGGAGATTGCATATTTCTACACTAAAGCTATTCAAACCCACCAAAGCCTGAATTATTTAAGACACTGTTTTTCAAAGGCTTGATTTAGCTGTGTTTGTGCGTGCGTGCTTGTGTGTCTGCGTGCGTGCATGTGCGTCGGGGGTTCTAGGCTATCGTAGTCCTGGATTGTTTTATGTTTCTACCCCACCCACTCGCCTGGTTGGCTAAAATGGCCTTTTACTTTCTAAGCATGCTTTTACTGCCGCCGAAGAGTTATTTTTGTTGATGAAAAAGATATGCCTTGGTAAAGTGAACCCCGGCTATTCACAAGGTTGTTTAATACTTTTCCCTCAGTTTGCCTTATAAATTTATCATCAGTAAAGTATACTAGTGGTCTCATGCCTTAGTGCAGGCTTAAAGCTAAGTGGTAACGTTGAGTAAAGAGAGAAGGGGAGGGAGAGAGAATGAGGGAGAGATGGAGAGAGAAAGCGAGGGAGAGAGTCAGAGTGAGAGAAGTGAATAGAATATAAAAAGGAGAAGAGAGCAAGCGAGAGAGCGTTTATATGGTGGATGGTGGTTGATCCCATCCATTCTGCCGTAGAGAGGAGCGTTTGTTCAACGTTTAAGAACATTGACAATTCTGGACCGGCTTCATCGATGCATCACTTGATTCACAGATACAGTACAGAGGCCACACTTGTTAAACAAGTTGTATGTTAATGACTTGTATTAGAACTGATCAATCCACTGCGGACGCAGGCGCTTCCAATCTCTTTGAAGTGAACGCATTGATCGGCCAGAATATAAAGGAATTAAACAATTAAACAACAGCTACTGGTTAAGTTAAGCTGCTTTTCCATGTGATTGAGGAAGTAAAAAAAAAAACACAAAACAAACAAACAAGCAAATAAACCTACAAAATGTATACCCACAAAATGTATACCCACAAAATGTATACCCACAAAATGTATACCCACAAAATGTATACCCAAACTAGGGCAGGACACCCGTGAAGAATAACTTTGCAAAGTGCACCATTGAGAATACAATATACAAATCATTAAACAGGTTTCAGTCTAGTTTCTCTCTCTCTCTCTCTCTCTCTCTCTCTCTCTCGGGACAGACACTTCCATTTAAGCAGGTCGAATAATGTCCTACTTATTATTTAGGAGGATTTAATTAATATGAACTACAGCAAGTGTTAATTGATATGTTGCTTCTCCAGGGAGTCTCTGTGTGTAGGTGCTGGGATTGGGACACTGGGACACGCTGCAATTTACAGACAGATTGATCTCCATTAGCAAGAGGGTCTGGTGTGGCCTTGTGGAGTGGATTAATAAGCAGTACATAAAAGTTGTGCCACTGAAAAGAACAGGGAATAGAGAAAAATGATTAAATGTGGAGCTAATTGTTTTTGTTTTCAAGCCTTGACATGTGGATAGCTGTTTGAGATGGTTAGAGCTCAGGAAAGATTGTATGGTGGATGTATGTGTCCCAGGTGGGATATAGTTGTTGTTGTCTTGCCCTTGTGCCAGATGTTTACTCCTGAATTAGCTAGCTTTGCTTCTTCCCTGGATGGGATGGAGGAAGGAAGGGTATTTCCTGATACACAACTGGAGCACTATCTGTGAGCAGATAAAATATGACGATATAATAATATTGATAGATCAGTTTTCACTATCACATGTTGATGGATCACAGTTTGAGAAATCTTTTTTTTGTGCTGTTATACTGTGTGTGTACATCACCAAGGTTTGAAAGACTGTCTGGAAAAGTCAGAATGTATAGTATAGGGTTTCTCCAACCTCATACTGAGTGACATCATCAACTCATGAGCTTCCAGTATTGTTTGCCGCAGTAGAATTGGGTAGGAGGGGCCTACTCGGTTGCTTCTAACTTACAAGATCCACCTGAAGCACCTTAATCACCTATGAACCAACCGAATGACTTCTTTCCTCCTTTCCTCTCAGTTTCCCCGCCTCTAATTACGCTGTGGAGGCCCTTGACAAAGAGTGTGTCCCATATGGCACCCTATTCTATATAAAGTGTGCTGCTTTTCTCATGGTGCTCTGCTCAAAATGAGTGCACTATATAGGGAATACGGTGCCATTTGGGACGCAGTCAAAGCGTTGGGTGTTTAAAGCAATAACACAGGGAGGATGTTGTTGATGTCATCGATAAAGATTAGTAGCAAGGCACCGCTCCTTGGTGTGTGTCAGGCTCAGCAGCCGAGCAGAGCAGCGGAGGAGAGGAGCGTCAGGCTCTACCCGTCCCCTGCATCCCTCCACCCGACACTCTCCTTTCATCTTCTCCACTCAGACATGAAAAATTCATCCAAGACCTGCAGAAATATTTATCATGAAATCTTAGCAGGGAGAAGTGGTAGCACTGAAAAATTAATGTCCTCCTTTGGCCTCCAACAGCTGTAGACCCCTTAATTAATTTGATTGCTCACATTGTACAATAAATTAATTTATACAATATTTATCTAGCCTTTTTCTCTTCCCCTCTTCCCAGCTCTACCAGGACTGATCAGATAGACACACACGAGAAGAGGATAGCCTCCAAGCCTTGTCTTTTAATGGCAGTGTTATTCTTTTCCTAGTCCTCTTTCGATCTCTGTCTGATTATTTCATACAGAAGCAGATGTATCCCTCTGCTATGGGACAATTGCTGTTGGTCCAGAGGTGTCCTTTATCATACAATTCATTTCTCACACAAGACTAGCATGGATTATTGTACAATACTAGTGCATTGTCTGTGCTTTACATGATATTGTGTGCGTGTGGCCATAGTCTGACTAGCAGCGTGCCTTTTTTATACACAATCCTAGTGTCAGAATTTTCATTATGCTTTACCTGGGATTATGGGGTTGGATTATCTTCCGTGTGACCATACACACAGTGGATTATGTATTTTGTTATTATGTACTGTATAAAGGATTATATGGCTTAGGCCGGGTGGAGGTTTATCACAGTGTTGATATAGCTTTCTCCTGCCATGGGATTGTGATATCCTATGCTACACACATTGGCGCGCACACACACACAAACACACACACACACACACACACACACACACACACACACACACACACACACACACACACACACACACACACACACACACACACACACACACACACACACACACACACACACACACACACACACACACACACACACACACACACTTCTTGATTAGACAGTGTTAAGTTCACATGGATACTGTAATGTTCATAGTAGAACAACACAGAGGTGACTCCTGTGTGCAGAATCAACGTTCCTTCCCTATCTCCTTCCCTATCTCCTTCACTATCTCCTTCCCTATCTCCCCGTGCTGCTCACACACAGAATAACAGTCAACTCAAGGCTTGGCCCTGACTAAAGAGAGCAGGTTAAAGCAGTGTCTCTGACTGAGATTCCCACATACAGTACAATCTTTTCTATTCCCTCCCTTATCAATATCAAAGGCAACAGAAATGCGGGCGAAGGGAAGATCCACAAGACAACAAGGCGAAAGCAAACAAATGTGTGTCGGTTTAGTGGGGGGAGAGAATTAGAGCTTGGCTGCGTCTTCCTCTCCTTACCTGTGGTTATCTGTTTTAGCTCGCTTAATGAGAGATCCTCTATTCTCGGGCACATCACATTTGTTTTATACCAGTCCCTTTGAACAGCTCAGATATATTGAGCCCCCTTTGATCATGGAATCCTTCTGAATTCTAAATCAGAAATGAGCCTCCCCTCCCCTTGAAATATCTCTTGCTAGGTCGTCTCCTCATTTTCTGTGACTTTTTTGTTTGTTTGCTATATACAAACCAAATGATGCCAGGAAGAAGGGGGTGAAATGAAACAGAAAGAAGAGAAAGAAAGAAAAACATTAGATAAAGAAAGAGAAAATTAGAGACATGGGAGAGCCTGGGAGAAAGGAGAGAGCCCGCGTGGGTCATGTAAATTTTCTTCATTTATGTTTATAAATTTAACAAAGAGAGGAGAGGGAGTTAAAATAAAAAAAATAAAGAGAAACATTGCCACCAGACTCAGTGGCGGCGCGCCTGCCTACTTTGCTTTTCTCTTATTCTCTTATTTCTAATGATGACCGTTGGCATGCTGAGACACCTGGGACTTCTCGCCGCATCCACAGAGGATGAGGAGGGAGGCTGATCAAAATTAGCTCATTCTCATTTCAAACAGAATTTGGCCCGTCCCCTGATCACAGTGAAGCACATAGATAGCCTGGACCCTGGGCCCCTCGTGGTCCTGCAGAGCTGGAGTAGAGAGACTTGCATCAACCAGAGAGTTCTCCACCCGATTGGAGGGAGCGGGAGGCCCTCCCCTGGAGAGGGTGGTGTTGCGCGCGGAGGGAGCAGGGGGAAGACGGCATAGTGACATGGCTGTGGGACACCAGGGGTCTGGATGTTCTCTGGCTGTTATTCGCTGTTAAAAGATTTAAACCATCGGGTATGATAGGTCCCTTTGATGTTTGCTAAGCATAGAGCCAGGGTACGAGAGAGAGACTGATAGAAAGAAAGAGCGAGAGATGGAAGGAGGGAGGGAAAGATAGGTGAGGTGGTGAAGGGGTGAGGCAGGGGGATGTTACCAGGAGGCAATCATATTTATTGGAGCCATAAGCAGTGGGAGGAGGGGTGAGGAAGGGGTGAGGAGGGTGGAGGAGGGTGGGAGAACCCCTGTCTCAGTGCAGCCACTCCAACAAAGGAAAGATAAAAGCGATTGAGGTTGAGGCCAGGGCCAAAGCTGACTATGAAGCAGTGAGCGAGAGAGAGAGAAAGAGAGAGAGAAAGATTACTGGCACAGAGGAGAGAAGAAGTGGTGGTGCTTCTAACCACTCCTGCAACTTTTGCCTTTTTAAATCCCACTTTGACTTTCATTTTAGAAGGAGGTAGAAGAGGGGGTGGTGGATACGGCTGTGGTCTTCATCAGTATCAATGGTATTTTGGTCTGCTAATATACAGGGAGAGAGAGCGTGGAGCCTGACACCTTATGGGAAACTCACCTCTCATCTCTCTCTGCTGATACAGGCTCATTAGCTTCACAAGGTAAACTATTCACCTAGACAGGCTCTAGACACCAGGTAGTCCAGTCCTCAATTAGCCAGTCTGTAATAGCATGACCCTCACTGATACACAAAAGTCCTCTCATTCCTCATTTTCAACAACTCACAACTGAATACTGCTTGACAGTATTCGAGAGTGTGTTCAAACCCCCTAACCTGGTGTGTGTATGTGTGTGTGCAGGTGTGTGTGTGTGTGTGTATACCGTATTCCTTCCTGGTGCAATGATTGGGAGACAGATGGAAGCCAGTCTTCCTGGTGCAATGTTTGGGAGACAGATGGAAGCCAGTCTTCCTGGTGCAATGTTTGGGAGACAGATGGAAGCCAGTCTTCCTGGTGCAATGTTTGGGAGACAGATGGAAGCCAGTCTCAGCAAAGGGAATAGAAAAGATCTGAAAGTGTTTTAGCAACAATTAAAATATTTGACGGTTTAATCTGTTCACATCAAAAGCAACAACCCTACTGTTTGATTTTCTTTTGATGACACAGAGTATAAAAACTGATCTGCCAATTGTCAGCAAACACAGAGCTTGGTAGAGAAGAGGCAGAAGGCTGTGGGTGAAGCACTTTGGAAAAGGATTAAAGACCCAGTGCAGTCAAAATCAGGATTTGCCTGTGTTTTATCTATACTTCCACACTATGAGGTTTGAATAATACTGTGAAATTGTGCAATTGATGATAATGCCCTCCCCCTGGGCACACACTGGTTGAATCAACGTTGTTTCCACGTCATTTCAATGAAATAACGTTGAACCAATGTGCACAAAAAGACTGCCTGAAATTTCTGCCTGTTAATAGACCAATAAGAAAGAGAGCTCAAAATATCTTTGCCGATAACAGCTAGTTTTCAGTTTTACCCTCCCCATTCAGACCGAGCAATATTCTTGCTTGATAAATTGCCCTTGCTAAGAAGCAATTTTTGTTTATTTTTGACTATTTTGATTGAAAATAGTCACACTAAGGTACTTAATTGTTACCCAGAAATAATTTGATATTGAGATAAAAACGTCTGCATTGGGCCTTTAAGCAAGCAACCAGAAGAAAAGGGCATAACTGCCATTGGGTTTCAATGGAAAGCCTGTTGTGGAAACTACTTAAGCAACACAAAAATGCTAACAAAAATCACCAAAAAGTGTTGTTGACTGCAATTGTGCTGCTGGCAACAATTTATGCTTTTTTGCCGACGTTTACTGACACCGGTCATATACAACGAGTGTTGAGCGTTTGTAAATTTGTCAGTTATTCTGCGGCCGGAGTAAGATAGCCAGAGCGAATTTACCCGCTACATCTATCAACAGTTGTCTCATTGACATTCTATTGAAATGGTTACTTGCATAGTGGAGTATTTTGTTAAGACATGTAGCTTGCTAGCTAGCTAGGTAAACAATTAACCATAATCCCAACTCATGACGTTACTACCCTGTTTTCTCCGTCTCCTTAGCTATCATACTCTAATTCCACAGATTTCAAAACTCAGTCCTCCAGAAAGTGCAGAACTACTACGTGATACATAAAAAAAAAAAGCTGCGTTAGACAGGATTACCTACACATACTGACCAGCTCAAATAGACAGAAACGTGCTATATGGCAGACCAATCCGAACTCATCTCTCGGCATGTCCAGCCCACTCATTATCTCAGCCAATCATGGCTAGTGGGAAGGTAGCTGTCTTTTTCTGTGCCTAAACCAGCTAGGCTTGTAATTTAACAATTGCATTCGTATTTACAGATGGCATACAAGTTTGTTATTAAGGCACATGAAAGTTTGCATGTTCCAGAAGGCATTTCTGCCAAAAAACATTTTGATTAAAAAAAAAAGTTTCAAAAGGCTCTCCTTTGAAGTAGTGACCCACGACATACACCTAATTTCCTGAAACGAGTCATATTTTGTTATAAAATCTGTTTCCATTAAATTATAAAGACATTATAAAGACATATCTGTGGGTTCTGCAAATTCTAATTAAGAAATTATATTGTTGTCTATGGCTGTGCTGAAGTGGTAAAGCTTGATTTTCCCCCTCTCTACCAATGTCCTGTTGAGATGTAATAATCTGTTAATTAAGCATTCTAAAGCACACTGGAGTGTTGTGAAGCTTGTAAGAAAGAGTCAGAGATACACATTGGAGTGATTATTATACCAGTTAGGGCTGGGTGGCCATGTTGTTTTATTGGGGCTAATCCTCTAGTCAAATATTTGTCTTCTTCTGGGAGTTTCTTGCCAAAGAAGAATTTATAATCCACATAACATTAGAGGACAAAAGTCTATCAGTGTGCATCCCAAAAGGCACCCTATTCCCTATATTACGCAACACTTTTGACCAGAGCCCCGTGGGCCATGGTCAAAAGTAGTGCACTATATAGGGAATAGGGTGCCTTTTGGGATACATCCTCAGACTGGCTAACGAGTGCTTCCTCTGACCTATTTTCCTGCTCTCCCTCCGTCTTTGTGCATGTTCATTAGGAAGTTAATCACAGGAGAGGCTTTTCCTCTTTTTCCCTGTTCGTGCACGGGATTAGTGGAGTCAGGGAGGCTTTCTGAAACTCTGACAGGGCTCTCCTTTCCTGGCCGAGTATCACTCCTTTTCACTTTTCAAGACATCACTTTCCTCCAAAAACCTTCAGTCTCTCCCTTTCTCTCTCTCTCTCTCTCTCTCTCTCTCTCTCTCTCTCTCTCTCTCTCTCTCTCTCTCTCTCTCTCTCTCTCTCTCTCTCTCTCTGTCTCTCTCTCCCCCCCCCTCACCACATGGAGACACATTCACTTACACAACTGCCCTTTTAATTGAAGACACCATCAGCCACAGAAACATCAGTAACAGTAGTAGCGCCGCAAACATCCTCACATCCATGAGTTGTACAGTACACAGCCCTCCTCTGGGACACAACCCCTTCCCTGTTGTTCCATCAAGCCTCCAAACAGAGGGAGGGAGAGAAAATAATCAATGAATCACATGCCACCCATCCAGCATCCAGGAAAACACTGTACAGACCTAAATCACGTCATCCATCCAGCATCCAGGAAAACACTGTACAGACCTAAATCACATGTCATCCATCCAGCATCCAGGAAAACACTGTACAGACCTAAATCACATGTCATCCATCCAGCATCCAGGAAAACACTGTACAGACCTAAATTAATATGACAACAGGGATGAAAAACAGGAAAATCTGAAATAGGATATCAGTTTGTGTGTCTTTGTTCTTCACATGGCAGAGGAACAATGACCAAATAGGGAGTAATTGAATTCAAAGTGCTCGTTTTTTCCTCCGTTTTCTCTTTCTAACGCAGCCCACACCCCAGAGCCCTCGGGGCGAGACCAGCACAAACCGCATCAGATCAGAAGGTGACATATCAAAAACTCTGTCACAAAATCACAAGAAAGGCAGTAATGGCTGCCAGAGACGTGGCAGCAAGCAGTAGTTCAGGGTGTTTCTAGTCTATTGGGCTCTGTTCTATCACTCCCTTGCCTATTGGGGTTGTAGGGGAATCAGAGGGAAAGCTATCTCTGCTCTGCTCTCAGTCCTGCCAAACGAACGTGGCAGCGGCGGGATTTGATGTTGATGGCTTAGTGACAGTTAGGATGAAGGATGGTGGTTAGTGTTGAACACGAGACTCAGGGTTGATCAATGGGACCTCTCAGACAGACAGGCCTGTGTGCAGCCGACTCGTCGAGTTATAGGATGATTCCTCCATGCTCTTCAAAAATATCCCCCCTTTCTCTCCTTTCTCACCCTCTCTCCCCTTCTCCTACCCCACGACTCCCCCATCTCTCACTGTAACCATCCCTTTCTCTTTCTCTTTTTCTTCTGCCTCCAAAAGCATTAAATGACAAATCCATGCCCCCAGTACAGAGAGATATCGGCCTGCTGTCTAGTTCTTCTCCTACGGCACTGCATGAGTCAGCTGCATTTCCTGATAGACGTGCTGCTGAGCTAACATCAGGACCAAAGACAGTTAAAACAATAAGGGGATAACAGTGGTATGGAAGACCGTCCATCCACAATAATATTCCTCCACCAGGGGACATTATGTCCATTTTGAAGAGTGATTTGTTTCTCTCTAACTTTGGGTAATTACTGTACCTTGATAAACTGACATTTTTGCCATCTGACATTTTTGTCATATCAAATACCTCATCGCTCTTTGTGCAAAGGACTTGTTCCTTGTTCCTTTGTCAAGAAAGATTAAATTCTCCTTAAAGGTCCTTAAATTGGCCTCCTGTATCTGGTCAAAAAGCCCTTCATCAAAGCATTGTGATAAAGGCCAGGGATGAGTATTGGTGAGACCAAAGGCCGAGGCTACTGTACCATAATGGCAGATCCTGGGTGTCCAGGGAGGTATCACGACACGTGGTCACAGAAGAAGAGACACTTTATGGATCAAATGCCAGCAGCCGTGTGAAATCAAAGGGAAAGGCGTACGGCGAGGCAGGCAGCTTCTCCCACTTATAGTTCAGCTGCAGAGGAAGAGGAGGTTTTATTATGGATGTACTAGAGAGGCAGCCCAGGTCAGGAAGCAATCACAGCTCTGACAACTAGCAGACACCTAGCCCAGCAGGTAGCGGCCAGCGTCGCCCATCAGAGGCTGATGGCACTTTGGAGAGATGTCCTTCTCTCTGGACCACCAGTGGAGATAAGGGGGCAAAGGGATGCTGGCAGACCACCGTTCCATCGCTGACAGTGTAAAAGACCCATAAGAGTCTTTTCTCAAAGCAGAAAAATAGGGCCTGTCGATGTGTAAAACTCTGGGCTTCCATGTCAGTCTATAACTGACAGACATATCGGAGGGGAAAGTTCATACACGGATGTGTATACATAGCTGTATACATACTGTATGCCACTGGATCTATAAGTAGGTGTGGATATATTGACTTGATAAAACTCCACCTTCAAAGCTACTGTTAATGTATGTCAAACATTTTACAAATCTGACCTGATATAGCCTTCTCTCACAGGAGAGACAATCAGACCTCATGCAGCATATGGCAATATGGATGGCCATGTACAGAACAGAGACAGACTAGGCACTAGCCCATTCAGATTCCAGCAACAATACTGCTGCCATCCCTTTAGAGCAAACCATTAATTAACAAGGGCTGATGAAGTGCAGGACTGAGACTAATGTCCCGTCTGCCCTCTGACCTCCCAGGGACGGCAACTAGGACTTGGCAGGGCTCAGGCAGGGTGACATACTGTAGAGGCTAGACTTCAACAGCGCTGAACATGGATCCTCTGAACAGCCATTAACCCTGACCTCTGCACGGCCTGGCCATGGACAGATCTCCCCTCAGGCTTACATCTGGTCAGGACTGGACCAGTACCAAGTCTCAGTGGGCAGCAGGCTGCACTGGAACTCTGCTGTATAGCATACGTGCAGACTGATAGCCGGGCATGGGTCTGAGAGGAGTAGTCTAGGTAATTGTCTGGCATGGGTCTATCTGAGAAGAGTAGGCTAGTGGATTGTTTGAGTTAGCAAAACCGACAAATTCTCCATCAATTCTGTGGCTTTACTGGAAGGGATTACTATAATAAAATATACACTGAGTGTACAAAACATGACATAGACTGACCAGGTGAATCTAGGTGAAAGCTATGATCCTTTATTGATGTCACCTGTTAAATCCACTTCAATCAGTGTAGATGAAGGGGAGGAGACAGGTTTAAGAAAGATTTTTAAGCCTTTAGACAAGTGAGAGGTATTGTGTATGTGTGCCATTCAGAGGGTGAATGGGCAAGACAAAAGATTGAAGTGCCTTTGAACGGGGTATGGTAGTAGGTGCCAAGCGCACCAGTTTGAGTGTGACAAGAACTGCAACGCTCCTTGTTTTTTTATACTCAACAGTTTCCGGTGTGTATAAACAATGATCCACCACCCAAAGGACATCCAGCAACTGTGTGAATCAACATGGGCCAGCACCCCTGTGGAACGCTTTTGACACCTTTGTAGAGTCCATGCCCTGACCAATTGAGGCTTTTCTGAGGGAAAAAGGGGGTGCAACTCAATATTAGGAAGGTGTTCCTAATGTTTTGTGCACTCAGTATATAAATAGAATTTCAGCAGAAGCTCACCAAAACACTCATAGCTTTTTCCATCAATTCTACACTATACGGAGCAGAAAGAATTGCTGCACCTTATTCGTTTGAGAGACGGACAGCAATAGATGGATGGTTTCACATTTAGATAACTTTTTTAGAGAACTGATTTGGAAAATGACTCAGTCTCCTTCTGCTCACATTGCAAGAGGTCTCAGTGAGGACTGCCATTGCATTCACATTGCTATTTTCGGACACAAAACTCAAAGTATATCAAAAGCATGTAATCATAGTCAGAGCATAGCATTACATCTCAAAACTGAAACCATGGCACTGTGGTAATGATTATATATCTTTTTCGTAACAAATTCAAGATTTTCTCACTCCAGATGCTTACGTTTTAAAATCATTCTCTGGTCACCCTCTGGCTCTGACTTGATATGAATATGGTGTTTTATTGTCTGTCTCCCTCTTTTTGGCTGTTTTTAATGTACTACAAACACTGCACTTACAAACTCAAACAAAACGGTGTTCTGTGCATTGTAACAGAGATAGCAAATGTATAGAAAAACTAAATCTGTGGTGCTTGACAGTGTTTTATACAGTACTTATCAGGAAGACGTATTGTTTTGGTGTTCCTCAGACAAGTCTTTTGCTTCTGTTTCTCTACGTTGGTTTTTGTCTTGACCTTCAGTGAGCACTGAGCAACACCTCTCCAATCATAGCCAGGCTTGTTCTGTAGTCTCTCTGTGCTCAGAGGAGTCATAAAATATTCAGGCTCCATGTTTCCCTCAGACCAGACTGGTGGCGGTGGCTTTGTTAGCCAGGCTGCTCTCTCAGCTCTCTGTTGTGTTTCACAACCGGGAGGCTAGCTAGCTGCTTGCTGCTGTCTATGCTGAATACTCCATAACAGCACAGCTTGTCAATAATCAGTGGTTTGTGGTTTGTGGTGGTGTTAGTAGAGGGGATGTGTGGCGTGGACTGCAGTGTGCAGCTAGCTATCTCCCTGTAGCGAGACATAGCTAGTCTAGCTGCATACTGCTGTCCATGCTAGGCGTCGTCAGTGTTCTTTACCACCACAAACCACTGATTAGTGACAAGCTGTGCTGTGGAGTTAGTCCACTCCCAACACAGCTACACCACCAAAACACACCTTCCTTCATTATCTGGTTATCACCACACAAATGTTTCAATTTGATTGGATCATTCCCTCTTTCCTCTCAAACCTTTCTTTCCTTTGAGATATTGTCTGTCTTCTGTTTGTGTGATGGTCCGGCTGTCTGGTGTTTGTGTTGTTCTATCCATCTGGTATAGTTGGATATTGTTGCCCTCTGTGTGGATTTTGTCAATTCATAACCGATGGCGAGGTTGTGAATTATACACTAAGCTAGCCGAGCAGGAGAAACAGGCCTGGCTCACAACCTTGTGAATTCAAAGAGATTGTTGTGGCTGGGGAATTGGAGCAGAAAGCTATCATACAGGGGTCCAAGACATAGCAAGAGAACAGGTAAGAATAAAGTATGTACAAAAGCATAGGTAAGCTTCAGCCTCGGGTGAATCTACAATGGTATACCCTCCCAAAAGCCACAATCAATTCTAGGTTTTACTCTTTTGTAATGTTGTTATTTTTGGCTCTATTGAAAGATAATGACAGCTTACACTGGACAGCTTGTTCAAAGAGATTATACTGGCCTAACTCTCAGTGGTATTACTGTAGACCCCTGCCTGATACATGTTACTAGCAACCTACCCGGCAAAACATATCTGGCTTGTTAAAATCTGGAAACACAATTGCCCTTTGATATCAAAGATAAGGATTTGTACATAATGGACAATGGAGAAGTGGGACCCAGTGGCTACAACATAACCCACTCTTCACATCAGGTGACATGATAATAACACACATATAGACTTTGTCCCAAAGTATACCCTATTCTCTATTTAGTAGACTACTTTTGACCAGGGACAATAGGGCCCTATATAGTAAAACAGTAATACACTATATAGGGAATACGTGGCTTTTTGGGATGCAGAAACTAACGTAATGTCATTTACATTCATAACATACAGACGGCTTCCAAAAGATCATCCAGGATATCTAATCCCAGCATTATTTTCCCAGCATCTCCTTGTTCCTGGAATCCCCAAACACAGTCCCATGACTAAAGCCTTTAACAGAGAGAGGAGAAGGAGGTGGTGGATGATGAGGAGGAGGATGATGAAGTGGCAGAGGAGGATGACGATGAGGAGAAGGTGGTGACGGAGGAGGAGGATGATGAAGATGATGAGGAGTGGTGGAAAAGGAGGAGGAGGAGGAGGAGGAGGAGGAGGGGGTGGAGGAGGAGGAGGAGGAGGAGGAGGAGGAGGAGGTGGAGGAGGAGGAGGAGGAGGAGGAGAGTGTGTATGTGTCTGGCTGCCAGGGGTGATGCAGTGGCCTCTCTCATGTCTCCTCCATCCTGACATGCAGCTAGTCCAGCCTGAAGAGGAGCTGCGCTCCATCGGTTAGCAGAGGCTTTGCTAGGGAGGAGGCGGCAGCACAGACCCAAATCCTCCCCCCTCATCCCCCTATTTCCCATCCCTCCCTCACCCTCTATCACACCACCTCCATAAGTATTACATTAACCCCAGTCCTACCTGTCTGAAGAGCTCCAGTGCGTAAAGCACAGTGTGTCTGTCTCTCTCTCTCTCTCTCTCTCTCTCTCTCTCTCTCTCTCTCTCTCTCTCTCGCTCTCTCTCTCTCTGTGTGTGTGTGTGTGTATATATATTTGTGTGTGTCTGTGTGTTTAGCCCTCCTTATGCATTAGTTCTGCAGTCTTCCCTCCTCATCAGCATGGATGGTAAACAAGGCCTGAGCTGCCGGTCAACTGATGGGTGGCTGGGTGTCTGCACTGCACCCCTTCTGCCCCCCTGGCCCACTCTACCCTGGACCCTTCTACACCGGCAAACTTGTCCTCCTCCCTCTCCCCAATCAAACATGAGGGCCTCACCTATTTAGAGAAAGTATTACTATTGTAGTGCTCACATTGTATTCCTAATCTATTCCCAATTATTTAGCAATCTAATTGACTAATCATGTATTCTGCTAATGACAGTCTGTTTTATCTATCTTAATCGTTATATCTGTGCTATCAACCTGACAAATACTGACAGAGAACAGAACAATTAATTAAATGTATTATTTAGGGTGCTCAATTATTTTCTAAAATACGTTACTGGTGCCTAAACTAACAACACATTTGTGTAAAAGCCTACTCCTTAAAATAATACACACATGCATGGACAGAATCACAGAATCACAGTATAACAATAATACCTACGCTTTATGCTTTCAATTAAATAATGGAAACTGACAAACCCCATCTCTGTCCATCTCTAATCCAGTAAAATTGCCTTTTGATTACCGACAAGCATATATGTAATTCCTTCCTTAGATCAGTACATTCCTAGAGTTACAAAGGTTTGGTATTCACTGCAGTATTTCCCACAGGAACCATCTGCCTACCATGTAGCCACACAGTCAGTCATACCACCACAATGCGGCAGGGGGCAGTAAAGGACTTAAAACATTATTTTGTATCATGGTGGACATGGAAGGCCTCAGCACCATTCAAGATACAAAGACAGGAAACTAGACTGACTCAATGTTCTCCTCAGTAAAAGTATTGCTTACACTGATTCCTAAAGAAGTCAAGTTGGTTTTTAGTGTGTTACCCTGCATGTTTGGATCTCCTCTAAAACACTAGAAAATATAACAGATGCACCATATAGTGTGTTGAACAGACAAGGCTGTATGCTGCATCGATTTAACACAGCATCTTTACACAAACAGCCTTTACGTGTCTGAAAAGGACGTTTCCCAATTTTCAAATTCTTAGTTTAATGTGTAGGAATACTGTATGTTTTGACTTTTTTTGATGCACATGAGTAGTGTGCATGTGTATTTAGTTTGATGCTTGTGAATAGTGTACATTCTGAGTAGTATACGTTTGGTACATTATATTGGCGACGATAGTGCACAATATATTTATAATATAATATAAAATATATAACGTTATACTGCACTATAAAATGCAGCTCTAATAATCTGAAAGCGTTCTGCCGGCCGCGTGTTTGGCACTTTTTTACTAGAACCTACGTTTTCCCAAAGAGACAAGCAATGCAGTATTTCCAACCGACACAAAATCCACCTAGTGCAAGATTTATTTGGACAGCAGTTTCTTGGCATTCAACCAAATAGAGAAAAAGAGAGAGAGAAAAAGAGAGAGCGAGGTCTGTTCATTAAGCAGTTATATCTCTCCTGGGTTTGTCCACCTGTCTTGATCACGTTAACATTAATAATGCATGGTGGAGTGCAGTAATACAACCATTACGTTCGCTCTGACTCTTTCCTCTCTCAGCCTCAGCCTCATCTCACACCGCTACACGGGGGGACAAATGTAATCTTTCCCCTTTATCTTGGGTCTTCTGTTGTATATTACCACCCAAAGAACATGTCTCTGGTGACACACGAACAAACAAATGAACACACACAGATACAGACACACACACAGATACAGACACACTCACTCACTCACTCACTCACTCACTCACTCACTCACTCACTCACTCACTCACTCACTCACTCACTCACTCACTCACTCACTCACTCACTCACTCACTCACTCACTCACTCACTCACTCACTCACTCACTCACTCACTCACTCACTCACTCACTCACTCACTCACTCACTCACTCACTCACTCACTCACACACACACACACACACACACACACACACACACACACACACCGATATGGGTTTACCCTTTCTTTTTAGGTTCACTACACTCTGAAAACAATACAGTCTCCTTGGTTTCCACCAGATGAAAGTTGTCAATTTGGAGTCAGTGAATCTGAAGAATGTCTATTCCGCTACAATTTCCTATCTACTATGGTACAGAAGAGACCACAGAACAAGATGATTGTTCTCCACAGAGAAATGCCAAGAAAGAGCGACAGAGATAGACGGGTAAATAAAATCCAAGAAAGATAGGCTTTTCATACACAGACATGCCTTTCAATATGGTTATTATTCTCCAAGTGACCACCATACATTTTTATGTTAGAATAAATTGTTTTAGGAGATTGCCTTAAATCACTGGATCTGCCTGTTAAGAATAGATTGGAAGGGATTTACATATATTTAAAACACCTGTAATTAAACCGAAACGTAGTATGGCCTCTCTCAAACATTAGGCTGTCTGTAAGAGGACCAGAAAGAGATACAGAAAATACGGAATATCACAGGGATCACATCCTTTTTAAAATTCATATCAGAAATTCCTTTTTATCGGGCTATATCCAAACAGTCAATAGGAGACCAAACCAGTTGCATTGCATAGTATTAATAGGCTGCAGATGCTTTCGAATTGGGTAAATGGTAGTTATTATGTTTTAATGTAACGGTCCTAAGCCGGAGCTCAGATTTCCATTTGGAGGCGAACATGAATGATATTGAGGGGTTCATAGGAACGGCCAAGTAATTAATGTGAGGTTCCAAGGCCACCTGGTCAGGACATTCAGCCTGGTCTCATAGGCTAGACGTAACATAGTAAAGTTAGGTTATGTTATGTTTGGTATGGTTACATAATACATAAGGTTACTAAAGGCAAAAAGTGAACTTCTAGCAACCCAAAGGTTGCATATTCGAATCTCATCACAGACAGGTTTTAGCTAATTAGCAACTTTGCAACTACTTACTACTTTTTAGCTACTTTGCAACTTTTTAGCATGTTAGCTAACCCTTCCCTTAACCTTAACCGTAACCCCTAGCCTAGCTAACGTTAGCCACCTAATTAACATTAGCCACAACAAATTGGAACTCGTAACATATCGTACATTTAGCATAACATAATGTACAAATTGCAATTCGTGTAACATATCATACGAATTGTAATTTGTAACATACACTACATGACCAAAAGTATGTGGATTAGGAATGTAGTAAAGTAAAAGTTGTCGAAAATATAAATAGTAAAGTAAAGTATCGATACCCCAAAAAATGACTTAAGTAGTACTTTAAAGTATTTTTACTTTAGTACTTTACACCACTGGCTGTAGCATTACGTTTTCCCTTCACTGGAATTAAGGGGCCTAGCCCAAACCTTGAAAAACAGCTCCGGACCATTATTCCTCCTCCACCAAACTTTACAGTTGGCATTATGTATTCGGGCAGGTAGCCTTCTCGTGGCATCTGCAAAAGCCAGATTCGTCCGTTGGACAGCCAGATGGTGAAGTGTGATTCATCACTCCAGAGAACGCGTTTACACTGCTCCTGAGTCCAATGGTGGCAAGCTTTACACCACTTTGCGCATGATGATGTTAGGCTTGTGTGCGGCTGCTCGGCGATGGAAACCCATTTCATGAACCTCCTGATGAACAGGTCTTGTGCTGATGTTGCTTCCAGAAGCAGTTTGGAACTCATTAGTGAGTGTTGCAACCGAGGACAGGAAATGTTTACCCGCTTCAGCCCTCAGCGGTCCCATTCTGTGAGCTTGTGTGTCCTACCACTTTGCGGCTGAGCCGTTTTTGCTCCTTGACTTTTCCACTTCACAATAACAGCACCTACAGATGACCGGGCAGCTCTAGCAGGGCAGAAATTTGACAAACTGACTTGTTGACGGTGCCACATTAAAAGTCACAGAGCTCTTCAGTAAGGCCATTCTACAGCCAATGTTTGTCTTTGGAGATTGCATGGCTGTGTGCTCGATTTTATACACCTGTCATTAACGAGTGTTGCTGAAATATCACATAGGGCGGCGCACAATTGGCCCAGCGTTATCTGAGTTTGGCCTGTGTAGGCTGTCATTGTAAATAAGAATTTGTTCTTAACTGACTTGCCTAGTTAAATAAAGGTTAACTATATATAAATATATTTTTAAATAGCCTAATCCACTGAATTGAAGAGGTGTCCGTATACTTTTGTATATATAGTGCATCATAGAAAATGGACGATTGACATCCACAAATTAATACATAACATACAAAACGTAACATATCGTACTAATTATATTGTCCCGGATTTACATGTACTATGTTACGTCTACCTCTGAGTCCAGGTTGGGACATTAGAATGTTAACAGTGTGTGAGGGAGGGATCCATGTGAGAGGGAATACAGAGTGAGGGCTTTATTACCGAGGCCCAGACAGGGGGTGACACCACTCCTAATTGGGGACATCACAGTTCCTACTGCTACTTCTTATCCTCCATTCAGACCTCCTCTCTCTCCATCTTTTAAAACATTTATTCACCCATTAATTCCCCTTTTCTCGCTTAATCCCTCGCTGTCTCTCTCTCTCTCTCCCTCTCTCTCTCTCTCTCGATTTCTCATTAGCAGTCGGCAGCATGCATTCCCCTCGTTTGCATTTCAAGTGTAAACAAGGCTGTGCAGGAGCAACCCTGTATTACCATCATGGAAAAGAAAAGGGAGAGAGTGAAAGAGGCAGTGAGAGAGAGAGAGAAAAAGAGGAAGAGAGAAAGAGAAAAAGAGGTAGAGAGAGCGAAAAAGAGGTAGAGAGAGAGCAAAAAAGAGGTACAGAGAAAGAGAAAAAGAGAGAGAGGAAAGAAAGAGATAGAGAGGGGAGCGAGAGATAGGAGAGAGAGAGAGAGAGAGAGAGAGAGAGAGAGAGAGGAGTCAACGTGCGTATCTTACGCAGGCGATGCTTCATTACAGCAAGGCGAGCAGACATCTGGGGTCGTGTCTTTTCCCACGAGCTCCACTGTGTCATTAACGGGATTAATCTAGGCCCTAATTTGGTAATGATGGTTTTTAATGTATGTAATGATAGCTGATTTAATGTATGTGATCAAGCGCAATCTCTTGACTCATTACCAACAATTTGTCTGAGACACACATAATCAGGCTCTCTTACAACCCCCACACATTTATTTTTGCTAGTGGTGTGAGCACACACAGTTTAGTTCTGTCTGAGTGCCTTCCCAATCAGTCCTTAAAGTATGCTTTACAAATGCAGGCTGATCAACATGCAGATGAGAGCTGCCTACTCTAAATGCAACTAAATGAATATGTCGCTGGATGTATAGTTGCTTATGTCGACAGAATACGACATCATCTAGGGGTGATTAAAATATGCAGATTAAAATATTTGCTATAAAGACAAGAAAGGCAGAGACTGTATAGGTCGTTGTCAGTCCGTTAGCCACAGTGTTCAAAGCCCATGCACATGTGGCCGACAGGGTGGCCGACAGGTCTTCTCTGCACCTCAAGGATATTTTTTAGCTTAAGGGTTAAGCTAAAATGCCTGGACACCAAACTAACAGCAGGTGCAAAAAGGCACTGAAGTCAAGTCTTACCCTGGCAGGTCAGGTGCATTTGGGCACGTACTTTAGTAGTGAAACTATTTAAAACGTTTTGCAACGAAAAACAAAACCAAGAGTTTGTTTTTGGTACACGATAGTACCTCCCTGTTTCACTGAACACAAAGATTATGAGCTGTCAACAGAGAGAGGCTAAAAACCCTCATCCCAACCCATATCCCTCTACCCACCACACACCCCAACCACCACCTCCCCACCCACCCCACTGCCTATCAGACATTCAATTTCATCAGTGACAAATATTAATTAAAGCCGTCTAAATGCCAGCTTGTTAATTGGTTTGCACCTGCATTGAAGCCACAAGCAGATTTTATGATTAATACTAAGCCCCCCACCCCCCATACACAAACATGCACGAATACACACACACACACTAATGTCCTCTGTGTAGAAACTCCTAGTACAAGTACAGGAGAAGCACTGGGTAAATATTGAGAGAGAGAGATATAGAGAGAGAGAGATCGATGGAGGGAGGGATGTGTGAGAGTTGGTAAGCTCTTCCTCATTAAGTAGCCTCTAATCAGGCTCTGAGCTATGTGGGGGGTGGGGTGGGGGGGGTGTCATCTGTAATATTAAACCATGCTGATTCCTCTGTCTTCCTGTTTGTTGTGGCTCGCATGGCTGAAGCTGATCCCTTTAATAACGCTGGCAAATATGCAAATGGCAGTTTCATTTCAAACAAAAGGCAAGAGCGGGACCTTGTCGCTAAAACTTCCAAACACACACACGCACGCACGCACACTCACGCACGCACGCACGCACGCACGCACGCACGCACGCACACACACACACACACACACACACACACACACACACACACACACACACACACACACACCTCAAGCCAAACCCTGCAACCCAGGCCAACTAACTAAGGGGGAGTATGTGTGGAGATGGATTTGCTTCTTCCTAAGATGCTGGAGGACTAAGCTTCTTCTTCTGCTGTTGAGTTTGTTCTGCTCCATGGTCACTGGATACACATCTGGCTCTGTGATGATCATTGGCCACATGTTACGCAAAGTCATTTGTTGTTGTATATGTTATGTAAACACATATCATGTATACATTAGTTTAAAATTGTATTAGTCATATTTACAGGATGCACATGCTATACACCGTCCAACGAAATTCTTACTTGCAGGTTCCTTCTCAACAATGCAACAACAATAAGAAATAATAAAATACTAATATAAAGTAGATGTCTCAGTAAACATTTTAGCATTAGTATAATACAAGAAGGCACAATTGATAACACAATATCTACAGATGTATCAGAAAAAAATAATTGGGGGCCAAGTGTTTAAATTGTGCAGTAGCAGAAATTGTGATGTGTGTGTATACTATTGGTGGTTTGGTATACACATACAGTGCATTTGGAATGTATTCAGACCCCTTGACTTTATCCACATTTTGATTAGGATGCACCTGAGCTCAATTTGGAGTCTCATAGCAAAAGGTCTGAATACTTATGTAAATAAGGTATGTCTGTTTTGTTTTTTTATACATTTGCAAAATGTCTTAAAACCTGTTTTCACTTCGTCATTATTTGGTTTTGTGTGTAGATTGATAAGGAAATTGTTTTATTTAATATATTTTAGAACAAGGCTGTAACGTAACAAAATGTGGAAAAAGTCAAGGGGTCTAAATACTTTACGAATACACTTTATATTCCCTGCCTTCAGAAAGTATTCACACAGATTCAACCACAAAGACCAGGGAGGTTTTTCCAATGCCTCACAAAGAAGGGCACCTATAGGTAGGAAGTTATTAAATACACTTTGGATGGTGTATCAATACACCCAATCACTACAAAGATATAGGCGCTTTCCTAAGTCAGTTGCCGTAGAGGAAGGAAACCGCTCAGGGATTTCATGATGTGGCCAATGGCGACTTTAAAACAGTTACATATTTTAATGGCTGTGATAGGAGTAAACTAAGGATGGATCATCAACATTGTAGTTACTCCACAATACTAACCTAATTGACAGAGTGAAAAGAAGGAAGCCTGTACAGAATAAAACATTTCCAAAACATGCAACAAGGCACTAAAGTAATACTGCAAGAAATGTGGTAAAGCAATTAACCTTTTGCCCTGAATACAAAGTGTTGTGTTTGGGGCAAATCCAATTCAACACATTACTGAGTTCCACTGTCCATATTTTCAAGCATAGTGGTGGCTGCATCATGTTATGGGTATGCTTGTAATTGTTATGGACTGGGGAGTTTTTTAGCATAAGAAAGAAAGAAAATGCTAGAGGATTTGGTTCAGTCTGTTTTCTAACAGACACTGGGAGATGAATTTACCTTTCAGCAGGACAATAACCTTAAACACAAGGCCAAATCTACACTGGAGGTGCTGACCAAGAAGACTGAGTGGCCGAGTTGCAGTTTTGATGTAAATCTAATTGAAAATCTATGGCAAGACTTGAAAATGGCTGTCTAGCAATGATCAACAACCAATTTGACAGACCTTGAAGAATGTTGAAAATAATAAAGGGAAAATGTTGCACAATCCAGGTGTGGAAAGCTCTTAGAGACTTACCCAGTAAGACCCACAGCTGGAATCACTGCCAATGGTAGTTTTACAAAGCATTTACTCAGGGGTGTAAATACTTATGTTAATATGATATTTCTGTATTTAATTTTCAATAAGTTAGCTAACATTTCTAAAAACATGTTTTTACTTTGTCATTATGAGGTATTGTGTGTAGAAGGGTGGGAATGGTTTTTTATTTAATCCATTTTGAATTCAGGCAGTAACACAAACAAATGTGAAATATGTCAAGGGGAATGAATACTTTCTGAAGGCACTGTACAGCTTGACCCCTGTTGGACCAGATCTGCAGGCAGCTGTGGTTGTTTATTAGGATCTCTTTCAGCCTTTTCAAAGTCAGTGCTCTATATGTTTTGTTTACACAAGGCAGGAAAACAATCATAGCAGTATGCATATAAAAATGACAGTTTGAATAATGCAATCCTTGACATTGTATTGGACCAGTTCCCCAGGCCCAAAAAAACACCATGTCATACTGGATACATGAAGAATAACTATGCGTAGAAAGACCCAGAATCATCTCTATATCTCTTTACAGATTCCCCAGTCTGAGGATGGGGTATATAAAACGCCAAGTACCCCACAATGAAGGAAGAATCATTTATATCCTAGCTGCTGAACACATTCATAAACAACGGATGAAGGTGCAGATCTCTCCCATCCTTCCTGTGTATTTACATGTCACCACTGACTAAATGATGATGCCATATGGAATGTCCAAAATGGCCACCTATTCCCTACATAGTGCAATACTTTTGACCAGAATCCTGGTCAAATGTAGTGCACTATATAGGGAGAAGGGTGCCATTGGGGATGCAGCCAATAGAGCTGTAGCTGAGTAAGCTGAGGCCTGTTCTGTCAGAGTCTCAGGATAAAGAGGGCTAACAGTACGAGGAGACATTAGTATGGTCTGTGGGGAATACTGTAGAATACTGGTGGAACAAAAAGAGCTGCTCTCAGCTGCTTAACCCAGTCAACTAAAAGCATTCTAAAAATTCAGGCAGTCGCTGCTGCCAAACTGATGTTGTGAGTATTACAAGCACTGAGCTGAGCCCACATAAATTCATGCCCCATTTTTATGTGTCATCGTAAACACAGGAATTTTAAAGCAGGCCAGTCATTGGCTAGATCTGACAAGCACAATATGGTGAGATACACATGATAAGGCTAACATGTTAAGGTCACAGATTAGGGCCACTAAAAACACTGATTGATCAATGAGTAATGTGGGGGATTTAATGTTAAAAAGAAGAATAGCTAACCCTGCTGACTAGGCCAATGTGCAGTATCATGTACATAAATAATTCATTTTTTCCACATTTCGTTACGTTACAGCCTTATTCCAAAATGTATTAACACATTTTTTCCCTCATCAATCTACACACAATACCCTATAATGACAAAGAAAAAACTTGCAGATGTATAAAAAAACAAAACATTAATACCTTATTTACATAAGTATTCAGACCCTTTGCTATGAGACTCGTAATTGAGCTCAGGTGCATCCTGTTCCATTGATCATCCTTGAGATGTTTCTACAACTTAATTGGAGTCCACCTGTGGTAAATTTAATTGATTGGACCTGATTTGGAAAGGCACACACGTCTATATAAGGTCCCACAGTTGACAGTGCATGTCAGAGCAAACACCAAGCCATGAGGTTGAAGGATTTGTCTGTAGATCTCCGAGACAGGATTGTGTCGAGGCACAGATCTGGGGAAGGGTACCTAAAAATCTCTGCAGCATTGAAGGTCCGCAAGAACACAGTGGCCTCCATCATTCTTACATGGAAGAAGTTTCAGAAGGACAAACATCACTCCACCAATCAGGCCTTTATGCTAGAGTGGCCAGACGGAAGCCACTCCTCAGTAAAAAGGCACAGAACAGCACGCTTGGAGTTTGCCAAAAAGCACCTAAAGGACTCTCAGACCATGAGAAACAAGGCCTGAATGCCAAGCGTCACTTCTGGAAGAAACCTGGCACCATCCCTACGGTGAAGCATGGTGGTGGCAGCATCATGCTGTGGGGTCAGCGACAGGGACTGGGAGACCAGTCAGGATTGAGGAAAAGATTAACGTAGCAAAGTACAGAGAGATCCTTGATGAAAACCTGCTCCAGAGCTCAGACTGGGGCGAAGGTTCACCTTCCATCAGGACAACGACCCTAAGCATACAGCCAAGACAATTGGCTAGATTGGCTTCAGAACAAGTCTGAATGTCGTTGAGTGGCCCAGCCAGAGCCCGGACTTGAACCCGATCGAACATCTCTGGAGAGACCTGAAAATAGCTGTGCAGCAATGCTCCCCATTCAACCTGACAGAGCTTAAGAGGATCTGCAGAGAAGAATGGGAGAAACTCCCCAAATACAGGTGTGCCAAGCTGTAGTGTCATACCCAAGAACACTCAAGGCTGTAATCGCTGCCAAATGTGCTTCAACAAAATACTGAGTAAAGGGTCTGAATACTTATATAAATGGGATATATTTTTTATTATTTGCTAGTTACTCTCTGGTATCATCCATGGAGCAAGGTTGTGACCCAGTGTTAATCGCAGGCAGATACATCACTAGGTGTGAATGAGGTGAAAATGAGTAAACCAAGTAACATCTGAGACCATCCATACAATGCAAAGTGTGTGTGTGTGTGTGTGTATGTGTGTGTAGATTGGGTGCATTGGAATATTACCTGTAGTTCTAAAAATCTAGTAGAATTCAGATAGCTCTGTAACCACTCAGATAGCTCTGGATAAAAGCTACTTCAGCGGCTACATCATGGTTAGTTATTAATTGGCAGTAAGACACGTGACATCATTAAGATCATTGTTATGTCTAAGGGTATCACCCCAAAGCTGGGGGAAACTGCAGTCAGAGCACTTAGGCACACAGATGGTCCTGTAACACTATTCAATAGCTGTACCCTTACACAGGAAGTACGGGCAGGAGAGTGAAACTGGTATGGGTGTACCATTAACCAAAGTCTGAGTGCCTCTGCTAAGGATCTGTGTATCTGCTTCAGGGGAGCTCACAGCAACAGCTACAGACAAGCTCCACAAGGAGGGCTTGGTAAACGACATGTTTCACTCTGGTTTAAAGGGAACGCAGTGATACCTTGAAAGATCTTGATGTAGATAGAGCCATGGCTGTCATCTACTGAGGCTATTCCAAGTCACATAGGCTATACTCCAATGTGTATCCCAAATGGCACCCTAGTCCTTATTGTGCAATTCTTTGATCAGATCCCTATGGGCCCTTGTGAAAAGTAGTGCACTATATCGGGAATAGGGTGCCATTTGGGACGAATACAAAGTTGGGTGATGGTGAAATCAAAGTCCAGTCATGCTCTTTCTGGATGTAAACATCCTGTCGTTTTACCCTCAATGTAACGCCACCACACGTCAGTGATGGTTATTATAGTGATCAGAGAAATGGACACAGATGGAGACACTATATTCAAGGATTTTCTCTTCTGAAATGGTCCCCTGCAACAAAACATTAAAGGTATAATGGAATAGCACATTATACTGAAGCCAGGTAAAACAATTTGGTAATTGGGGTTGTTAAAAATTTCTGAAGTAGAGAATGAATAAAGAAAACAAAAGAAAGCAATTTGTTGAAAACTCCCAGAATTCCAGCCACAGTTATCTAGGTCAGTTGAATTAATTGCATAAAGGTCACAGAATTATTCAACATAATTGGGATACCTACTTGAAGCTGGAATCAAATAAAATATTTTTTATTAATAAGTAAGGGTTTATATTTTCTGTACTTGTCACGGTTGTGTGTGTGGAGAGACCAAAGTGCAGCGCAAGGATAGTAGTTCGACATGGTTTTTATTATACTATGTACCTAAGTTAACAAATACTATGTATATACAAAAAGGGAATGACGAACTAACGAACACAAAAAACAATACACTAAGGAAAAACGTCACGTTAACAATACACACTAATTAACGGACGTAACGAAAACACACTTACTTTCACCGTGACTGCGAATTATAACGACAACGACCCACACCAGAGTGAAGGACAGACTCAACATATATGGGATCCCTAATTAGAGACAATGCGGTGCAGCTGCCTCTAATTAGGGATCCAACCCAAACCCCACACAGAAACAGAAAAGAACGACACTGTCAGACTCTGACCATAACTACATAGAGAAGCCTATTTGCTTCTCTATGGCCAGAGCCTGACAGTACCCCCCCCCCAAGGCGCGGACTCCCGGACGCCAAAAAAAACACACAAAACAAGGGGGGGGTTAATAGGGAGGGAAAAACTAGTCCTTTGGGGGCGGCTCTGGCTCCGGCAAAGTGGACAGTTTACTCCCATGGCCCTTCCTTATGGCTGGGCCTGGACTGGGTACCGGTGGGGCAGACGGCTCCGGCCATGGAGTGGGGAAAACAACCGGGCCCGGACTGGGCACCGGTGGGGCAAACGGCTCCGGCTATGGAGCGGGGAAAACAACCGGGCCCGGACTGGGCACCGGTGGGGCAGACGGCTCCGGCCATGGAGCGGGGAAAACAACCGGGCCCGGACTGGGCACCGGTGGGGCAGACGGCTCCGGCCATGGAGCGGGGAAAACAACCAGGCCCGGACTGGGCACCGGTGGGGCAGACGGCTCCGGCCATGGAGCGGGGAAAACAACCGGGCCCGGACTGGGCACCGGTGGGGTAGACGGCTCCGGCCATGGAGCGGGGAAAACAACCGGGCCTGGACTGGACACTGGTGGGGAAAACGGTTCCGGTCATGGAGCTGGGAAAACAACCGGGCCTGGACTGGGCACCGGTGGGGCGGACTGCTCAGGCTCAGAAGCGGGGCAGACGGCTGAACCCGGACTGGGTACAGGTGGAGCGGACTGCTCTGGCACTGGAGCGAAGCAGACGGCTGAACCCGGATTGGGCACCGGTGGAGCGGACTGCTCTGGCTTAGGAGCGGAACAGACAGCTGAACCCGGACTGGGTACCGGTGGAGCGGACTGCTCTGGCACTGGAGCGGAGCAGACGGCTGGACCCGGAATGGGTACCAGTGGAGCGGACTGCTCTGGCCCTGAGGCGGAGCAGACGGCTGGACCCGGATTGGGTACCGGTGGAGCGGACTGCTCTGGCCCTGAGGCGGAGCAGACGGCTGGACCCAGATTGGGTACCGGTGGAGCGGACTGCTCTGGCACTGAGGCGGAGCAGACGGCTGAACCCGGATTGGGCACCGGTGGAGAGGACTGCTCTGGCTTAGGAGCGGAACAGACGGCTGAACCCGGACTGGGTACCGGTGGAGCGAACTGCTCTGGCACTGGAGCGGAGCAGACGGCTGGACCCGGAATGGGTACCGGTGGAGCGGACTGCTCTGGCCCTGAGGCAGAGCAGACGGCTGGACCCGGATTGGGTAACGGTGGAGCGGACTGCTCTGGCACTGAGGCGGAGCAGACGTCTGGCCTTCGCTGGAGGTTCAGGGCTGCTGACCTTCGCTGGAGGTTCAGGGCTGCGGACCTTCGCTGGAGGTTGCGGGCTGCGGACCTTCGCTGGAGGTTGCGGACTGCGGACCTTCGCTGGAGGTTGCGGGCTGCGGACCTTCGCTGGAGGTTGGGTGCGGGGAGCCGGCACGGGTCGTACCGGACTGGGGAGGCGCACCGGAGGTCGGATGCGTGGAGCTGGCACGGGACGCACCTGGCTAGACGCACGCACTGGAGGCCGGGTGCGGGGAGTAGGACAGAGGTCCGGACCAGGACTGGACATCTGTGAAGCGGATTTCTCTGGCCTGGGAGTGGAGACGACGACCGGACCCGGACTGGGCACCGGTGGAGCGGATTGCTCTGTCAGGGAGGTGGAGTAGATTACCTGACCCGGACTGGGTACCGGTGGAGCAGACTGCTCCGGCCTGGGAGTGGAGTAGATGACCGGACCTGGACTGGCCCACTCCGCCATCTCCCTCTCGACCTCTTCCTCTATCTCCACCAATTCCCTCAGAACCTCCCCAAAATGCTCCTCCAGCTCCTCCTCCTGCTCCTTGCTCTGAGCCCCCCATTGGTACCTGGGCCTCCCCATGGTCCACATGGGGAGTGGTGTTGGCTCCTCCAGGAGCCCCCACGGGTGAGGGAACCGAAGCACCTCCTCGTCGTCGTCGTCCTCCGACGAGTCCGACTCGAACCCTCCGAGGAGTTCGGTGTTGGTGAAACGACGCGGGGCTATCTCGCTCTCCGTCTCTCCCCATTTGCGCTGCTTGGTCTCGTACTGGTGGGTCGTTCTGTCACGGTTGTGTGTGTGGAGAGACCAAAGCGCAGCGCAAGGGTAGTAGTTCGACATGGTTTTTATTATACTATGTACCTAAGTTAACAAATACTATGTATATACAAAAAGGGAATGACGAACTAACGAACACAAAAAACAAAACACTAAGGCAAAAACGTCACGTTAACAAAACACACTAATTAACGGACGTAACGAAAACACACTTACTTTCACCGTGACTGCGAATTATAACGACAACGACCCACACCAGAGTGAAGGACAGACTCAACATATATGGGATCCCTAATTAGAGACAATGCGGTGCAGCTGCCTCTAATTAGGGATCCAACCCAAACCCCACACAGAAACAGAAAAGAACGACACTGTGACCATAACTACATAGAGAAGCCTATTTGCTTCTCTATGGCCAGAGCCTGACAGTACTCCTACCTTTGGAGGATCGAAGTCGAGTATGAAGGACTGGTGTTTCTGCTGCCAATATGTTCTGTTCCATCATAACACTCCAATATATTCCAACACAACACTCTGTACAACAACAACACCGTACAACATGGGACTCACTGGTCGATGTCATATGTAGGCATACAGATGAAACGTAAAAGTGGAACCATTGCCATTGGGCTTTTTGGTGCACTCAGAGATACTGTAGACATACAGTCCCTTCAGGAAGTATTCATAACCCTTGACTTATTCCACATTTTGATGCCTTACAGCCTATATTCAAAATGGATTAAATCAATGTTTTTTTTTCACACATCTACACACAATATCCCAGCATAATCACCGCCCGGCCAAACTGAGCAATAGGGGGAGAAGGGCCTTGGTCAGGGAGGTGGCCAAGAACCCGATAGTCACTCTGACAGAGCTCCAGAGTTCCTCTGTGGAAATGGGAGAACCTTCCAGAAGGACAACCATCTCTGCAGGACTCCCCCAATAAGGTCTTTATGGTAGAGTGGCCTGACGAAAGCCACTCCTCAGTAAAAGGCACATGACAGTCCACTTGGAGTTTTCCAAAAGGTAGCTAAAGGACTCTCAGACCATGAGAAAAAATATTCTTTGGTCTGATGAAACAAAGATGGTACTCTTTGGCCTGAATGCCAAGCGTCACGTCTGGAGGAAACCTGGCACCATCCCTACGGTGAAGCATGGTGGTGGCAGCATCATGCTGTGGGGATGTTTTTCAACAGCAGGGACTGGGAGACTAGTCAGGATCGAGGGAAAGATGAACAGAGGAAAGTACAGAGAGATCCTTGATGCAACTGTAAATAGTTTTACTAGCTAGCTATATAACATCATTGACTAGGGTTGGTTATGATTATGGCTGTGGATGCATTTCAAAATCACAAAATTATAAAAAATTACACTTTGCTAAAAAGTTACAAACTGGAGGCCTGGTGCACAGTAACATGTTAGCAGGTGCCTGGCTTACTAATTAGCCAATTCCAGTCATATGCTAACATTTGCTGGTAAACCTAGCATCATATAGCTGGTTGTAACGTTATCATTTTCTGTTTAGTAGCCATATCTACAGATAAAAATAGAATAGGTTTTACAATCGAGATACAATAGATTTCCAATTGTAAAACCTCTTCTATTTTTAGTCATAGATATGGCTACCTGTAGTTGTTTAGCTAACTTAGCTAGCTAGACTAGCTAGCTACTGTAGCTACCTACTTAGCAACCTAAGTTAGCAAATTTCCCACCACTCTAACACTACCGTATGTTAGCCAGCAATAGACAATATTTGTTTCAATAGAAAAACTAAAGTTATCTAGCTAGGTGGCTTGCAGGAAAAATAACTTACTTAGCTATCCACCGTTTTGAATGTCACCATGTAGCAAAAAACAAAATGCTTCATCGTTGAATTCGTTGAATTGCCCAAAGGATTGTGTTGTTAGTGTCCGCCTCCCTTTAAAAAAAGCCTGCCTTGGGGGAGAGATGGGGCCAAAGCACAAAGCACCACCACACAGTCGTTCAGAGACTGCAAAAAATGTGTCAGCTTGTATATTTAGCCATGAATGTGTATAGCATATAGCCTGATCAGTATAACATAGAGCCTTCTGAAAATGCCACAAAGCAGGACTACTTTTATTTTCAGATCTCACTCCCCCCATCAATACACCGGAAGCCGTCACAGGGTGTATCATTCGGCGTGCAAAGCCCAGACCTGCCTACCTCCTGGGCAATCATGTGTGAAACACATATCACTGACCTAGAAATGCCTCGGACATGATGAAAACAAGCCCAGATTCCCCCAGGGTGAAATTCCCCTTTAATTGTAATGTTGGGTCGGGGAGGAGGAGGAGGAGGGTGGAATCATCTATTCCTCACTGGAGGTGAAACAGGTTAAATTGAGTTGAAAATGAGTTTATAGCATCATCCCCTAGCTGGTCTAATAACAGCCAGCAGCATGTGGGTATGCTTTGTGTTAATAGTGTGAGAACACAGGAGAATACAGTGTTAGTTTGAGAGAGAGAGAGAGAGAGAGAGAGAGAGCGAGAGAGAGAGAGAGAGAGAGAGAGAGAGAGAGAGAGAGAGAGTGAGAGAGAATACGGTGTTAGTTTGTGAAGAGAGGCGGAGCAGGTGGAAACCAGACAGATACTCAACATGATCAGGCATGAAGTCAATTAGAGAGAAGACTGTGAAGAGGAGAGAGAGAAAGGGGGTGAGGGAGATAGAGAGTGAAGACGAGAGCTAGATAGAGTGAGAGAGCAAGAGAGAGAGGGGGGTGGGGGAGAGACGAGAGAGACAGAGACAGGGGAGCGAGAGAGAGAGAGGAAGAGAGCATATGTATAGCAAGAGGGACGAGGTACCAGAAAGAAACCAGACACTATACTCAGTGGCGTGTATTCATGGGTGCCAAGGGAAGCCAGGCTTTCCCCAAAAATGTATCAAGATTATTTTTTTAAATAAACATATGAATTCATTTATCTTTCGTCTCTCTGTGTTTTTTATACATTTTCTTCAATTCACAAGAGCCTGAATATATCTCACCGGAGAAAGCAAGCTCAGGTGTGAATGGTCCTGCCGCACCAAAAAAAAGTGTCAAGGGAGGCCCGTTTGGATTTGGCTCCAGACCAATCACATCAGAAGCCAAATGTCATTGACAGACATTTGTTGTATCTCGTTGTCTCGTTGTCCTCCGGTGGCTAGCTAGCTAGCTAAAATCGTCCCTTTTCTAAATTAGCCATGGATGGAGATAGGGATTTGGACATGTGGTATTAATTAATTCTCCGTACTGGCCAATGATTATTACGGTGATTCTGATCCAACCATAAATTCATACATTGTTCCCCTGGCCTGAGAGGATGGAAGTTCATCATGTAGCTAGATGTAGTATTTTAATGTTAACTAGCTGGCCTGGCGCACCGTTGCCCATGAAAGGAAGTTAGGCTAGCAAGCAAGCATTTTAGCCAGGTAGCCTAGGACAACAAAAACTAAAAGCGTGTACTGTATGACAGTCATAGACCGTTTAGCCAACAGGCATTGGCTTTTCTCTACAAGTAGAGTCAACATGTTTTTTTCTACTTGCACACATACACACACGTACACATCAGTAGCATGGACAGCCATATCATATTTAGCTTACGTTGATTGGACTAAATCGTTTTGGAATCTTTTAGTTGTCACTGTTTCAGATTAAGCATAGGTGAATAGATGATGTTGAAGTTGTTGTGAGGAGGATATTTTAGTTTGAATAACCATGTTCCCATCCAACCATTTGAATTACCTGGGCTGATGGAAACATGAAATGCCGGTACAATTTTATAAATGGGAACAGACAATTTGTTAATTTGACATGGTGGGATCTTTTAATGTCGTTAAAATTAAATATGCAAGAAATGGTGGCTGAAATGCCTTTATGAGCAAATATTGATATAATAACCATCATATCGAAGTAAACTTGGAGTCACGCGATGACATGTTGTGTGGTCCTCCCTTTACGCCTCGGGAAAGCATGCAGTTTATTAGGCTACAGATTAAATACATTATGATGAACTTCACAGCTTGGTGAAAGGGCAAGGTTATGAGCTTGATGCTCCTTTCCAATAAATATTGAGGGTCTTATTCTGGTGACACGATGTTCGATGCTTGGCTGACGTTTGACAAATACAAATAATATTGTGCTTATCCATAATAATCTCATAATGTAGATAGCCTACACGCACTGTAGGCTATCTGCTAGCTATTGGCTAGAGCACATGTGCCAAGACCAGAGTGGGCACATTTGCTATAACGCAACAGTTTTGGTGACAAAACCATAAGTAGAGTTGAAAATGCGATGGAAACCTATTTAATTTGTATTGTTTATTTGGTACATGGGAATTTAACGGTAAAAGTAATTTTGATGTGCACTACGCAGAGCCCCACCTGTTTTGAGCCCCACATTTTTAGTAACAAAAAAAAATATATATATATATATATACTACCGGTCAAAAGTTTTAGAACACCTATTCGTTCAAGGGTTTTTCTTTATTTTTACTTTATTGTAGAATAATAGTGAAGGCATTAAAACTATGAAATAACACATATGGAATAATGTAGTAACCAAAAAAGTGTTAAACAAATGAAGATATATTTTATATTTGACAATCTTCAAATAGCCACCCTTTGCCTTGATGACAGCTTTGCACACTCTTGGTATTCTCTCAACCAGCTACCGGAGGTAGTCACCTGGAATGCTTTTCAATTAACCGGTGTGCCTTCTTAAAAGTTAATTTGAGCCAATCAGTTGTGTTGTGACAAGGTAGGGGGGTATACAGAAGGTAGCCCTATTTGACCATATTATGGCAAGTGTATATATATATTGCCTGTTTTATTTTGGAGTTAATACATGTTATATATCAGTTTGCAAACAATGTAAAAAAAAAAAAATATATATAATTGAGTTAATAAAGCCGCATACAAACATGGTCTCTTTTTTGTTTTCTTGAGTAAGGCAGCTCAAAATTGCAGGTGTTTCAGCCTAGCTCAGTGCTTTCTGTGGTGGTGGGGCAAGCCAGTGTTCTGTCACTCATGGGGTCACCACGTTACCGCCAAGTCTAAGTCCTTAGTAAGGGTAAACATTGAAAATGTAAGCCCTTTGGGTCCTGCCGTAGAGTTTCATTAGAAGTGCCCTTCCAAGAAGGCTCAAGGTCATTGGCCATAGATAAAATGACGTCAAATCATGTTATATCTACAGTAGCTTTGATTGGACTGATCATGTCAACATCTTACTTTCAAAATCTTAGCTAGCAGCCACCATCATGAATCAAGTGGACAATCTACTGGCAAATCCTTTTTAATCCTTGTTATATGAAGAGAAATAATGAAGAGAAATTATAGATCAAACGTATCAGTGTTCATCGGCCATTGGACATAAACAATACACAACAAGTTGGAAATTGCAAATTCAACAATGAGTGGTTTGGAAGGAATCGGTGAGAGTGGCTAACTGCAAGCATTGCAACTGGGAGGAATAAATGAGCTCAGACTGGGAAAATACGTTTTGAACGGCAAATCAACTCGGAATTGTAAATCCGGCCTCTTTCTCTTTCTTTGATGACAAAATTTGCCCACGAAGGACTGCCGCGCCACCTTCCTGTTCAAGTGAGCACAGCACAACAAGGTGAGTCCAAAAATGTCTTATATGCTGCTGTGTAAATTATGTAATATGTTAGGGAGATATGTATACTGTAGCTAAGAAAGTAATACTACGTATATGTTGTGTAGTAAGCTGTTGTGCCTCACCCTAATAATTTGGTCTATTTTCACCTCTTAATTTTGCCTACTGTTCTGATTCTGTGGTGCACATGTAGCCTATAACCTGTTTTTGAGAAATATAATAATTGAATATTGTAAGAGATTTCATTGTCTACTTATATGCCCCCTTTATCCTACGGTTCTGACTTGGTGTACAGGAAGAACACTGTAAGAATGGCCCATGTTCTGAATTCTGTCGCTGTACATTTAAAAAGTGCTGAACAAATAGTTATATTCACTAGTTAATCCTGGCTCGCTCCTTAATGTCTAAATCGAAATTACTGATTGCCTCTTATCCGCTTGTCATTAGAAACCACATTTGTTTAATGAGTGGCTAGAGTGTTAGGCCTGTAACTGAAAGGTTGCTGGCTTGAATCCCTGAGCTGACAAGGTAAAAATCTGTCGTTCTGCCCCTGAACAAGGCAGTTAACCCACTGTTCCTAGGCCGTCATTGTAAATAAGAATTTGTTCTCAACGGACTTGCCTGGTTAAATAAAGGTCAATTATTTTTAATTTTTTTAAGTCAGCCATATCAGCTGTGTTTTTTTTAAAAGGCAGTAAATGAGGCTGAATTAACTGTTTTGCTGCCAGACAAGGCTCGGCTGATAGCCAGGTGTAGCAGTGGTAAGGTGTTGGGACTGCTTTTGGGACTCTGCTGTTGGGACAGCTTTATGTAGGCCCTAACAGTTGGTGGGCACCTGTTGTCACTGTTAGAGTGCAATTAATGTATGGTTTAGTGTTGTGTAGTGGCTTTGCTGGCGTGCATCCCACATTTTTCTTTTTTGACACACCAAGATTTACATGCTAAAATCGCCACTGGCACTACGTCTTCACACACATACTTTTAAAAGTAAGTTTGATGGAAACAAATCTCAGGTGGGAAAACGCGCATTTTGTTTAATGCAGATTTTAGAATATTCATATGAAAATCTGTCGCAAATTGGATTGAAACCTTGCTAATGAGGATTTGCTTTGTCTAATCGCTGAACGAATAAAACTAAATTAATGAAATTTCTGCACTTTCAGACAATATTTCTAAGTAAGTACAGTACAAATTCAGTATGCTATTCGGAATAAAAATTACATTTACATTATCTTTAAAATAACTTGTTTTTCATCCAGTAATGTAAGAAAAATCACGATCAATTAAAATAGTCTTTGGGTACTTCAGCATGTCCTCCAATTATCCCTTTTAACATCCCAAATATGCAATACATTTATAAAGGGAAGACTAGTTCAGCATGTAGGGGTTGATGAGGGGTGAAAGTCAGCGCCCCCCTACCTCTCATCCCCTCGTACAGAGCTCTCTGGCCCTCCCTGTTAGGCCCTGTTATCCCCAGTGGAGGGCCATCTCCCTGCTTTACACTGTTGCTTGTTAATAATACATTAATGAAGAGCAGAGAAAAGAAGCTGACCTCTGTGATAATGGGGCCTCGGAACAGTGCCAGACAACCAGCACACTGGTGTCAGCTAACCTCGGGTTAAATAAGCTTCTGGTAGAGAGAGAGGGGGCGGGAGAGAAGGAAGGAGAGGAAGGGGGGAGAGGGAGAGAATGAGGTAGAGAGAGAGAGCGAGAGAAGGAGGGTAGAGAGGGAAAGAGATAGAGGGAGAGGAGAGTGAAAGAGACTAACCAGGGAAATGAAATTTACTATTTTGTTGCGGACACATACGAGTGAGAATATGAAATAGTTAATGTAGAGGGAGAAGAATAAGCCTCCTCTTGTTTCCACCCTCAGACTAGATAATTGTGTGGTAGAAACACCATTATCAGATGCTTACGAAATGACAGGCCGATGCAGGTTATTGTTGTGGATGTGTGATGTCTGTCTGTAAAATATAACGCAGACACAGTGAAATGATACGCTGGTACGGATGGCGTTGTCAGCGATGGCGTGGCAGGGGTGTTCCTCGCGTGTCACTTCCTCCCGTTCCCTCAGAGTGACGTCCGTGGTTTCACACCAGACGTGTCACACACACACACCCACCTATGTTGTGTTGCTGAGTGTTTGGCAGCATCCTTCTCTTGCAAACTGTGCCAGTAAATGTAATCACCAAGCAATCGACAACCACGACAAACAATGCCAAAAAGCTTGCTTTAAAATGTTTAAATAACCTGCTTCTCTATTCCTTTGGACGGTAGGTATCTTATCTCTCAGCCAGCTAAGATGTATTTGCCTTGTCTGTCTGCCTGCTGCTCTATTATGGCAGTATTTCTCCCCCCAGCCTGTCTGTCTCTTAATATAAATCTTGATAGAAATATCAGACAGAGATTTTAATCACAAGCAAGGGTGTTTCGCAATACTTACATACTTATCTGAACCACAAAGGAAGAAAGATGCTGGAAGCCGATGCTGTCACCTCCGTATACCAGCCCCCATCAGGGAGGGAGTAATGTGCCTAAAGACACATCATCTTCCATCCAGGCGTACGTACTAGACTGGGTCTGTGTCCCAAATGACACCCTATTCCCTATGTAATGCACTACTTTTGACCGATGTAGTGAATAGGGTGCTGTTTGGGATGTAGCCTGGAACACTGTCTTGCCAAACTGCTGCAAACTTAACATCCAGACACTAAGAACAACAAACGGAATGAGAAAGAAGCGATAGGAAAATAAAACATTTCCTACAGTCAAATATATTTAAAGACGCCTTGAGAGAAAACTTTGTGTTTGTGTGTTGGAGGGGGGTTGGTATGCAGGTAAACAGACCATTAGGTTTGTAACAGAGACAGAAAGCACAGGTAATTTAGCTATGTGCCCTCATCGTCTCCATACACCCCCCTCCTCTCCTCCTCTACCTCTACCTCCTCCTCACCTCTTCTTGGTTTGGGTTTGTTCCTCAAGGTGTTCTGATCATAGCAGATTTTAAGCTCCACCAACTGAAGTGTTTAATTTGAGCTTCTGAGCCAAAGGAGATGAAACAGGACATAGTGAATGTTGGGGTGAGACCCAATAAAGTAAACATACAGTAAACACACAGCAACAACCCCTCACCTCTCTCTCTACATTCCAACACACAACAACACTGCACTGTGAAGTACACCACTTATCACTAGTTTCCCTGCTGTCTAATGCCTACATTTGAAAGTTGCTATATGAGAAAAAGAAACCAGTAGGAATTGGAGAAAAGCTCTGGTACTTTGGTCTGTAATATATAAATAACTGCACAAATAAAACTTTTCAGAGTGGATTAAAACGAAGGACTGTTGGAGGAAAGTCAGTCGTGTTCAATTAAGCCCTAATAACTGTGTCTGGCTCTCTGTAAAGTTTGGGTAATTTGAAGCTCCCTGATGTTTTCAGATATCCCTTTTCTACTCATCTCCACATAAAAGGGCCAGTTCAGAAAGTGTTGTCCCAGAGTAAGTTCTTAAAAGACCCTCAAATCATTAAGTATGAGTGTTCGAAGAGGCTGAAGGCCAATAGGAGGAAAGTCCTGGGACTTTTATCTTGGACAGTTAAAGAAAATGATGAGGATCTTGAGCCCGGGCCCTCAGATAAGTGAATATATTTAATGTTTGAAATAATCACAGAGTGTGGTGTCTTTGGTCCTCGATGCCTACTGGGACTTAGAAGTGTGAAGGAGTCTTCGCTATCTCTCTCTCTGCCCAGCTGGCGTTGGTTGGTTCATGAAGAGGAATTTAGAGGGCCTGAAACCTCAGCAGGCCTCTAAGTTGATTTATTTATCAGGTTTCTATCTAACTCCCGAGTGGCAGCTGAGCCCAGCAGAGCCGTGTGTGATGGAAGCCAAGGGGTTGGTCTACATGGCTGTACCCCACTGCGCTGCAGCACTGTAGTTTGACACCCCTCAGTACCGTATTCTCTCTGTCTCCATCTCCATCTCCATCTCCATCTCCATCTCCGTCTCTGTTCCTCTAGTTCATTCTCTCTGTCTCTCTCTCTCTTTCAATGGAGTATCTATTATCCCATGGAGTATCTACAGGAGAGCAGGCTGGACAAAATATATACTGAATAAAACTAGTGTTGGTCCCATGTTTCATGAGCTGAAATAAAATATCCCAGATATTTTCCAGATGCACAAAAAGCGTATTTCTCTCCAATTTTGTTCACAAATTTGTTTACATCCCTGTTAGTGAGCATTTCTCCTTTACCAAGATAATCCATCCATCTGACGAGTGTGGCATATCAAGAAGCTGATTAAATGGCCTGATCATTAGACAGGTGCATCGTATGTTGGGAACAATAAAAAGCCACTCTAAAATTGACAGTTTTGTCACATAACACAATGCCACAGATGTCTCAAGGTTTGAGGGAGCTTGCAATTGGCATGCTGACTGTAGGCATATCCACCAGAGCTGTTGCCAGATAATTGAATGTTAATTTATCTACCATAAGACACCTTCAGCATTGTTTTGGAGAATTTGGCAGTACATTAAGCCGGCCTCACAACTGCAGACCACATGTAACCACACCAGCCCAGGACTTCCACATCTGGCTTCTTCACCTGCGGGATCGTCTGAGACCAGCCACCCAGACAGCTGATTAAACTGTGTTTTGCAAAAAAACAAAATTCTGCACAAACTGTCAGAAACCGACTCAGGGAAGCTCATCTGTGTGCTTGTAGTCCTGACCAAGATCTTGACCTGACTGCAGTTCGGCTCATAACCGACTTCAGTGGGCAAATGCTCAACTTTGATGGAAACTGGCACCCTGGAGAAGTCTGCTCTTTACAGATGAATCCCCGTTTCAACTGTACTGGGCAGATGGCAGGCAGTGTATGGCGTTTTGTGGGTGAGCGGTTTGCTGATGTCAACGTTGTGAACAGAGTGCCCCATGGTGGTGGTGGGGTTATGGTATGGGCAGGCATATGTTTTTAATTTATTTATTTAACCTTTATTTAACTAGGCAAGTCAGTTAAGAACAAATTCTTATTTACAATGACGGCCTACCAAAAAGCAAAAGGCCTCCTGCGGGGATGGGGGCTGGGATTAAAAATATAAATAAATTAAATAAAAATATAAGACAAAACACACTTCACGACAAGACAACACAACACTTCATAAAGAGAGACCTAAGACAACATCATAGCATGGCAGAAACACATGACAACACAGCATGGTAGCAACACAACATGACAACAACATGGTAGCAACACAACATGGCAGCAACACAACATGGTAGCAGCACAAAACAGGGTACAAACATTATTGGGCACAGACAACAGCACAAAGGGAAAGAAGGTAGAGACAACAATACATCACGCAAAGCAGCCACAGCTGTCAGTAAGAGTGTCCATGATTGAGTCTTTGAATAAACTGACCAGTTTTGTGTGTTTGTTGCAGCTCGTTCCAGTCGTAAGCTGCAGCGAACTGAAAAGACGAGCGACCCAGGGATGTGTGTGCTTTGGGGACCTTTAACAGAATGTGACTGGAAGAACGGGTGTTATATGTGGAGGATGAGGGCTGCAGTAAAGCTACGGACAACAAACACAATTGAATTTTATCGATGGAAATTTGAATGCACAGAGATAACGTGACAAGAACCTGAGGCCCATTGTCGTGCTATTCATCTGCTGCCATCACGCAAGCATCTGTACACAATTCCTTGAAGCTGAAAATGTCCCAGTTTGCCTGCATACTCATCAGACATGTCACCCATTGAGCATGTTTGGGATGCTCTGGATCGACGTGTACGACAGCATGTTCCAGTTTATGCCAATGTCCAGCAACTTCGCACAGTCATTAAGGAGGAGTGGGACAACATTCCACAATCAACAGCCTGATCAACTCTAGGAGATTTATGGTATATTTAAAAGACTATATGAAGACTTTGCACTTGATACAGAGTGTCTAATTCGGTCTCTCTGTTTATAAGTCTGGTTGTCTACCCTGTTACAGAGCACACTGCCTGAAACCCTCAAATGCCTTGTCCTGTCTCTCTTTCAATTAAATCAAATTCAGGCATGAATTGCTGGTTGCGACAGTTGCCAAATGAATGCTCAAATTTGTTTTGTTCATTTAAATAATGCTTAATTCCTCCTGAAAAGTGATGAAATTAAAAGCTATTGTATCATGTATACTTGCATGCCTTTGGTATGTCATAGATTAAAGCAAAGAAGCTGTGAAAATATATTAATTATTGCTTATTCCACAAAGATATTCTAAAATGGCCTGGACACATTTGTTGGTACCCCTTAGAAAATATAATAATAATAATTGGATTATAGTGATATTTCAAAATAATTAGTTGCTTTTATCTAGTATCACACGTCTCCAATCTTCAGTCATTCAGAAATCAGTCATTCAGCCTATTTAAATGGAGAAAAGTTGTCACTGTGCTGTTTGGTATCATTGTGTGCACCACACTGAACATGTACCAGAGAAAGCAAAGGAGAGAGTTGTCTGAGGAGATCAGAAAGAAAATAATAGACAAGCATGGTAAAGGTAAAGGCTACAAGACCATCTTCAAGCAGCTTGATGTTCCTGTGACAACAGTTGCAAATATTATTGAGAAGTTTAAGGTCCATGGAACTGTAGCCAACCTCCCTGGGCGCGGGCGCAAGAGGAAAATCGACCCCAGATTGAACAGAATAGTAGAAAAACAACCAAGGATAACTGCCAAAGAGATACAAGCTGAACTCCAAGGTGAAGGTACGTCAGTTTCTGATCGCACCATCTGTTGCTTTTTGAGCGAAAGTGGGCTCCATGGAAGAAGACCCAGGAGGACTCCACTTTTGAAAGAGAAAAGCCAGTGGAATTTGCTAAAATGCATATTGAAAATCCACAATCCTTCTGGGAGAGTGTCCTTTGGACAGATGAGTCAAAACTGGAGCTTTTTGTCATGTCACATCAGCTCTATGTTCACAGACGAACAAATTAAGCTTTCAAAGAAAATAACACCATACCTACAGTGAAACATGGAGGAGGCTCAGTTATGTTTTGGGGCTGCTTTGCTGTGCCTGGCACAGGGTGCCTTGAATCTGTGCAGGGCACAATGGCATTCAAAGGCATTCTGAAGCAAAACGTACTGCCCAGTGTCAGAAAGCTCTGTCTCAGTCGCAGGTCATGTGTCCTCCAACAGGATAATGACCCAAAACACACAGCTAAAAGCACCCAAGAATGGATCCCCATCAATCTACACACAATACACCATAATGAAAAAGTGTCATGCTGTGGGGATGTTTTTCAGCAGCAGGGACTGGGAAACTAGTCAGGATCGAGGGAAAGATGAACAGAGCAAACTACAGAGAGATCCTTGATGAAAACCTGTTTCAGAGCGCTCAGGACCTCAGACTGGGGGCCAAGGTTCACCTTCCAACAGGACAACGGCCCTAAGCACACATCCAATATCAACGCAGGACTGGCTTCGGGACAAATCTCTGAATTTCCTTGAGTGGCCCAGCCAGAGCCCGGACTTGAACCTGATCGAACATCTCAGGAGAGACCTGAAAATAGCTGTGCAGTGACGCTCCCCATCCACCTGACAGAGATTGTGAGGATCTGCAGAGAAGAATGGGATGAACTCCCCAAATACAGGTGTGCCAAGCATATAGCATCATACCCAAGAAGATTCAAGGCTGTAATCGCTGCTAAAGGTGCTTCAACAAACTACTGAGCAAAGAGTCTGAATACTTATGCAAATGTTATATTTCAGTTTACATTTTTATAAATTTGCAAAAATATTTCAAAACCATTTTTTTGCTTTGTCATTATGGAGTATTGTGTGTAGATTGTTGTGGGATAATTTTTGATTAATTTTTTATTAGACTAACAAAATGTGTAAAAAGTCAAAGTGAACACTTTCCGAATGCACTGTATGTCAGGGTTCCCCAACTGGCGGCCCACAGGCCAAACTTGGCCCGCGGGTGATTTTATTTTGCTCCCCAAGTTTGTAAAGTCGTTGCCCCAAAGAATTGAGGCTGTTTTGAGGGCAAAAGGGAGTGAAACGCAGTATTAGGAAGGTATTCCTAATGTTTTGTACACTCAGTGTATTTGACCATATACAAATGTGTCACGATCGTGGTGAGTGGCAGATCAAGACGTAGCGCTGAAGTAGTGCGACATGATTATTTATTAAATCAATAGGCACAAAATCACAAACGCGATAAACACAAACGTGACAATCGGTACGCTTAACAGCACTAAACCAAACAATGATACAGGTGGAAACACATTAACTAAATATGGCCCCCAATTAGAGACAACGCAAAGCAGCTGCCTCTAATTGGCGACCAACATAAAACCAACACATAAACATAAAACCTAGATCTGTCAGGCTCTGACCATAGACAACTAGAGGAGCAAAGGCTTCCCTATGATCAGAGCCTAACACAAATGTAAGCAATGTTTAAATTATTATGTTTTAGTCAAATATTATATATGTTTGGGCTTCTTCAAATCAAATTAAATCACAGATTATATCTGTTTGGGTTTCTTGCAGTCATTTATGTATCAACAAAAACAATTATACATTGAAAATAATACACAAAAAATAAAACAATTGAGATACTAAATCTACAAGGGCTTTCTCTGTCTTTCTCAGTTTTTTTCTCTTAATCCACTGTGTAGTGCTGAGGCCTGGTGAGACATGGTGAGACACGCTGAGGCGTGCTGAGACCTGGTGGTATCTCCTATCCATATGTCACAGCTGTTTGTTTGGCCCTGGGAGAGATATCTGTCACCTCACCAAAGCTTTATTGCTTGAGAAGCACACTCACATAGACACATAAAGAAACATACGGCACATACTGTACACAATACACACATACAGCAACACTATTCCCTCATTGACCTGCTGCAGGGAGGGAGAGATATAGAGAGTGAGAAAGAGAGAGTGAGAAGGCCTCACAACAGCAGTCTTTTGTATGTTTGTTTTGGAGCCAAATAATACAACAAAACTGGGAAGCACCAGTTTTGGTGCTCATGCTGTTAAGAAACTCAATCAGTCCTTTTGTTGTTTGTTCCAAAATGTCTCTTATTGATAACAGAATAACAGAAAGCATTTCTGTTGTTTTTTCCCCCAGCATCTCATTCCCGCATGTTTACCACACAGGACCCCACTGATAAAAAGAACATCTGGCTTTTATGCATAGCTGAAAGACTACACATGTATAATGCATGATGATCTGTAAGTCAGCCAAAACACAGACACTTGTACAGCCATATTTCTCTACAGTATCAACACACATAGACTGCTTGTACAGCCATATTCCTCTACCAACAGACATGCAGTACATGCACACAAACACTCCGTTATTTACAGGCAACTGGCCTGGAAGGATGAGGATAGTACAAAAATGTGTATATTTATATTAAAAGATTTTGATGTTATACAAGGGCACAGAAAAGCATAGAATGTATCTGTGAAAACTCTTTAAAAGTCTAAGCCATTGAAATGTAACACATTTATAAACGGCAAAAAAGCCAGTAAAAAAATGTATCATATAGAATAAGGTTTTGAAGTGTCTTGCCTTTATCTAGGAGATATAAGACTGTAGGAAATATACTGTATTCATACAGTGCAGTCGGAAAGTATTCAGACCCCTTTTTTTACGTTATAGATTAAAATTTAAATAAATTCTCATCAATCTAGACACAATGCCCCATAATGACAAAGCGAAAACTGTCTTTTAGAAATATTTGCAAATATAAAAAAAAAAAAAAGAAATACCTTATTTACGTAAGTATTCAGACTCTTTGTTGTGAGACTCGAAATTTACCTCAGGTGCATCCTGTTTCCATTGATCATCCTTGAGATGTTTCTACAACTTTATTGGAGTCAACCTGTAGTAAATTCAATTGATTGGACATGATTTGGAAAGGCACACACCTGTCTATATAAGGTCCCACAGTTGACAGTGCATGTCAGAGAAAAACCAAGCCATGAGGTTGAAGGAATTGTCTGTAGAGTTCCGAGACAGGATTGTGTTGAGACACAGATCTGGTGAAGGGGACTAAAACATTTCTGCAGCATTGAAGGTCCCCAAGAACACAGTGGCCTCCATCATTCTTAAGTGGAAGAAGTTTGGAACCACCAAGACTCCTCCTAGAGCTGGCCGCCTGGCCAAACTGAGCAATGGAGATGGGAGAACCTTCCAGAACGACAACAATCTCTGCAGCACTCCACCAATCAGGCCTTTATGGTAGAGTGGCCAGACGGAAGCCACTCCTCAGTAAAAGGCACATGACAGCCCACTTGGAGCTTGCCAAAAGACACCTAAAGGACTCTCAGACCATGAGAAACAAGATTATCTGGTCTGATGAAACCATGATTGAACTCTTTGGCCTGAATTCCTGACAACATCCCTACGGTGAAGCAGGGTGGTGGCAGCATCATGCTCTGGGGATGTTCTTCAGCGACAGGGACTGGGAAACTAGTCAGTATCGAGGGAAAGATGAACAGAGAAAAGGACCACAGGACAACGACCCTAAGCACACAGCCAAGACAACGCAGGAGTGCCTTCGGGACAAGTCTCTGAATGTCCTTGAGTGGCCCAACCAGAGCCCGGACTAGAACGCTCCCCATCCAACCTGACAGAGCTTGAGAGGATCTGCAGAGAAGAATGGGAAAAACTCCCCAAATGTGACCGACCACCTTGATTCGGTCTTATGCAGCAACGGTCTTATGCAGGTGTTTTTAATGTTGGATAAAAGCAGACACACCGAGCTACATAATGGTATATCATACACTGCATTTGAGGAACAATAGGAAAGTCATTCTGTTTTGAAAGTTGATAGATTTGTAACCTCACTTTTGAGAAAATGGTACCTATTTTGGTAGGTACCAAAATATTTTGGTACCTACTGGAGAGATCTTCTTTGTCTACACCCATTTAGCATCGTTCACACCATCTTAAGCTTTAGCCCTACCCATCTCATTTAGCTCTCAGAGTGTTCAGAGCGCACACTGGACGCTCTGGCCGATGAATAGGGTTGATCCGAGCGTTCTGACCTCACAACGGCAGTTTGTGTCTACTTCCAGACACAAATGAGAGAACACCCCACTGACCATTTTAATAGACCTAGCAGAGCTGGTTAGGCTGTTTTCATGTTATCCAGAGCGTTGGTGACTATAACTGTGCTGCTGGAAACAATTTAATTTTTAAAAAAATCGGACGTTTACTGAAACTGGCCATATTCAAATGGTGTTGAGCGTTCGTAAATTTGTCAGTTATTCTGAGCTCTGGCATACTCAGACTGAATTTACGAATGCACCTGAAATGGTTACTTGCATAGTAGAGTCTTATATTAAGACAGAAAACATGAATCTGCAGGTAGCTAACCAACCAGATTCAATGTTAGCTAGCTAACATTAGGCTATAACTAGCAAAGCAAATATCTCTGAGATACAAATAATACGATCATACATGTAACATGTCAGGATCTGATCATAGGGAAGCCTTTGGCTCCATCTAGTTTTCTATGGTCAGAGCCTAACAGGTCTATTATATGTGAATCTATGTTTGGTTTTGTGTTGGTGCTCAATTAGAGGCAGCTGCTAGTCATTGTCTCTAATTGGGGGGCATATTTATGTTCATGTTTTCCACCTGCCCTTAGTTTGAAGATGTAATCCGGAGACAGGTGTTTTCTCCATCTCCTTAGCTATCATATTCTAATTTCACTGATTATAAAAAAACTTGTTCCTCCAGAAAGTGGAGAGCAAGACTTGTGCAGTTTTACTACGTAATACATTTTAAAAAGTAGCGTTACACATGCTGACCAGCTCAAATAGACAGAAGCATGCTATACGGCAGACCAATCCGGACTCATCTCTAGGCATGTCCAGCCCACTCATTATGTCAGGCTAGTGGTAAGGTTGCTGTCTTTTTCTGTGGCTAAACCAACTATGCTCTTAATTTAACAATTGTATTAGTATTTACAGATGGCATACAAGTTTATTATTAAGGCACATAAAAGTTCACATGTTCTAGAATGCATTTCTGCCAAAAAAAGCATTTTGATAAAAACAAAAAGTTTACATTCAAATGGCTCTCCTGTGAAGTATTGACCTGCGACTACTTTCCTGAAACGAGCCATACCGAATAAGACTCGAGGCTGTAATCGCTGCCAAAAGGTCTGAATACTTATGCATTTGTGATATTTCAATATGTTTTGTAATATAGAATTGCAAGAATTTCTAAAAACCTGGTTTTGCTTTGTCACTATGGTGTATTGTGTGTAGATTGATGAGGGGGAAAACACTATTTAATCCCCTTTAGAAGGCTGTAACATAATAAAATGTGGAAAAAGTCAAGGGGTCTGAATACTTTCCGAAGGCACATATTTAACCCATTATATTTATTGGCACAAAACTTTCTCCATACTTCCATTCATTTGTATGGATTACATTTAAAGTCCCGTGACACTTGTGGGGGTCGTAGAACAAAATGGAGAACACCATCGTGTCTCCCCTTTCTATAGATATCTCTATCTTAAACTGACAGATTTTGATGGGATTTTTTTATTATGTTACTTAGATTGACACAGCAGTGGGGCAGGTAGGGCAACAGGCAGCACAGTCAAATATTGGTTTAGCCAATTATGCTTTAGTGTGATAACAGATGGATTACCCATGGTGTCAGAGGCAACACCTGCACTCTCTCAATACAACATGGTACACCAGTACACTGTGTGTGTGTCACAGGTGGCTGGTGAGGGGAGGACAGCTCATAATAATCGCTGGAATGGAGTGAATGGAATGGTATCAAACACATGGAAACCATGACTGTGTTTTAAAATGCGAAATTATGTTCTATCTAGAGCATATAGCGAGTACGGATGTCAACTGTCATTTTTCAAGTGTTATTCCAAACATAAGAATGTGAAATGGCAAGTATTTACTGAGTTTACCTGATGTTCTGTAAGTGTACTTGGGAGGTCTTGAAAACAAAGCACGCATCCTCCTAGATCTGTTCTCATCCTCCTAGATCTATCCACTGCCTTCGACACCTCTCCATCATGGTTGACAACTCCACAGTGTCGCCCTCCCAGAGTGTAAAGCACCTTGGTGTGACCCTGGACAACACCCTGTCGTTCTTTGCACACATCAAAGCAGTAACTCGCTCCTGCAGGTTCATGCTCTACAACATCTGGAGAGTACGACCCTACCTCACACAGGAAGCGGCGCTGGTCCTAATCCAGGCACTTGTCATCTCCCGTCTGGATTACTGCAACTCGCTGTTGGCTGGGCTTCCTGCTTGTGCCATCAAACCGTTGGAATTTATCCAGAATGCTGCAGCCCACCTGGTTTTCAAGTTCTCCCATGTCACCCCATTCCCCCCCACCCCACCCCTTTCTAGCTCTGACTCTGCTGATAACTACTTTATTGAAGAAAAATGTACTTACTATGCCTTTGATACTGTTTGTGGTTGTCCCACCTAGCTATTTTAAGATTAATTAACTAACTGTAAGTGACTCTGGATAAGAGAGTCTGCTAAATTACTAAAATGTAAATGTAAATGTTTTTCAGGTCCGTTGTTCACAGAATTATTTTAAATTTTCGCACGACGACCCAAGAATACTTTTTTCAGTTGGTCATCACGTCAGTCATCATTCATCATTGCAGAACAAGCAGCCAAGTTGACCTACAAGTGTAAGTAGCTAGCTTTTATATATTTAAAGTTAGTTTAACATTTTGATCAGTAAACACAAATATGCTAATGTATTACTCAATGACGAGACCTTCATGCTGCCCGTCTCCGCATGATTGAACAAGGAAATGCCGGGTGACAGTAAAGCTTTGATCAAATCAAAGTTTATTTGTCAAGTGCTCCGAAAACAACAGGTGGTACCGGTACAGAGTCAACATGTGGGGGCTCCGGTTAGTCGGGCTAATTGAGGTGTAGATATTTGATGTAGATAGTTTTACGTTTTAACAGCTTGCTGTTAATTTATTGTGATCATGTTCATGTGTAAAGCATATGCTTGTCACGACTTCGGCCGAAGTTGCTCCCTCCCCTGGGGCGGGCGGCCGAAGAAGGTCGACGTCACCCGAGTACTAGCCACCACCGATCATTACAGTTTCGTTTGTCCCGTTCCATTCACACCTGGTTCCCATTTAACTAATTTTATGTTCGTTTTATTCCCTCTGCTCCCCCCTGGTTTTTGTCGGTGATTGTTTCGTGTGGGAAGTACTCTGTGTGTGACGTGTTCTTCCTTGTTTTGTCTCGTTGGAAAGTAATTAAAACGTTTACGCCACCGAACGCATCCAGCCTCCCTGCGCCTGCTTCCACCACTCGCTACACTCATCTTCTCACAGAATCACCGACCCTGAACATATGGAAGCAGCAGGTGAGCCCAGCGGGCGGTGTTCGATCATCCGCCTGAGGGGAGATCGGCGGGTGAACGCCTGTTTCATCTGCGGCAGGGGACGAGGAGCGCCCAGGATTTTTCTCTGGACTTCCGGACCCTGGCTGCGAGCGCAGGGTGGAATGACAGGGCCCTGATCGACCATTACCGGTGTAGTCTCCGGGAGGACGTCCGTCGGGAGCTGGCCTGCAGGGATGCTACCCTCACCCTAGACCAGCTGTTGGACATGTCCATCAGACTGGATAACCTGCTGGCCACCCGAGGAAGTCCCGATCAGGGTCCGTCAACCCCACCTTCCAGCCTCCCCGCTCCAACACCTATGGAGCTGGGAGGTGCTGCGCTCAGGGAGGCCAGAGGGGGGGGTCGTTTCCTGCACCAGCTGTGGCCGCCGAGGACACACGGCTGGTCGGTGCTGGACAGGTCCCCCCGGGAGTCGAGGTGGCAGGCAGAGCACTGTCGGGCCTTCCCAGTCAGCACCAGACTCACCCAGAGCTCTCTGTTGTACATATGTTTTTGTTTGTCGTGTTTCCTGAGCGTTCCCCGCATTTCCAGCATAGGGCGCTAGTCGATTCAGGCGCAGCTGGTAACTTTATAGACCGGGCATTTGCCCAGAAGTTAGGGATCCCTATTGTGTCTCTAAATGTCCCCTTCCCTGTGCATGCCTTAGATAGTCATCCTTTGGGGTCAGGGCTGATTAGGGAGGTCACAGCACCACTTAGTATGGTGACGCAGGGGGGTCATGACGAGAGAATTGAGCTGTATCTGATTGACTCTCCTGCGTTTCCTGTGGTGTTGGGCATTCCCTGGTTGGCCTGTCATGACCCCAAAATTTCATGGCAACGGAGGGCTCTGGAGGGGTGGTCCCGAGGGTGCTCGGGGAGGTGTGTGGGTGTTTCCGTGGGTGTGACTACAGGGGAGGGTTCAGACCAGGCACCCACCGTGCACATTCCCTAAGAGTATGCCGATTTGGCTCTCACCTTCTGTAAGAGGAAGGCGACTCAATTACCACCTCATCGACTAGGGGATTGTGCGATAAATCTCCTGGTAGACGCAGCACTTCCGAGGAGTCATGTGTATCCGTTGTCACAGGCGGAGACGGAGGCTATGGAGACATATGTCTCCGAATCACTGAGGCAGGGATACATTCGGCCCTCCACTTCACCTGCCTCCTCGAGTTTCTTTTTTGTGAAAAAGAAGGAGGGTGGACTGCGCCCGTGTATTGACTATAAATCAGATCACTGTGGTGTTCAGCTACCCGCTGCCCCTCATAGCCAGTGCAATCGAGTCAATACACGGGGCACGCTTTTTCACAAAACTAGATCTCAGGAGCGCTTACAATCTGGTGCGCATCCGAAGGGGGGACGAGTGGAAGACATCATTTAGTACCACCTCAGGGCACTATGAATACCTTGTCATGCCATACGGGTTGAAAAATGCTCCAGCAGTCTTTCAATCCTTTGTAGACGAGATCTTCAGGGACCTACTCGGGCAGGGTGTAGTGGTGTATATCGATGACATACTGGTATACTCCGCTACACGCGCTGAGCATGTGTCCCTGGTTCGCAGAGTGCTTGGTCGACTGTTGAAGCATGACCTGTATGTCAAGGCAGAGAAGTGTCTGTTCTTTCAACTGTCTGTCTCCTTTTTGGGGTATCGTATTTCCACGTCCGGGGTGGTGATGGAGGTAGACCGCATTTCAGCCGTGCGTAATTGGCCGACTCCAACCACGGTAAAGGAGGTGCAGCGGTTTTTAGGGTTTGCCAACTACTACCGGAGGTTTATCCGGGGCTTCGGCCAGGTAGCGGCTCCCATTACCTTACTGCTGGGGGGGGGGGGGGCGGTGCGTTTGCGCTGGTCAGTTGAGGCGGACAGGTCTTTCAGTCGCCTGAAGGCTCTGTTTACCTCGGCCCCCGTGTTGGCTCATCCGGATCCCTCTCGGTCATTCATAGTTGGGGTGGACGCGTCCGAGGCTGGGATAGGAGCTGTGCTGTCTCAGCGCTCGGGTACGCCACCAAAGCTCCGCCCCTGTGCTTTTTTTCCTGAAAAAACGGAGCGGAGCGAAACTATGATGTGGGGGACAGGGAGTTGTTGGCTGTCGTGAAAGCTCTGAAAGTGTGGAGGCATTGGCTTGAGGGGGCTAAACACCCTTTTCTCATCTGGACCGACCACCGCAATCTGGAGTACATCCGGGCGGCGAGGAGACAGAATCCTCGCCAGGCAAGGTGGGCCATGTTTTTCACCCGGTTCAATTTCACACTATCCTACAGACCGGGTTCACAAAATGTGAAGGCAGACGCGCTGTCCCGGGTGTATGACACAGAGGAGCGGCCCATCGATCCCACTCCCATCCTTCCTGCCTCCTGTCTAGTGGCACCGGTCAGATGGGATTTGGACACGGACATCGAGCGGGCCATGCGTACAGAGCCCACTCCCCCTCAGTGTCCCGCAGGGCTAAGGTACGTTCGTGTGGGCTCACACCTCACTCTCCTCTGGTCATCCTGGCATCGCCCGGACAGTGCGCTGTCTGAATGTAAAGTACTGGTGGCCCACTTTAGCCAAGGACGTGAGGGCCTATGTTTCCTCCTGCTCGGTGTGTGCGCAGTACAAGGCGCCCAGACACCTGCCCAGAGGTAAATTACAACCTTTACCCGTTCCACAGCGGCCATGGTCACATCTGTCGGTGGACTTTGTGACGGACCTTCCGCCGTCACAGGGGAAAACTACGATCCTGGTCGTTGTGGATCGGTTTTCCAAGTCCTGTCGCCTCGTTCCTTTGCCCGGTCTCCCGACGGCTCTACAAATGACGGAGGCCCTGTTTACCCACGTATTCCGGCACTACGGGGTGCCTGAGGACATAGTGTCTGACCGGGGTTCCCAATTCACGTCAAGGGTGTGGAAAGCTTTTATGGAACATCTGGGGGTCTCGGTCAGTCTTACCTCAGGTTTTCACCCCGAGAGCAACGGGCAGGTGGAGAGAGTGAACCAGATGTGGGGAGGTTTCTGAGGTCGTATTGCCAGGACCGGCCGGGGGAGTGGGCGGCGTTCATTCCCTGGGCTGAGATGGCCCAGAACTCACTCCGCCACTCCTCCACTAACCTAACTCCGTTTCAATGCGTCCTAGGTTACCAGCCGGTTCTGGCACCGTGGCACCTGAGCCAGACCGAGGCTCCTGCGGTGGATGAGTGGTTTAAGCGCTCGGAGGAGACATGGAATGCCGCCCACGTGCACCTGCAACGAGCCGTGAGGCGGCATAAGGCGAGCGCCGACCGCCACCGCAGTGAGGCCCCGGTGTACGCACCGGGGGACGGGGTCTGGCTCTCAACCCGAAACCTCCCCCTCCGCCTGCCCTGCCGGAAACTGGGCCCGCGGTTTGTGGGGCCGTTCAAAGTCCTGAAGAGACTGAACGAGGTGTGTTACAGGCTACAACTTCCGCCTGACTACCGTATTAACCCCTCGTTCCATGTGTCTCTCCTCAGGCCGGTGGTGGCTGGTCCACTCCAAGGACATGAGGTTCTGGAGGTCCCTCCGCCCCCGCTGGACATCGAGGGGGCCCCGGCGTATGCTGTCCGAGCCATCCTGGACTCAAGACGCCGGGCCAGGGGCCTTCAGTACCTCGTGGAGTGGGAGGGGTATGGCCCGGAGGAGAGATGCTCCCTTCTGAGGGAGTTCCATTGCCTCCACCCGGGATGCCCCGCAACTCGCCCCCCGGGCCGCCCCCGAGACCGACGTCGACACGCTTCAGGAGCCGCGCGTAAAGGGGGGGGTACTGTCACGACTTCGGCCAAAGTTGCTCCCTCCCCTGGGGCGGGCGGCCAAAGAAGGTCGACGTCACCCGAGTATTAGCCACCACCGATCATTACAGTTTTATGTTTGTTTTATTCCCTCTGCTCCCCCCTGGTTTTTGTCGGTGATTGTTTCGTGTGGGAAGTACTCTGTGTGTGACGTGTTCTTCCTTGTTTTGTCTCGTTGGAAAGTAATTAAAACGTTTACTCCACCGAACGTATACAGCCTCCCTGCGCCTGCTTCCACCACTCGCTACACTCATCTTCTCACAATGCTTTTCCTACTGTGTTGACCATTGACAGGATCTTCTTGAAGGACTTGGGGCTGGTTGGAAATATCACTGGACCCTAGACCACATTTCCTGGGGAGAACATGAAGACTAAATACAATGTATTTTCCTGTTGTATTCTGGTTAATATAGCCACCAAGAATGTGTTCTTGGTGGCTATATGGGGGCCAAAATACAGTTGACTTATTGTAGTTGTCTTACACTGTTGAATCATGGCCATGGCATGCCCTTATGGATAAGGTACTGGGGCAGAAGCATTATATGATGCCTCCTGTCCTGGTTGCCTCATCCAGCGATGGTTCAACAGTGCTCTCCACGTCCTCTGTCCCTGAGCCTCAGGCAACAAGCCAGGGTCAAGTTTCTGAGGGACCAGGCAGTGAAGGAAGTGGAGAGGGAGGAAAAGAGAGAGTAGAGTGAGTGCGACAGACAGAGTACAGTTGCAGAAAAAGAGGGAGAGACTAGTAGGGTAGCAGAAGAGACGGAAGCTGCAAGGGAGGCTGCTGCAGCGCTAAAGAACCAGTCCTTTCTTGCACTGTTTGCTGTCTTGATCGAAAAGCTTCTGGCCAATAAATACAATATTGTATTTATTACCTTATTTCTTGTAGCAATATAGGTATATTAAGACATGTGAAGTTATGGTTCAGTTAGATGTTGCATAATTTAATTAATTTGTTTGTTTTAGTACCAATTATATTGGACCGGATAATCAAACAGTCTAGCAAGGGACACAATAGAACAGCAACATTCCGATAAGTACATATAAATTGCAACTAATATGGTGGTTCATGAGGGGGAGAGAATGTGCGGGTTACAGGCAGTTCATATGACAGAGCATGCATTTCTCCAGCTGGCTAAATGTTTGAATGACGAAGAAGACACCTACTGTATTCCAACACCATTGGAGTAATATCTCTCCCTAACATGTTGGCCTCACGGCTGCTGAGGCTCCTCTCTTGGGTCGACCTCTTCTGGCATGATATCGCCCACTGAAATGCAGATGTTGTGGAGGACTTCACATGCTCTAATCACCTCTGGCACAAATGAAGGGTGTAGCTCCAGGGCTGAAACGAAGACACATCTCCACCTTGTCTTCATCATCGCAAAGGTATATATTGTGAGCCCCAGTATGACAATTGTTAAACTTCCTCTGCACTCTTCCTCGCACAGGTTCCCGGTACGGTGTGATGAGGCAGATGGGCTCCGCTATACACAGGTATCCGCCGTCTCCCAACAAGAAGTATCTTAAGGACGAGGGAGTTGTGGGCAGATCCTGTGCGAGGAAGACCAGATGAAGACCTGAATCTCCACTTTGTGATCCCAGCCATGAAGCTTCTCCCTGGGGAGCATCTGAAAGACGGTTTGCATTGTTTTCTGGGTAAGTCTGAAGTCCGGTCGAAGATCTTTATCCCCCTTCTCTACCCTTTCTTCTCTCCCCTCCAAATCTCAATTTTCAAACCATGCTACTGCTGTGGGAAGGTAATTATCTGTTTCAACAGCAGAGTTGCCCCGCCACAGTATGGACACACAAAAAGACTGTTGCACAGCATCCACTCTTTCCTTTTGAATTTATTAGATACCTAAATTCCAGCACAATCCAACATTTTTGTTCTATCACAGAGCTAGCCAGCTTGAAGCCAAAAACAAGATCTAGTTCGCTTGTGCTAATGGCGGGAAAATAGGACATACAGTGCATTCAGAAAGTATTCACACTCTTTGACATTTTGTTGTGTTACAAAGTAGGATTAAAATGGATTTAATTGTATATACACAACATACTCTAGCACAACGAAACACAGTAAACATTGCCAGTGTAAACTAAACGTGTAACAGCTGTCCAGCGAAGACGAGAGTACTAATTAAAAAATTCAATTCTTAAATTACGATTCTAGTTGGTAAAAGTTGCCTCTGACACAGAAAAAGACAGCAACCTTCCCACTTCTAATTTTGACAAAGTGGTTTCATTTCAAGTTAAAGTGTACTGTTAGCTAGCTAGCTAGCTAATGTTAGCTGGCTGGCTCGCTAGCTAACGTTAAGTGTATGATCTTATTATTTGTATCTCAGAGCCATTTGCTTTGCTAGTTATAGCCTAATGTTAGCTAGCTAACATTTAACCTGGTTGGTTAGTGATAAGATGATATTTCTGGTATTGAAGAAGGTCAGAATGTGAGAAGAAATATAAAATACTTGATGGAGAGTTGATACAATTTATTCAGATCTGGATCCGCATAGCAACCACCAGTGAATGTAATTGCAAAGCAGACGTTAGACAAAGGCGAGCCGGGAGTTTATATACCATGGTCAAAACAAGATTACATGATATTTATAAACACACATTCCACAGTGGATCCTATAGAAAATCACATCACATCAGTTAGCTACCTGCAGATTCATGCAGGGTAGTAACGTCATGAGTTGGGATTATGGTTCCTTGTTTACCTAGCTAGCTAGCCTCATGTCTTAACAAAAGACTCCACTATGCAAGTAACCATTTCGGGTACGTTCGTAAATTCAGTCAGAGGGTGCGTTCGTCAATTCAGTCTGGTGCCAGACTGAGTGCCAGAGTGTGCTCAGAGTGCCCTCTGGATGTTCGTAAATTTAGAGCACAGAATAACTGATGAATTTACGAACGCTTAAATATGGCCGGTGTCAGTAAAAAAGTGTAATTACATTGTTGCTAGCAGCACAGTTACAGTCACCAACGGTCTGGATAACATGAAAACAGACTAACCAGCTCTGCTAGGGTGAGTAAAATGGTCAGAGTGAGGTGTTCACTCATTTGTGTCTGGAGGTAGCTAGCAAGCTAGACATTGTTAGCCAGTTAGCTTGGATGCTTAACTGCCGATGTGAGGTCAGAACGCTTGGATCAACCCTACTCATCGGCCAGAGCGTCCAGTGTGCGCTCTGAACGCTCCGAGAGCGAAACGAGATGGGAGGGCTAAATCTTAAGATGGTGTGAATTGATGCTGAATGGGTGTAGAGGCCATTTTCTCAAAAGTGAGGTTACAATAATTACTTTCTCAGTGTTCCTCAAATGCAGTGTATGATATACTATTTTATAGCTCTGTGTCTCTGCTTTTATCCAATGTAAAAAACACAGTTTCAAATTTTGCTACATAAGACCAAATCAAGGCGGTCGGTCACATATCATGCTGAGAAGAATTGACATTAGCAAACTCCCCTATCTGCATGCCTAGCCATATCCAATGACATAACATCTGACTTGAACCAACCAATTAGAATACATAAACATCAAATACATATTTCTGCAGTGTCAAGTTACCAATGCAATATTTTATTGTTGCCATTGGGTACATCTTTATACAATTTGTTTTACAGACGTAGCAATGAAGTGCCTGATGCTATCTTTGTTGACCACAGCTGTGGCCAGTGCTGTGTGATGATGCTGTTTCCTGTTTAGGTTGGAGGTCAGTACCATAATGACATCAAAGTATATTTCAAATTTGACAGATTTTAAGCGTTCTCCTATACTAGACAGTATGCTCTCTAGGGTGTTCTTGGAAAATCACCCTTGAAAGAACGGGACAACGCAGGATGCAAATGCGCATTTTGAAACACAGCCCATGTGTTTGATGTGCTTGATACCATTCCATTGATTCCATTCCAGCCATTACTATGAGCCCTGGTCCTCCCCAATTAAGGTGCCACCAGCCACCTGTGGTGCGTGTATGTTTTTAATAACCCTTTTGCTCCCCCAAATATAATCTTTATTCCTCTATCTACGTAAATCACTGTCTAACACTTCACATATGGTCCTATAATTCTGAATCTAACATGGATATGAATAAGCTATTCCACAGCTGAGTTCAAAGAATTCTTGCTGTATATTATCGCGTGATTATCAGAAATGTAACATGTTAAAGCTTGAACTGATGTGAAATATACATCATATACAAAGTCCACCATCTGGTAAGCAATGCTCAAAAGCACTTAGATGTTCGTCGTCATTTCAAATGAATAAAATAATAGCGGATATTCTGTATGTTTAATGTAAGTAGAGGTCCATCCAAGGGAGGCACAGTCATGCACATATAGTATATAACTATAATAGGTTTTTCAACTATACTGATGTAAACAGTGAGATTTGGTCTCTGTGGCAACAGATATGGGGACCACCTTGTGTGTCTCTCCTTCCCTGGCATGGTGGCTGACACTGGCTGTATGGTAACTCTGACAGAAAGGGAGCATGGAGACTGGAGGTGAGTACTGGTTGTGTGTATGTGTGTGTGTGTGTGTGTGTGTGTGTGTGTGTGTGTGTGTGTGTGTGTGTGTGTGTGTGTGTGTGCGTGAACCCTGAGTGTGCGCATTGGTACCCTCATTAACTTCCTACAGCTTCCTCCCTCCTTCCCTGGCATCACATTTCTGTCGATATGGTGCACATGCCAGTTCTGCGGAAGAGGGGACAAGTGCCACAGTGTCACTATACTGTCACAGTTGTTTGTTCCCTCCTTTCCTCCCTACCTCCCTTGCTCTCCTCCCTGGCTGGCACACCTGCCCTCCAAGCCGTGTCAGGTCTGATCCCCGAGCCGTCATGAAGCCCTCAGTGTATAGGGACCATAATTACCCTCTGCTCAGTGTAATCCCTTGTCTCTCAAACAATGGTTTCCTCTTTACACAGTAGCAGTAAACAGATCAAAACAAATCACTGTGACTACGTCCCACATTGCACCTTATTACCTACTGTAGTCAAAAGCAGTCTGCTAAATACAGAATAGGGTACCATTTGGGATGCATCCTGTGCCACCTCTTGCGCCAGCCTCTCGCTATGGATGCTTTGCTCCAGTCACCATGGGCCTGTTCAGAGAGAGGTCTGTGTCTGGCTGTCAGGAAGGTTTTTAATGACTTCCTAACATTCAAACTGCTTGTTGGTTTCACAGAAGCATATGGTCCAACCTCTGTCTCATTTGGCCATTGGGACTGATCCCTGGGCTCTCAACTCATGACCAGGATCTTATTTTGATCACCCTGTTGCAGGATAATGTTTAACTTGTAGTGTATTTGAGGTTTAAAAAGGCTTCTGAAGTTTGTAACTTCTGCCTTTATTTTCTCTTATGAAAAATGTATGAACTCCTACACAAATGTCCATTAATTACAATCCACATAGTAATTCACATTTCCTGTTGCTGCAGGATTATTTTCCTGCTTTAATAAACTGGCTCAAATTATGATCCTAATCTGTATGTTAACCAAGAAAACAAGGCTTAATCAGAGGGCCACTGGTTACTTAAATACATTTTCAGGTACCATTAAGCCATTTTATGTGTGAAGCCTCATCAGAGCCTTCCTGATGTTGATGACACCCATTAGAAGCGATAGTGATCCGAGACGACACACTGTCTGAGTCCAAAATATTTAGTGCACTAATTTTGATCAGGGCCCGGTAAGAAGTAGTGCACTATATAGGGAATATGGTGCCATTTTGGATGCTACACACTGACAGCCACACTGCCTGTCCCTGCAAAGCTGCAAAGCTTCAGTACATGACTGGGAAGACGGCCAAAGCCCTTAGTAAATAAAGAGGGAAAGATGAAATGTGAGCGACAGAGAGGCGAGACAGCTGAACAAACGCAATGACTTAGAAAATGGGCCTAACAGCTCCCCGCTCTGACTCATCCCCCCACTCTGTACACAATCAACCGTGTAAATTATTGAAATATCATGAAAAGTAAATAGTTAAATGAAAAAATGCCTTACAATTCCCCAATTATGCATTTTAGCTGCATATATCCATTGTTATTTATTCTCCTATGGTAATGAAAAATATGGGATGTTTGTCTAGAAAATAGCACATGGGAAGGAGGGGTGTATGTGTGTGTGTGTATGCGCATCTGCATGTGTGTGTGTGCGCGTGCGTGCGTGTGTGTGTGTGTGTAGGAATGTTTCAGAGAGAGTATTGAAGCCACTATGTCCTCTCTGTCTCTCTCTGTCTCTCTGTCTCTCTGTCTCTCTCTCTGTCTCTCTCTCTGTCTCTCTACCTCTCTCTCTGTCTCTCTGTCTCTGTCTCTGACTCTGTCTTTCTCTCTCTCTCTCTCTCTCTCTCTCTCTCTCTCTCGCTCTCTCTCTCTCTCTCTCTCTCTCTCTCTCTCTCTCTCTCTGTCTCTGTCTCTGTGTCACGCTGTGGATAAATGGGACGATACACAGAGCATTGGTGGAGCGACATTCCTTTTTATTTACACGTATCTTACTAATAGGTACGAAAATAATAAAGGAGAGGAAAACAAACGTGATTTGTCGATACAAACTAAGTAACCAAACAATGATCCACACGCAGGTGGATGTGTGGAGTGCTTAAATAGAATCCCCAATTAAAGACAACTCTAGACAGCTAATTGGGGATCATTAACTTCCCCATCTTGATGTGAGGACCTGACTATGGCCATCCGACTCCCTCTAGTGGGAGTCAGAGGCCTGGCCTCAGTCAAGTCCTCATACTCTGTCTCTGTCTCTGTCTCTCTCTCTGTCTCTGTCTCTCTCTCTCTCTCTCTCTCTCTCTATCTCTCTCTCTCTCTCTCCCCCTCTCTCCATCCATCCCTCCCTCTAGTCATGTTTAGTTTTGAAGCAGAAGGCTGATGAATGAGTACTACAGGAGAGGTATGAAGCAGCAGGCTGAATTAATCAGTTCTACTGGAGAGGTATGAAGCAGAAGGCTGATGAATGAGTACTACAGGAGAGGTATGCAGCAGGCTGAATTAATCAGTTCTACTGGAGAGGTATGAAGCAGAAGGCTGATGAATGAGTACTACAGGAGAGGTATGAAGCAGCAGGCTGAATGAATGAGTTCTACTGGAGAGGTATGAAGCAGAAGGGAGAGGAAGAGAGAACTAAAGGCCCATGCTAAACGTCCATTGTTTTAAACCGTTTGAGGCTTTATCCTTATGGTCTCCTGCAACTCCCTCCTCAAAGAGCTGATTCCCTGGGAGTCTGTGGTGCTTTGAGCCAGCAGTATCCACCAAACCCTCCTCTGGTCCTTACATCCTTAGATCTCCTTGATTTTAATGAGGCCCTCTCCGCTCTGATGTAGGCTGTGTCCAAAATGGCCCCCTTGATCGTGGTTGTGCTATTAGCTGGCCAGACGTAGGCTACATTAAAAGTGCAATACTGTGAATATAACCGTGTGTTAGTGTGGGTTTTCAGTGAATTTATGTAAATCACAAAGCTCATCTGCATTTTCTCAACAAAAACAATAATTATCAGCAACAAAAGAGATCCTACATCTGTAGTGCATACCACCCTTTTCCCATAGGGCCCAGGTTAAAAGTAGTGCACTATATAGGGAATAGGGTACCATTTTGGATGCATATGTAGTGTAGTGGAGGCGCTGTGTAAGACCGTTACCCCCTGCCTCCCCCACCCCTCTCAGCTGGTCCTCTCTGGCTGTCTCTAATGTTTTATTAACCAAGTTCAGAGGTTCACACTCTTCAGAGAGACCACTGTAGCCTGTCAATCTAGTGTTAAAGTGGAATGCTGCTCTATAGCGCCATACTGGACTGGGACCTGCATGGCTGCACATATCACACACTGTACATCGATAGACAGATTCCTGTGATTATCTCTTACAGGATGTTGACAATACAATACAGCCGTTGGGACATCAAATTAAATCTGTGAAGGCCCTGGATATGCTGTTCTTATAAAGATAGTACAAGAATATTGGTCACACATGTTTGGTCCGTCCATATGTAGATGCTCTACAAATGGTCATACTATCAACAAACTATCTGTTGGTAAGCAACAGGTTGCTAAGGTTATGGTTAGGGTTAGGGTAAGGTTTAGAATAAGGGTTAGGGTAAGGGTTAAGGTTAGAGTTAGGGCTAGGGTTAGGGTAAGGGTTAAGTGTAGGGTTAATGTAAGGGTTATGGTTAGGGTTAGGGCTAGGGTTAGGGTTAGTAGTTAGTTGAAATGTTACTTATAGTCTGTAGAGAATGTACAGGTGGACTATCCAAATAAAGTGTTACCAGAACATGTAGTGGATAGTATGAGATTATAACAATATGTAGTGGTGCTAATGGATATGTAGTAGTAGTAGTACTGTAATAAAAGTATGAAACCGTTTAGTAGCAGTAGTATTAACCAGCTGTGCTAACGAACCCTGTCATGTAGGCCAGATGAAAGACGTACCATTCAGTAATGACTGTTTTGGACGCTCATCATTTAGAGTATCAACACAGCACCCAGCTTCTGTTCCTGTTCCTGTGTGTGTGTGAGAGGTGTGTGTTGCTTGTGTATTTCACAGCGGCATAGGAAATGATGGCATAGTCAGAGGTGACAGTAACACCCCTGACACAGGAAGGTAGAGGAGAGACATAGGGTGTGCACCCCCAAAGTGGAGAAGGGGAAAGCGTGCCCCCATGGAGAGGATCAGAGAGTGGGGTGTCACTTATGCCTAGTGAGCCCACTATGCCCACCTCACATGTTTCTCTCCCTTCCCTTTCCTTGGAGAATTATGAATAACATATTAGAAAAGCATGCATTGAAGCCTTCTTGCATTTATAACACTGAAAATACATGTGATATACACTCGTATTTACGCTCACACGTGACTCAAGCGTAATGTATTTTCCTATATGAATGTTAACATAACACTAATTCTACGTAGCATACAAGACTGCATTTTACATTCATAAAGTCACACTAATGGATCAAATACTTTATCTCATTGACATTGTCTCTGCAGGTTGCTGTCCTTTCCAAAACCCCTGTAGAATATATCTGTATCCCAAATGGAAACCCATTTGATCCATTTAGTGCAGTACTTTTGACCAGGGCCCCTAGGGCTCTATATAGGAAATAAGGTGCCATTTGGGACACAGGCAATATAATTAGACTCCGTCACATGTGGAAAGCGGTGTCATCATACCTGTTACCTTGTAGGGGACGGCAGGCAGAGCGCAGGGGAATGGGATTATGATACATCTCTTTATATTCTGCTCCATACTAGCAGAAACACCAGATTTATTCTGCAAGGACGAGCAAGAAGTGCTGGCACCGACCGCAAAGCTCTTAGCAATTAGGACAGGAGACGAGGTGGAGAGAAACAGGAGAGGGAGAGTGAAAAAAAGAGTGAGAGGGACAGGGAGAGAGAGGAAGAGAGAGAGAGAAATAGTGATCTAGATTGAGTTTGAAAGAGAGAGGGAGAGATAGGGAGGGAGGGAGGGCTGGTAATAAGAAGCGTTAGGAAAAGGGATGCGGAGCGGGCTGTTTCCACCATCTCTGGGTCCACTAATGTATCCTATTATAATTCGTGGGCATGTTCAGCCAGAAGGCCATAGTCATTCTATTGCTGGTGGTTAATATGAGGCGCTCGTCATGTTAACATCCTCTCATGTATTCAGGGAGATGGGGGAAAGTGGTCTCGCTTCACGCACACAGGCATGTACAGACACGTGTGCGCCATACACATACTAACACATGTTGAGCATGTGCGCGCACACACACACATACACACACAAACACATAGTAAGAGGGGCAGTCGATATGAAACATCTGTTCTCTTCCTGAATTAGACCCACAGTGGAATCCAGACAAGCTATCATCCTCTGCCTTACAGAGCATTGTGTGTGTGTGTGTGTGTGTGTGTGTGTGTGTGTGTGTGTGTGTGTGTGTGTGTGTGTGTGTGTGTGCGTGTGTGTGCGTGTGCCTTAGAAAGTAGGAGCTGGTGGGGGATTAGCTTGGAGACCGCTTACACACCTTCTTATACACACCTTATGAATTACAGCCAATCAGTTCCATCATCATCAGGCTCCCAAGTGGCGCAGTGGTCTAAGACACTGCATTTCAGAGTTAGAGATATCACTACAGACAACCTGGTTCAAATCCAGACTGTATCACAACCAGCCTTGATTGGGAGTCCCATAGGGCGGTGCACAACTGGCCCATCGTTGTCTGATGTTTGGCTGGTGTAGGCTGTCATTGTAAATAAGAATTTGTTCTTAACTGACTTGCCTAGTTAAATTAAAAGGCACACTCATTCCAATTTCATCTATTTGACCTGTATATCTGTCACGATGCAGAGTAATGGGACGATAAACGGAGCGCTGATGGAGCGTCATTCCTTTTTATTTTGGAGATGTCCTCACAAGGCACAAAATAACAGAAAAGGAGATGACTTAAACAAACTAACAAAACACTATACAAAGCAAAGTAACTCACGTGCTGAAACACAAGGCAGACACGAACAATGATCCACACACAGGTGGATTTGTGTGGGGATTAAATACTATCCCCAATCAGAGACAACGCTAGACAGCTGTCTCTGATTGGGGATGATAATCTCCCTATTTAGTGTGTGAGAGCTTGGTTGTGTGCCTCTCTCCTCCCCTAGGTGGGAGTAAGAGGCCTTACCACAACCAAGCCCTCACTGTACCCCCCCCTAAGGTGCGGAATCCCGATCGCACACAAAAAAAAATCCCCCCTCTCCTGAAAGAAAAAATGTCCAAAATTCTAGGGGGGACATGGCGGGGTACTGAGGTGGTTGCTGGTGGGGGCTCCGGTTCCGGTTCTGGGCGTGGCACAGGCTGTGAGAGTAGCTTCTCTCCTACCTCTCCGTTGCACGCCCGGTCCGGTCCGGACCCCGGCGCGATGGTTCCCCCCTCAGTACTCCCGCCTTCCACCAAGTCCTGTCTGGACCCTGGTGTGGGAGCCCTCGACCCTGGAGAGGGGCTGACAACCGGCCCCGGACTGGGCACCGGAGGAGCGGACTGCTCCTTCCCTGGAGCGACGTAGACGACCGGCCCCGGACTGGGCACCGGTGGAGCGGACTGCTCCGGCACTGGAGCGACGCCGACGACCGGCCCCGGACTGGGCACCGGTGGAGCGGACTGCTCCGTCACTGGATCGACGTAGACGACCGGCCCCGGACTGGGCACCGGTGGAGCAGACTGCTCCGGCACTGGAGCGACACAGACGGCCGGCCCCGGACTGGGCACCGGTGGAATGGACTGCTCCGTTACTGGAGCGACGTAGACGACCGGCCCCGGACTGGGCACCGGTGGAGCGGACTGCTCCTTCACTGGAGCGACGTCGATGACCGGCCCCGGACTGGGCACCGGTGGAGGAGGCTCCAGGCCTTGAGCTGTGGCTGGAGGCTCCGGGCTGCTGACCTTCGCTGGAGGTGGCGGAACGCTGACCTTCGCTGGAGGTGGCGTGGCGCTGACCTTCGCTGGAGGTGGCGTGGCGCTGACCTTCGCTGGAGGTGGCGTGGCGCTGACCTTCGCTGGAGGTGGCGTGGCGCTGACCTTCGCTGGAGGTGGCGTGGCGCTGACCTTCGCTGGAGGTGGCGTGGCGCTGACCTTCGCTGGAGGTGGCGTGGCGCTGACCTTCGCTGGAGGTGGCGTGGCGCTGACCTTCGCTGAAGGTGGCGTGGCGCTGACCTTCACTGGAGGCCTCGGGCTGCTGACCTTCACTGGAGGCCTCGGGCTGCTGACCTTCACTGGAGGCCTCGGGCTGCTGACCTTCACTGGAGGCCTCGGGCTGCTGACCTTCACTGGAGGCCTCGGGCTGCTGACCTTCACTGGAGGCCTCGGGCTGCTGACCTTCACTGGAGGCCTCGGGCTGCTGACCTTCACTGGAGGCCTCGGGCTGCTGACCTTCTCTGGAGGCCTCGGGCTGCTGACCTTCTCTGGAGGCCTCGGGCTGTTGACCTTCTCTGGAGGCCTCGGGCTGCTGACCTTCTCTGGAGGCCTCGGGCTGTTGACCTTCTCTGGGGGTCTCGGGCTAATGACCTTCTCCGGAGGTCTCGGGCTGCTGACCTTCACCGGAGGCCTCGGGGTGCTGACCTTCACAGGAGGCCTCGGGCTGCTGACCTTCTCCGGAGGTCTCGGGCTGCTGACCTTCTCCGGAGGTCTCGGGCTGCTGACCTTCACAGGAGGCCTCAGGCTGCTGACCTTTACAGGAGACCTCAGGCTGCTAACCGTCACAGGAGGCCTCGGGCTGCTGACCTTCTCCGGAGACCTCAGGCTGGATGCCGTGCCCACCCTGGGCACCGACGCAGAGGTGGTCTTCAGCCCTGCAGCTGGTCTGGCTGTCGGCCCCAGACTGGGCACCGACACGCTATGGAGCTCCTGCTCCACAGCGGGACTGAACGTCGTGCCCACCCTGGGCACCGACGCAGAGATGGTTCCCAGCCCTCTGGTGGGGCTGGCTGTCGGCCCCAGACTGGGCACCGACACGCTATGGAGCTCCTGCTCCACAGCGGGGCTGAACGTCGTGCCCACCCTGGGCACCGACTCAGAGATGGTTTCCAGCCCTCTGGTTGGGCTGGCTGTCGGCCCCAGACTGGGCACCGACGCGCTATGGAGCTCCTGCTCCACAGCGGGACTGAACGTCGTGCCCACCCTGGGCACCGACGCAGAGATGGTTTCCAGCCCTCTGGTTGGGCTGGCTGTCGGCCCCAGACTGGGCACCGACGCGCTATGGAGCTCCTGCTCCACAGCGGGGCTGAACGTCGTGCCCACCCTGGGCACCGACGCAGAGAGGGTTTCCAGCCCTGTGGTTGGGCTGGCTGTCGGCCCCAGACTGGGCACCGACGCGCTATGGAGCTCCTGCTCCACAGCGGGGCTGAACATCGTGCCCACTCTGGGCACCGATGCAGAGATGGTCTCCAACCACAGAGCTGTGCTGGCGACCGTCGCGGTAGCCTCCGTGCGAGGAGTAGGCACGGGGCATACTGGACTGGGGGAACGCACCACTGTTCTGATGCGAGGCGCTGGCACAGGTCGCACCGGGCTGGGGAAACGCACCGTTTGGCTAGTGCGTTTAGCTGGCACAGGTCGTACCGGGCTGGGGAAACGCACTGTTGGGTTGTTGCGTTTAGCTGGCACGGGTCGCGCCGGGCTGGGGAAACGCACCGTTTGGCTGGTGCGCGGAGCAGGCGCGGGCCGTACCGGGCTGGGGAAACGCACCGTTGGCTGGGTGCGTTTAGCTGGTACGGGTCGCACCGGGCTAGTGTTGCGCACCGATGGTTTGGTGCGCTGAGTCGGTCTCCTCCTCCTCCGACTCTGGACCGGCGCTGGAGGCACCGGACTGGGAACTGGCGCTGGAGCACGACTGTCCCTGTCGTGCCTACTCCACCGCCAATCCCCATCCTATGAGGGTTCTTCCGGGAACCCCCACGAGTGAGGGAACAGAAGCACATCGTCGTCGTCTTCCTCCGACTCCTCTCTGTACTCCTGCTCCCATGGCTGTAGGGGCTCCTCCTGGAACCCCCACGAGTGCAGTGGTCGGGGCTCTTCTCCCTCGATCCCCGACCACCCCCATAGCCCCCCCCCAAAATCAGTTTGAGGGGTTTTCTGGGCTCCAGGCTGGTCCTCAACTCTAGCCCGGTGACGTGTCCTCCGTCTCCGGCGCCTCGGCTGCTCCGGACCCCAGCCTTCCTCCACCGAGCGATAATAGGAGTGTTCCTCCTCGGTAATTTTCCCCATACCGAGGAGGATATCTCCTAATGTAATCCCCCGTTGTGTCCCAGGGTGGTGGATCATTCTGTCACGATGCGGAGTAATGGGACGATAAACGGAGCGCTGATGGAGCGTCATTCCTTTTTATTTTGGAGATGTCCTCACAAGGCACAAAATAACAGAAAAGGAGATGACTTAAACAAACTAACAAAACACTATACAAAGCAAAGTAACTCACGTGCTGAAACACAAGGCAGACACGAACAATGATCCACACACAGGTGGATTTGTGTGGGGATTAAATACTATCCCCAATCAGAGACAACGCTAGACAGCTGTCTCTGATTGGGGATGATAATCTCCCTATTTAGTGTGTGAGAGCTTGGTTGTGTGCCTCTCTCCTCCCCTAGGTGGGAGTAAGAGGCCTTACCACAACCAAGCCCTCACAATATCAAATTGAAGTAATCCACAACACTATCCAGTCTCTTTTCATCTGTCATTATCAAGTCCACTGAAAGTCCAACTCACAAACCCAATTAACATGTTTCATTAATTTAACTGTTACACTCTCTCTTGTTACACTCTCTCCATTTTTCTTTCACAACACTAAATACACGTGATGGCCATCCGTACAGACTACCATGTGGAATGCTTCCCCCTTGTCCAAATGTACCCTGTTTGGGAAAAACAATGACAAGTTAGCTTTTCTTTACGTCCCAGAGTGCTGTACTGTGTCCCCACTGAAGGCCAGGCTCCGGAGAGGGAAGTGACATTTAGTAAGAGCTAAAACAATGGAGCAGCAGTGCTTTAATGTGTCATAAGACGTCCTCTAAACATGGCTTTTCCATCTGAGAGCGTCTCCAGGCTGAGTCAAGTGCACTAACTGTGCATGAAAGAGTATGGTCCCCCTCAGGACCACCAGGCCTGATACCCACAAGAATAAACTGGCCTTTAACTCTACAGAGCTCCGCAGAGCAGAAAATACATCAGGCCTTATTTAAAGCTTCCTGTGCCAAGGGAAGAGAACAACACCAAACTGTGGCTCTAGTATATTTCTGGAAGGATTTGACTGAGGAGATCCATCTTTATTGACAGCTGTGTCATGATACAACGGTTATGATACACCACATGTCTTTGCATAGAGTTTATCAGGCTGTTGATTGTGTCCTGTGGAATGTTGTCCCACTCCTTTTCAATGGCTGTGCGTAGTTGCTGGATATTGGCGGAAACTGGAACACGCTGTCGTACACGACAATCGAGAGCATCCCAAACATGCTCAATGGGTGACATGTCTAGTGAGTATGCAGCATCCAGGAATTGTGTACAGATCCTTGCGATATGGGGCTGTGCATTATCATGCTGAAACATGAGGTGATGGCAGCGGATGAATGGCACGACATCGGGCCTCAGGATCTCGTCACGGTATCTCTGTGCATTCAAATTGCCATCGATAAAATGCAGTTGTGTTCGTTGTCCGTAGCAGAACTTATTTTGTTGTGCAAACCCACAGTTTCAACAGTTTCATCAGCTGTCCGGGTGGCTTGTCTCAGACCATCCCGCAGGTGAAGAAGCCGGATGTGGAGGTCCTGGGCTGGTGTGGATTCAAGTGGTCTGCGGTTGTGACACCGGTTGGACTTTCTGCCAAATTTTCTAAACCTCCCTCAAAACTTGAGACAAATTCTCTAAAACTCCCTCAAAACTAGAGACATCTGGGACATTGTGTTTTGTGACAAATCTGCACATTTTAGAGTGGCATTTTATTGTACAGCACAAGGTGTACCTGTGTAATGATCATGCTGTTTAATCAGCTTCTTGATATTCCGCACCTGTCAGGTGGATGGATTATCTTGGCAAAAGAGAAATGCTCACTAAAAGGGACATAAACAAAGTTGTACACAACATTTGAGAGAAATACGCTTTTTCTGTGTATGGACATTCTCTGGGATCTTTTATTTCAGCTCATGAAACATGGGACCAACACTTTACATGTTGCGTTTATATTTTTGTTCAGTATACATTGTTAACATTAGGTTAGGGTGAAGATTATTATTTTTACCAAGAGATAACCGAAATAAACACAAAATTCTGTAGTTTCTTGTCTTCTGATGCAAACTACATAAAAAGGTTTAGGGAACTATAATATTACAAACATGATATTACTAGGCTTGAGATTACATCAATCGTGAATTTATCCTCTGAATTATAGATGTGTTGCTTTTTTCAGGAACACTCTCTATATTTAAACAAACTCTTTTCAAGAAATGCTTTTTTCTCAAGGTAAGATTAAAATTGATGGAGGAGCGCGTTACGTGTCGCCTCTCACCCCGATGGGCAGCCAGCTAGATCACAACAGCTTGGTGATGACTGCAGCCTGCATGGTGCTCCTCGACAAAACAAATCTTTTTTACCAAGTGGCTGTGGTTGTGAAGCACATGCGTCCCGCAGCTCAGATTTTACATCCTGTCACATTAATGATTCAAAGCACTCAATATAAATATTAAAACTAATAGCTTCACTATTCAGCTATTACTCCGTCATTCCCTGAAATCATCATAAAACATTCAGAGCCTTTTAGAAAATTTACACACTTGAATTTGATGGCAGGAGAGGGAGGCTGTCAGAGTGCCCGGCCCTGGAAGCTTAAATAATAGTGGAAAGCTGTTTATGGAACATGCTTTATTTATTCATCGTCTCGCTCCGAGTAACGGCTTCAATGTAGGTGGTGGGAGGAAGGTAGAGAGAGGAGGCGAGGGAGAGAGAGAGAGAGAGAGAGAGAGAGAGAGAGACAGGGAGAGACAGATAGTGAGAGGAAGGGAGGGAATGAGTGAGTGAGTGAGAAAGAGAAACAGAGAGAACAAGAGAGAGATAGGTTGAGACAGGAGAAGTAAGAGAAAATCAAAGTCAAGCTATCAAGGGAAAAAAGCTAAAACATAACTCTTCCCACACTATATAGCAGGGAAGGGAAAACATGCAGAGCCTTTGAGATACTCAGCACAAGGTCAATCAATGCGAGGACTCTGGGTCCAGGAGCACCTAATGGATTGTGAAGACACATAGCAGGGCTATGAATTTTTAACCACCAGCTATCTACCTTCTAGAGTCCAGTCTGCCATAAATCAATCACAAATTATTGGGAGAGAATCAATTATGCGAACTTTAAAACATTTAATGTCACATAATAAAGAGGTCCCGGGGGGCCGAGAGGGCTGGCTGTCCGGGGTGGGGCCTCAATGCTTTCCCAGGATGTACTGGGGCATGCAGGGAAGCAAGGGCCGCTGGGAGACAGTGAGACAGGGCTGGGGCCAAACTTTCATCCAAGGCCAGGGTTGGTCTTAAATAACTCAATGCCAGTCAAGTGATGCTAGAAGAGAAGCAGATGCTGGTTGAGAGAAAATTGAGGGAGATGATTGGCTCTGTGTACTGTACTAAAAGGCAACATTACCTTGACACACCCGCTGGTATGCTGTAGCTGCAACACATGTCTGAGTTTATCCTCCATCACATCTAATCACCCTGCAAACAAACCGGACCCTCAATCAAAACAGAGAGCTTGAGAGAGAAATTCTGAAATAATTTCATGATTTTGGTGTCAGGCTTCTTGAAAAGCAATGATCAACATTAACACTATTACTGTTGTCATTATCATCACTATGAGTTGTTGTTGCTGTAGTGGTACAATAGTAGTAATAGTGTAAATCCCTTTGCAACCTACAGAGATCTGTTTATACATTCCTAAGTGGACATGTAAGTAGGAAAATTGACATTATTTGTAACATTTTCAAAAGCTCATTATAGAAAATCCCTGAGGCAGTCCCCTGTGGCACGGATCTCACTTCACTGAGCTCTAAACAATCGTTACGTCCCAAATGGCACCCTGTTCCCTATATAGGGCTCTGGCCAAAAGTAGTGCACTATATTGGTAATGGGGTGCCATTTGGGACCCAGAATGTTTAAGCAGCACAGCCAGCCACATTAAACTGCCTCCCTTTAAACGTGTCCTACTGACTCAAATTCTGCACCACTCCTCTGACCCCATCACCCAACGCTTTCAAGCAGTTTGTGTCTTTCTGACAATTCATGTTTAATGTATAACTGTCCCTTTAGCTTGTCTAGCTAACCTTAAGCACAGAATATATTTATAAGCGAGAGTACAAAACTGTACAAAAGACTGTTCATATAATAATAGGGTAAATATGTCCAAAAACTGAAATATAATCTGTGGGAAAAACTTGAAGAAAACTGGACGATAATCTTTATTTTTATTTATGCAGATTATCTAGATGCAGATTTAAACTAAACAGTGCAATGATCAGTTATATTCCAGATTTGTTATATTATGTGACTGCAACTAAATAACCATAGGTCCTGAGCAACAAAAATCCAATTAGAAGTGAACTTTAAACAGGTGTTTTGGATCGGAGTAGATAAAATGCCATGTCTGGTGGGAATCATATTAATAGAATGCCATACAGTACTGGCCTTGTCCATGTGGTCTGCTCTATATTGGTATTTGCAGTTGTTTCTTTAGTCATGTACACCTAGCTTATTAGCTAAGCAGGTTGCATATCAACAACACGTGCATGTACACACACACACACACACACACACACACACACACACACACACACACACACACACACACACACACACACACACACACATGCACACAGGTCAGCTTGTGTTTATATGGTGGCATGGTGGTGAATCTATTTTTCATTACTCTGGTTACTGTATCATTACCATTGTATATTCCTTCCAGATGTTTGTGCCGGTCCCAGGGGCGTCTCAGCAGCAGAAAGGGGGCTGAGGAGAGGACTTATCACTGAGCTCACATCTGTCCTGCCTGTTTGTGTGTGTTTGTGTGTGTGTGTGTGTGTGTGTGTGTGTGTGTGTGTGTGTGTGTGTGTGTGTGTGTGTGTGTGTGTGTGTGTGTGTGTGAGAGAGAGAGACAGAGAGACAAAGAGAGAGAGAGAGAGATCTGCTAACTATATCAAACACTTTATCACTTTGACAGATAAAGAAGAGAGAACACATGGACGTGACTGTACGTACTCAATAGAACACTTGGAGGTGACTGTACATACTCATTAGAACACTTGGAGGTAACTGTACATACTCAATAGAACACTTGGAGGTGACTGTCCATACTCAATAGAACACTTGGAGGTGACTGTACATACTCAATAGAACACTTGGAGGTGACTGTACATACTCATTAGCATCCAGTGCATCTGTCTTTGTAGTCTTTACAGAATACATAGGAAGTGAACTTTAATGAAAGGACAGACCTGTTTGTTTTACAGTAAGATGTTTAGAAGGCAGTTCATAATAGTTCATAATAGTTCAAAATACTATTTTGTCTTGTCTCTAGTGGATAGATGGATGAATGAGGTAAAGAGGCACTAAGTTGCTGATGGCTCTGATTCTGACTGGTGCATTATTTGCCCTTATTTTAAATGTTCCTCTGAGACCAGTGGCCATTGATTTGATATTGTTTAATTTTCATGTATTGGAATATACTGTAAATGTACATGGTATAAACCCCCTGATTAAAAACATATTGCAAAACACAATACAGTCAATATCCTGTTTAATCACTGTTTGTTTAGGCCTACATTGTTTTTGCACATACAGTGCATTCGGAAAGTATTCAGACCCCTTGACTTTTTCCACATTTTGTTACGTTAGACTTCATCAATCTACACACAATACTGCATAATGACAAAGCAAAAATGTTCTATATGATTTGGAAAGGCATACACCTGTCTATAAAAGGTCCCACAGTTGACAGTGCATGTCAGAGCAAAAACCAAGCCATGATGTTGATGGAATTGTCTGTAGAGTTCCGAGACAGGAATGTGTCGAGGCACAGATCTGGGGAAGGGTACCAAAACATTTCTGCAGAATTGAAGGTCCCCAAGAACACAGTGGCCTCCATCATTCTTAAATGGAATACGTTTGGAACCACCAAGACTCTTCCTAGAGCTGGCTGCTCCAGCCAAACTGAGCAAAAAGGGGAGAAGGGCCTTGCTCCGGGAGGTGACCAAGAACTTGATGGTCATTCTGACAGTGCTCCAGAGTTCCTCTGTGAAGATGGGAGAACCTTCCAGAAGGACAACCATCTCTGCAGCACTCCACCAATCAGGCCTTGATGGTAGTGGCCAGACTGAAGCCACTCCTCAGCAGAAGGCACATGACAGCCCACTTGGAGTTTGCCAAAAGGTACCTAAAGGAATCTCAGACCGTGAGAAACAAGATTCACTGGTCTGATGAAACCAAGATTGAACTCATTGGCCTGAATGCCAAGCGTCACGTCTGGAGGAAACCTGGCACCATCCCTACGGTGAAGCATGGTGGTGGCAGCATCATGCTGTGGGGATGTTTTTCAGCGGCAGGGACTGGGATACTAGTCAGGATCAAGGGAAAGTTGGACAGAGCAAAGTACAAAGTACTTGATGAAAACCTGCTCCAGAGTGCTCAGGACCTCAGACTGGGTCGAAGGTTTACCTTGAGTGGCCCAGCAAGAGCCCGAATTTGAACCCGATCGAACATCTCTGGAGAGACCTGAAAATAGCTGTGCAGCGACGCTCCCCATCTAACCTGACAGAGCTTGAGAGGATCTGCAGAAAATAATAGGAGAAACTCCCCAAATCAGGTGTGCCAAGCTTTTAGCATTATACCCAAGAAGACTCAAGGGTGTAATCGCTGCCAAAGGTGCTTCAGCAAAGTACTGAGTAAAGGGTCTGAATACTTAAGTATATTTCAGATTTAGATTTTTAATAAATTAGCAAACATTTTAAACTGTTTTTGCTTTGGCATTGGGAATTGTATGTAGATTGATGAGGGGAATTTGTTTTTTAATCCATTTTAGAATAAGGCTGTATCGTAACAAAATGTGGAAAAAGTAAAGTGGTCTGAATACTTTCCGAATGCACTGTATCAGTGCTGTGCTGGCTAGCAGGCAGAACTTGCAAAACCTTCGCTCAAGGAAGGGAATAGCTGAAAAAAACATGTGGTGAAGTTTCAGCCCTTTAAAAGTTTTCAGGACAGAGTCAAGTACCATAACTGCACAATTAACCAGGGAGTGGGGAGGGGGTAAAGAGAGATTGGGGGTCTGTCTGAGGGGCTGTCTGTACAGGCAGGCCAGGTACATCCTCATCTTTACGCTCGGCTGCGTCTGTGCTCAGACAGGAGAGATGACCCAGAGTCAGGCCAAAATGTTTACTGGCAGATGTGTTTTAAAGGAGCCCTCCTTAGCTGGTCATGGCAGCGTGAAACACCCTGCTGTTCTCTGAATCTGCAATCCACCGCTCTTCCACCGCTCTTCCACCATTCCCAGCCTACAAAATAACCCTGACCTTTTAGATGGAAAGAAACGATGGATGAGTGGGCCACTCTTTTCTTTTCTTATATTCCCTGTCTCATTTTTTCTTATTCCTTCTCTCTTTTTTCCATACCATTGAAGATTGAAGCTATGTCTATGTTAGCCTCGGAGGCAAATTCTGCCCCCTCCCTTTGCTCCCTTTTTCAAATCACTTTAAAGTCTGATGCTGGGAGTCTGGCTGCTGTGGCCAGAGCCCTTTGGCACTTGGCTTCTGTGCAATGGTTCGAGTCAGGAGGTACGATTTGTGATTTGCGGATGACATGAGCATTGCCTTGCCTGGCTGGCTGGTGGCTGTAAAGGTGGTTCTGCATAGCAGAGTTGCTAATATGGGATATGATGTGACTGGTGCCCACTGTCACCACCACCACTAAACTGCTGTTTTCCTTGGTGAAAACAGAACCACTGTTTTACAATTACAGTGATGGACATACAGTATATTACAGTGTGGTTTTTATAAGGAAGTGTGTGTGCTTGTGTCTATGGCTATGTGTTTGTGGGTGTGTGAATACAAATATATGTATGTATTTATTTGCAGGTGTGCAAATAGTAAAAAAAAAAAAAGAAAAAACTTTGACATACTGTATATAACATTTGCTTTTAAAATATACATTTACATATACATTAATGTGGCATGCTGAAAACTTAGCAACAATTGTTTTAAATGCATAGCCGCTGGTGATGCCATAGAATTTTCCAGCCCATGTCGCCTTGAATTGTAGCATTTGGCATGTATTTACCCACTCCAAAGTAAAATATGCAGGCACGGTTAAAAACAGTATATTCTGTGCCCCGATACTGCTGAAGCATAAGTAATTATTGGTAGTACCAATGAATCAAACAGTTTATTAAAACATTTAAATGGTAGGCCACCCATGGCTTTACTCTTAGAAATTAGCATTTTTAGCTATGCACTTACAGACAGACACATTGCAATCCAAAAATGTATTAATAATCAATTAATAATCAATCCCAGATACCTGTACTCACTGACAACATTGCAGGAAGACAAGTGAACATACAAGGTATTGTAGGTACGGATGAGTTCCTATAGTGTACTACCTTAGTTTGGTTTCCATTGATAGTCAGTTTCCATTGTTCACAGTCAAACCATCTAAAAACAATGTTCAACTTTTCTTAAAGCTCATCTTCCATTTAAAAAATGTGTACAATTTCATCTGTACAATGTAATCTGTACAATGTCATCTGCATATAAAAAAAACACTTGTGTCTATGTGTGTAGTTGAATTGTGAGGGTGTGTTTGTGCGTATGTGAATTGCTCATGAGTGTGCAGAACATTCCAGAACATTCACAGCTCAATGTACAACATTATCTCTGTGGCATAGAGCCTTTAAACCTACCAGAGCCCTCTTCAGAGGTCTATTCACTGGCTGCTCACCAAAACCAATGGGGGGGTTGGCAACCAGTAAAGGGAATGGCACTACCAGTAGACATGACTGATGACTGGACCTACCAACTTCAGGGTTTAACGTCCATCCTAAAGAGCAAAGAGAAGACAGCAGTCATCATTCAAGCTGGCAATCCTGATTGCAAGCAGTATAAAACAATGTCAAAGAACAATGTTGTCTTCTGGCAAAATAATTAGCTAGCTGGTAAACTACAGTACATACTCCTTGTCTACCGAAGTTAGCTTTACCTGTTATCTAAAATCTAACCTCTCATTCAGAGCTGACTGTCCAGTGTATCAGTAACATTAATCTGATGACCTTACAGCCCGTGAACCTGTACATCTCTATCTGTGTTGTATTATTGCTTTGCTTCAGCCAACACCTCTCTGGAGGATACAATATGCCCAGGACATTGTTTAGATGAAAAAATCCCTACAAGAGCATCACCAACACTTTCCTCTGGTCAAAAATATACATTTATCCCAATGCCCCAGGGAAGTGATTGGGGACATTGCCTTGTGCAAGGTGCCATCTGATGGTGCCGGTGGAGAAGGCTGCATCGCGACTAGTTCTTAGGAAACTCTGCAGTATTTTGTTTTTTTATGTACTATTTTTTACATTATTAGCTCAGGAAATGTTTTGTGTTATTACATTCAGCCGGAAAGAACTTTTGGATATCTGAGCGGTGGTAACTCACCAGAACTACCAGCACTACGACCAGGAACACAACTTCCCAGCAGCAGATCCTTTGTTCGCTCTCCCCAGAGCAATTTAACTTATTCCAGAGGCCGAACCAAAACATCGCCGGCGGAGGAGAGGCACTTGAGGCAGCCTGGTGGTTCGACATAGGAGGCGCGCACACCACCTACTGCTTCCGAGTATATTACTCGCCAATGTTCAGTCTTTGGATAACAAAGTTGTTGAACTGAGGGAAAGGATTCATTTCCAGAGAGAGATCAGGACCTGTAACATCCTTTGTTTCACTGAAACATGTCTCTCTCGGGATACTCTGCCGAAGTTGGTGCAGCCAGCAAGATTCTCAGTCCATCGCGCAGACAGGAATAAATATCTCTCCGGGAAGCAGAGGGGTGGAGGGGTGTGTTTCATGATCAACAACTCATGGTGTAATTGCAGTAACATACAGGAACTCAAGTCCTTTTGTTCACCCGATCTAGAATTCCTCACAATCAAATGCCGACCGTATTATCTCCCAAGGGAATTCTCTTCCGTCATTGCCACGGCTGTTTATATCCCCCCTCAAGCCTATACCACAACAGCCCTCAAAGAACCATACTTTATGCACACTGGAAACCACATATCCTGAGGTTGCATTTATTGTAGCTGGGGATTTAACAAAGCACATTTTAGGACTAGGCTGCCGAAGTTCTATCAACATATCGACTGTAGCACTCGCGCGGCTAAAACACTCTACGACTGTTATTCAAACTTCTGGAATGGTTACAAAGCCCTCCCCCGCCCCTCTTTCGGCAAATCTGTCCACGGTACTCCATCTTGCTCCTCCCTTCCTATAGGCAGAAACTCAAACAGGAAGTACCCGAAATAAGGACTGTTCAACGATGGTCTGACCAATCGGAATCCACGGTCCAGGATTATTTTGATCACGTGGACTGGGATATGTTCCGTGTAGCTTCTGGAAATAATCTAGACGCATACACGGACACGGTGACTGAGTTCATAAGGAAGTGTATAGGAGATATGGTACCCACTGTGACTTTTTGTGGATAGATGGAAGCATTCGCGTGAAACTGAAAGCGCGAACCACGGCATTTAACCATGGCAAGGTGACTGGAAATATGGAGGAATATAAACAGTGTAGTTATTCACTCCACAAGGCAATCAAACAAGTTAAACGTCAGTATAGAGATAAAGTGGAGTCGCAATTCAACGGCTCAGACACGAGACGTATGTGGCAGGGAATACAGACAATCACGGATTATAAAAGGAAAACCAACAACATGGCGAGACTGACATCTTGCTTCCGGACAGGCTCAGATGGCGTCCCTAGTAGCACTCACCTCTGTCATCATGAAGTGCTTTGAGAGACTAGCCAAGGATCATATCACCTCTACCTTACCTGCCACCCTAGACCCACTTCAATTTGCTTACCGCCCCAATAGATCCAAAGATGATGCAATCGCCATCACTCTGCACACTGCCCTATCCCATATGGACAAGAGGAATACCTATGTAAAAATGCTGTTTATTGACTATAGCTCAGCATTCAACACCATAGTACCTTCCAAGCTCATCATTAAGCTTGAGGCCCTGCGTCTGAACCCCTCCCTCTGCAACTGGGTCCTGGAATTCCTGACGGGCCGCCCCCAGGTGGTGGAGGTAGGAAACAACACCTCCACTTTTCTGATCCTCAACACTGGGGCCCCACAAGGGTGCATGCTCAGCCCCATTCTGTACTCCATGTTCACCCATGACTGCGTGGCCAAGCACACCTGCAACTCAATCAACAAGTTTGCAGACGACACAACAGTAGTAGGATTGATTACCAATGATGACGAGACAGCCTACAGGGAGGAGATGATGGCTCTGGGAGTATGGTGCAAGGAAAACAACCTCTCACTCAACAAAACAAAGGAGATGATTGTGGACTTCAGGAAACAGAAGAATATGCACCTCCCTATCCACATCGACGGGACCACAATGGAGAAGGTGGAAAACTTCAAGTTCCTTGGCATACACATCACTGATAAACTGAAATGGTCCACCCACACAGACAGTGTAGTGAAGATGGCGCAACGGTGCCTCTTCAACCTCAGGAGTCAAAGAAATTTGGCTTAACATCTAAAACCCTCACTAACTTTTTCAGATGCACAATTGAAAGCGTCCTGTCGGGATGTATCACCACCTGGTACGGCAACTGCACCTCACGCAACCGCAAGGCTCTCCAGAGGGTGGTGGGGTCTGCCCAACGCATTACCGGAGGCAAACTACCCACCCTCCAGGACACCTACAGAACCCGATGTCACAGGATGGCCAAAAAGATCATCAAGGACATCAACCACCCGAGCCACTGCCTGTTCACCCCTTACTGTCATCCAGAAGGCGAGGTCAGTACAGGTGCATCAAAGCTGGGACCGAGAGACTGAAAAACAGCTTCTATCACAAGGCCATCAGACAGTTAAACAGCCACCACTAGCACATTAGAGGCTGCTGCCTATAGGCATAGACTAGAAATCACTGGACACTTTAAGGAATGGAACACTAGTCACTTTAATAATGTTAGTACATATCTGGCATTACTCATCTCATGTGTATATACTGTATTCTATACTATACTATTCCACGGTATCTTAGTCACTTAATAATGTATACATATCTTGCATTACTCATATCATATGTATATACTGTATTCAATACTGTTCTACTCTATCTTAGGCCAATGCTGCTCATCCATTTGTATATAGGCCTAATTCATTCCTTTGATTTGTGTGTATTGGGTATATGTTGTGTTATTGTTAGATATTACTTGTTAGCAGTGACGGCTGGTGATAATTATTTTTGGGGGGGCGCATGCAGTACCAAAAAGCATGTTGCCTACTTTTTATAACATATTTTTATTATACAGACAAACAAAAGTATAAATTCAAGCATTAAAGAGAAAACAGTGTCTGCACTTTTATCTTTTTACACATTCCTTTCCCACATATAACTGAATGGGAAAAAACAAACAGCAACAACAGAGTAGCATGTTGACTACTTGAACATACATTTTGCTCTCCTTTCTGGCCAGCAAATTTCTCAATGACTCTCTGATTAAAGTCAGTCATCTCAGTAACAAGTCTCTTTTCCATGGACAGCAATGCCAGTGCATTCAGCCTCTCTAGGGTCATGGTGTTTCTGAGAAAAGTTTTGATTCTTTTCAAGGTTGAGAAGCACCTCTCATCTTCAGCTGAGGTCAAGGGTGGTAATGAGAACTTTTTGTCACCTCTTCGTTGTGCCTTCTAATGCCAATCCTGTAGCCTTCATCTAGTTGTTCAGCAATGCTAACTCTGCCCAAAAACGTTCGTTTCATGCTATTATCAAGATGGCTGCGGCTAATGTCATGACGTTTGCATTTTTCAGATAGATGTTTGAGGTCTCTTACCCCCGTTGTTGTCCACTAAACTTCAGTGCCGACACTTTGGTTTAACTGCTGCCATTTATCTCTACGAAAGTGACCAGCCTAGCAAGGTTTTGGCGGACTCGGAGTGACGGTGTGTCGGTGTCGCCCGCGCACTCGTAGTAGTGGCCAAGAGCGTAGAGTTGAATGACAGGTGAACCAATCAGATTGGATAAAATAACATGTATCCAATTCTGATTCGCCAGGGACGCAGTGACCTGCGCCCGGGGGAGGATCTTTAAGAAACCAATTAGAGACCAGCTTCAGGTCACATGCTGCCCGAAGATTTATGGACTCAGATAGACATCCATTTGTCCGGCGTCCCTCGCCCATGAAAACATATAAAATACTAAATAGTTAACCTATTAAAGACAGTTTTTATTAAATGCTGAGGCTCTTACTACCAGCTGGCACATCGTATGAGTAATCTATTTTATTTTTATTTTTATTTCATTTTTATATCATTTTTGTATACATGTACATTTCTGGAATTTTATTGACAAGCCGCTACTGCTTGTTAGATATTACTGCACTGTCGGAACTAGAAGCAGAAGCATTTTGCTGAACCCACATAAACATGTGTATGTGACCAATAAATTTGATTCAATTTTTTTTATTTGATTTGATATTTCGGATGGGAAATTAAATGGGTGTCTTGACTCTCTGCGGTCACTAAAGATCCCATGGCACTTATCGTAAGAGTAGGGGTGTTAACCCCGGTGTTCTGGCTAAATTCCCAATCTGGCCCTCAAACCATCATGGCCATCTAATCATCCCCAGCCTCCAATTGTCTCATTCATCCCCCCTCCTCACCCATGTAACTATTCCCCAGGTCGTTGCTGTAAATGAGAATATGTTCTCAGTCAACTTACCTGGTAAAATAATACTTAAAAAAATTAAACAATTAAACAATTTAAAAACAGAACCCTAGATAGAGTAGACTGCACACTTTGAGAAAATACACCACACTTTGAGAAAATAGCCAGCAGTAACAATTGATGCACTCAACTATTGATACCCGAAACCAACCAGGGGTGTTGAAAACAGTGTGTTGGGCTGTCTGGTGGTTCTTACTGTTATCTTTGAATTCACCACATGTTTTGGTATAGGAGACCAAATAAGACATTCAAAGGTCTAGAGACGCATTCTGAGAACCAAAGTCCTGAACGTTGAGGTCCCGATGGCATATGATTGCAGAAAAATCTCCACTACTTACCCCATTCTCACAAACTAACAATGTATGCGCAGCACTTTGGTGTAAAATGCTATCTGCTGTATCTGACCCATCTCCAGATAATCTATATCCAACAAGCACTTTACATTCTGATATGATGAAAGCCTCTGAACAGATACAGTCCAGTAATATCGTCATAATTAACATAAAGGCATTACAGTAGGTGTCTTCTTTTTCCACCTTAATTATGCTTGTTCGGCTGTAGGCTGCTCAATTCTGTCTCTCTCTTCCTCCATCTATTCCTTCATCCCCTCTGAGTCTCCCAGTCTTCCAGGCCGTGTTGGAGCCTTATGGTTTTGAAGTGCAAATGTGATAACAGGGGCGGCGTTGATGGCCGTCGAGGTGACACATGCCCCGGGGCTAGGTCAACAACACTGGAGTCCTTCATCCTAATGCCTGGTCTACTGGGAGCCCCTAGGACCCATGCCTGCTACTGGCCCCTCCAGCTCTCCAACCTTACTGTTAGGTTGATTCTCTAATGGCACCCCATTCCCTATATAGTGCACTACTTTTGAATAGGGGCCATATGCGTTTGGTCAAAAGTAAGCACTATGTAGGGAATAGGGTGCCAATTGGTACTCATACCTACTCTAGCAGAGGAGGAGGCTGTTGGAGGAAGAGGAGGCCCACAATCCCTTGCTCATGAGATGTCGACATCGCCTCCCTCCTTCTCCCGTTTTTGTCTATTGGCCTTGTGGAACAGAAAGGTTTTACTCTGGCTGTCAGAGGGGGTGAGGGATATTGACTTAAATAGCTTGACCTGGTTCTTCCCCTGTGACTCCTACCCCCCTCCCCTTGACCTACCCCCTCTCTCCCTTCCTATCCTGCCACTACATTACATATCCGCTTTACCTCTATGTTCGTTTAGAGCGGAGCTGGAAGCCTGGAAGCCAGCCCAGTCCGCCCACAGGGTCACCCCCTACTCCAAATAAATTAAACTGCAGGAATTGAAGGCGATGAGAGAGAAGAACCATTTCTCGACAGTTACTGTTTAATTAGCCAACTGGGCTTCAGAGGCCTTGAGACACGGCAGGCGGGATCTGGCCTCACTAATCCCCCTACCTGCCAGGAACATGTCCCACACCTCCATTGCCCGACCCCCACACCTCCACCACTAGACCTGGGGAGAGAGGGGGATGGGAGGAAGCAAGGCAGAGGGAGGATGGGGGTGTCCCTGGCATAGTATCAAATATAATAAAATAAAATTGGTCGACTACACATATTTTGCAGAAGTTATTGCGGGTGTAGTGAAATTCTTATGTTCCAAGCTCCAGCAGTGCAGTAATTCATGACAATACAAAACAAAACACGTAAATACAAAAAAGAAAGGAATTAAGAAATATAGAAATATTAGAACGAGCAATGTCTGAGTCCGGAATATAAATATACATATACAGTGGGGAGAACAAGTATTTGATACACTGCCGATTTTGCAGGTTTTCCTACTTACAAAGCATGTAGAGGTCTGTAATTTTTATCATAGGTACACTTCAACTGTGAGAGACGGAATCTAAAACTAAAATCCAGAAAATCACATTGTATGATTTTTAGATAATTAATTTGCATTTTATTGCATGACATACGTAGTTGATCACCTACCAACCAGTAAGAATTCCGGCTCTCACAGACCTGTTAGTTTTTCTTTAAGAAGCCCTCCTGTTCTCCACTCATTACCTGTATTAACTGCACCTATTTGAACTCGTTACCTGTATAAAAGACACCTGTCCACACACTCAATCAAACAGACTTCAACCTCTCCACAATGGCCAAGACCAGAGAGCTGTGTAAGGACATCAGGGATAAAATTGTAGACCTGCACAAGGCTGGGATGGGCTACAGGACAATAGGCAAGCAGCTTGGTGAGAAGGCAACAACTGTTGGTGCAATTATTAGAAAATGGAAGAAGTTCAAGATGAGGGTCAATCTCCCTCGGTCTAGGGCACCATGCAAGATCTCACCTCGTGGGGCATCAATTCTTTGGAGGGAGCTGAAAGTCCGTATTGCTGGGCGACAGCCCCGAAACCTGAAGGATCTGGAGAAGGTCTGTATGGAGGAGTGGGACAAAATCCCTGCTGCAGTGTGTGCAAACCTGGTCAAGAACTACAGGAAACGTATGATCTCTGTAATTGCAAACAAAGGTTTCTGTACCAAATATTAAGTTCTGCTTTTCTGATGTATCAAATACTTATGTCACGCAATAAAATGCAAATTAATTACTTAAAAATCATACAATGTGATTTTCTGAATTTTTGTTTTAGATTCCGTCACTCACAGTTGAAGAGTACCTATGATAAAAATTACAGACTTCTACATGCTTTGTAAGTGGGAAAACCTGCAAAATCGGCAGTGTATCAAATACTTGTTCTCCCCACTGTATTTATACTGTACACAGGATAGATCATATGTCGATTTCTAATCATGTCATGAAAAGTCCCTAGTGGACTAACCCGATATGATGGTTGGTTACACAAAGGAAAGTGGGAGGGGGAATGAAAGAGCGGGAGATTGAAAGACAAAGGGATGAAATCTCTATCGGACATGGGAAGTTATGCTCAACGTAAATACAAAATCTCATGCACTCTAATAACCGCACATTCAGAAAAATGAAATGAAATTATATATTTACTCTTGAGTTTGGCTTCGATAGATGGGTCAAAGACGGAAGGGATCGCCCTCGTCCTTTGGAGAGTCTTTCTGGTTGTGGTGTTGTAGAGCGGATACGTTGAAGTACCCTCAGTTCTTAGGAAATTCTCAACTGCAGCTGATAACCGCGACAACTAGGATTTAATCACTTATTCTTTAGTGAATAATAGTTCAAAGTTCATACCATTTTGCCATAATCAGCTGGCTGGTCTAGTCGAAATTCACAAAAGTCAATTTTGTAGAGTGCTGAGAGAGAGGGAAAGGTATTTATGGGTGGTTGGGTCATAATCCTCACCTAACAGGGCAACGTCATGACAAGTTCTACATGTGTACTTAGAGGAATAAAAGTGACTATATGCAAATTGGCCCATAACTCCACCTATACAACAACATAGGCCTAGGACTATACATCTTTAAGCAGGGTTCATTTTGACATTGGCAAGTCAAATTCAAGGACTTTCAGGGACTTTTTTAAGGACTTAATTGTCATTTTCAAGGACCTCAATGTTATACAATTGTATAATTTCTATAATTGTACATATAGGGCCTAATATAGAACCCCACCCCATATAAACATGCAAAAAGTGTAAAAATAAAAAAGTAAGCCTTGCCAATGCATTGATATTCAAATTATTATTACATTTTCAAACAGGTGAGAATAATGTGGACATTGCCTGACTAAATATACTGAACAAAAATATAAAAGCAACATGCAATAATGTCAACGATTTTACTGAATTACAATTCACATAAGGAAATCAGTTTATTAGGCCCTAATCTATGGATTTCACAGGACTGGGCATGGATGAAGCCATGGGTGGGCCTGGGAAGGTGTAGACCCACCCATTGGGGAGCCAGGACCAGCCAATCAGAATTTGTTTTTCCACACAAAAGGGTTTAATTATTACACACATAAATACTCTTCAGTTTCATCAGCTGTCCGGATGAGAAGCCCCTGACTGCAGTGTGCAGTTCGGTGTCGGGCTCAATGTGTGCAGAGTCAAGCGCGTTTAACCCAAACCCTTCCCGTCTCCTTCAAGGTCACCCAAGTTGAGGTTCACATCGAACGTATCAACGTCAACGATAGCAAATCTTAATCGAACCTAACCTACATAGATAAAAACGTAAACCATGGAAGTAAGTGAGACTTTTAATCATAAAGTGTGGCTTCAGCTGTAGAAATGCGTCACACTTTCATTGTTGCTATTGCACGGCAATAATAAACAACAGAGCACAGTTTCTGAAGGACCTGACATACCATTAAAGTTAAATGTAATATGTAAAATATGTATGTACTTACATACATGTATGATACATAATTTCCCATTCGGTGCATTTAACAGAACCATAGATAACATTATCAGTGGGGCAGTTCTCTTTGAACCCATTATGACCAACAACAAAATAATTGGAGTTTGACCCTCTGGGTTAATTCAGTTCCAACTGTGTTCAAAACCTTTATGCATGCTGGAGTATAAAAAGCTGTTGCATTGTACTTTTTCTTTACTTTCACATACACTGTGTTCACAGAAACATTGCTCGGATCTTGTCCCCTGGACCTTGGAGGACTTTTGGTGTGGATGATGTTCAGGTTAGATATTTCTTTAAATTATTCCACTGAACTGAACCATTTGATTGCATTCCTTTATTGAAAAATGTTTGTTTTGATGGTAAGATGCTGGCTATTCAGTATATTATATTAGTCCTATTTTCTGTTATAACATTATTATAAGTTGTTATAAGTTATTATTATTTTGGTGCTTGCAGCATGCAAAGCACCCTATTGTTATTGTCCATACTTTTTCGTGTTTATTATTCTTAACACTTTTTGGGACCTATTTCCTACAGTTTTTATACTTCATACACAATTCATACATCAAGTGTGATTTCACTGAGGTATGTATAAATTATGAAATTCTCATCACTAGTGGATATAAGGTTTTTTGGGATACCCATCCGATTGTGTGATTTTCTTCTTCAAAGGAAAACATGCAGCAAATTAGGCAATGGTGGTGCACATTTCAAAAACACTTGTTTCACTGTAGCCAGACTGACCTGAATATATTTTCATATTGAACGTATGTAATGTATGTCATTCACTCACTAAGTTCTGAAGAAGAGAGGTTGAAAGATCGAAAAAGGCGACAAGAACAAAACACACTACAGGTTGGTGTCATATGATGAGTGGTATAGTCTTAAACCAATGTTTAAAGACTCAAACCCCGCCCACCTCTCTAATATAGTTCAGGATTATGTAGAAGGCGTCCCCCGCAAGAAGTCACAGCATGCCACATCAGCATCCAGCTCTGCAGGATCAGCTACTGTATATGCTATTAGCTAAAAAATAAGGTGCATTCTTGTTGTGTTTTGTCATACCAGACTGTATACCACGGCTGTCAGCCAATCAGAATTCAGGTGTCGAACCACCCAGTTTATAATTAAGCAATAAGGCACGAGGAGGTGTGGTATATAGCCAATATATGCTCTAAAAACGTTGGTAACCAGTTTATAATAGCAATAAGGCACTTCAGGGGTTTGTGGTATATGGCCAATATACCATGGGTAAGGGCTGTATCCAGGCACTCCACTTTGCGTCGTGCATAAGAACAGCCCTTAGCCGTGGTATACTGGCCATATACCACAAACCCCTGAGGTGCCTTATTGCTATTATAAACCGGTCACCAATTACCAAGTAATTAGAGCAGTAAAAATAAATGTTTTGTCATACCCGGACGTCAGCCAATCAGAATTCGGGGCTCAAACCACCCAGTTTATGAAGTGATAAAAGCTCTAAGGCAGTGAAATAATCTGCCACCCGAATGGCACCCTTTTCCCTATTGAGTGTGCTACTTTTGACCAGGGCCCATGCTATATAGGGAATAGAGTACCATGTGGGACTCAACCATATGCTCTTGTCGCAGAGAGTCTGGTGGTGAATAGGAAGCGTTGGACATTGTTCTGCTCAGGTGTGTCTTTAGCCGTATGTGGAGTGGACCATAAACATGATCAAAACGTCCCGTCATCACACTCCCCTTTACATCGCTGTATTCTGTCAAACTACAGCTGCCGTTGTGGGACATTAATGTGGAAAGCATGTCTGCTTGGTCAGATGAAAACCAAAAATAGCTTCTGCTACACATTCGTATTGCTACTGGAAATGACACATAAATCGCTGAGGCTCTTCTCTTGAAGTACCATGATTTCCTTTACAAAACACAAGGGAGGGAGAAACTCTGACAGGATAAATTGGACACCTAAAGTGATGTTAACTGATGTATTTTTCCAGACGGCTCACATATGTAAAATCAGCCATCTTTAAAGCTGAAAGAATGTATAGCTATATTTGCAATGCTGGTAATTTGTGTTCTTCCCACCGTTATACAAGATCTGTCATACGAAATAGAGAATATTCTTATCTTTGCCTTTGTACTTCAGTTGTAGTGTAAGGTGTAGAATATATCCTATAGGACACCAACATGGCAAAATAGAAGCACATTTCCTATTCCCGACCCAGCTGTGAGCATGCATGTAGGGACAAGCCCAGATGCCCATGCTTTGGGGTCCAATAATTGTATCCTTGATGTGTCAAAGTATGGTGGACCTATGGACGGTAGACACTGTCCTCAGGCACGTGCACAGATAGAGCTCAACCAGTGCCCGAGCACCTGCCCTTTTGCCCTCCTTTTTAAAATGTTATGAATTACAGTGGGGAGAACAAGTATTTGATACACTGCAGATTTGCAGGTTTTCCCACTTACAAAGCATGTAGAAGTCTGTAATTTTTATCATAGGTACTCTTCAACTGTGAGTGACGGAATCTAAAATAAAAATCCAGAAAATCACATTGTATGATTTTTAAGTAATTCATTTGCATTTTATAGCATGACATAAGTATTTGATACATCAGAAAAGCAGAACTTAATATTTGGTACAGAAACCTTTGTTTGCAATTACAGAGATCATACGTGGCTGTCCCTGTAGGTAGGCCGTCATTGTAAATAAGAATTTGTTCTTAACTGACTTGCCTGGTTAAATAAAGGTTAAATAAAAAAAATAAAAAGAGCACCCTCGTCTCACTTGCATGCAGTGACCATTGTCTGTTGGCTCCAGGCAGGGAGACATGAATACGGTAGGAGGCTACATTAGAGTTGGATCTGTCATCTCCCACTGGTAGGGACAATGAATTGGGTGATTGGACTGCTAGTCAGTAAGAGGCTGATGTCAGCAGCAGAACATACTAAAATCAAGTAAAAACTTTATTTTTTCGAAAGTATAGCTAACTAGCTAGCTATCACATCATCATTCGCTCTGACCAACTTATCGCCACTCTTTTCCCGATGTCAGTCATCTCTAGCCTAGGAGTCACTGGCACTAGCTTGCTTACAATGTGTTATGATTGAGTGTGTTGTTGCAGAAAATAAATAGGCCTATAAATATAGACTTTTTGGCTACAGAGGCTAATTAATTTAGAGTTATGAGTGATTAAAGTTGGTTCTCTTTTTTATTTTGAGCACCTGCCCAATCCCCCCCCCCCCCCGCAGGTCTTTTGGAGTGCCCCGACTGTCCTGCTGTCACCTCCCTGGATTGAGGCTCAGAGTTGTGATTCGGCCCTGGGTCTTTTTGAACCATGAGCTAATTATTTATATTATTGCACATTTGGGGTGTCTGTTCATACCAAAGCATAGAATCAAGCAGTATGCTTATCAAAACCATTATTCCCAGGTGTGAAAAGCTGTCACCTTCAGTTGTGTCACTTTCCTCTCCCCCTCCCTCTGCCTCCTTCCCTACAACTCGTTCCACTTTCTGGCCCACTTTGGCTGAGAAGCTGATGTGGTGTCTGTCATTTGGCCGTGGGGATAGATGGATGGATAACGGGATGGATGGATGGAACATGCTCTCTGGGAAAGGTGATGGAGAATGACAAGGTCTTTACATCATTCTGTGTGAAAAAGGGTAACGGCCATAAATCAGTACTGTTTCCACGCTATGACCAGAAATAGAAGGCCAAGTTTATGTTATACCTCTCGTAAGAAGTAGGCAACTCATGTGAAACATAAACTGAAAAAGATTTTAGGTAAATTAACATTGTGTTTAATCATGTATTACAATTATAATCACCATCATTTTGTCACCTACATTTATTTTCTTCAATCTCTTCTTGTTGTGATCTTCTATCAATGCAACCTACAAAATTGTTCAACCACAGGTCTACCACACTGTTAGCCCATAGAGGTATTGCTATGTTTAGCCCTCTCTGTCCAACCTCTAAGCGAGGATTCAAACCGTGTAATGCTACATTGCATTACGGTTCGTAGACCATGTCGGGACAGGAGGTCTCAGCAAGCCTGTTAAATGGAGATCTAGACCAATGGGTGCCAACATCTCACATTCTCAGTACTAGCCAGGCTATCCATTTAGCATTTAGCAATATTGCTGACGCAGCTACAGTAACCTGGCATAGCTAGCACAGACTCTGATTATCCCTGGCAGGACTCTTTCTTCTGGGCTTTTACCTTCAGTCCCAAACCCCCACTGTCCCCTAACGAGAACGAGAACATAACAAATGCTTTATTTTTTATATAAAATAAATGTTATTGCTACTTAACTTTATTAAATTCCATTGACTATTTGTACAGGGCGTGTTTAGAAATGAAGGTATTTTAGTGGTTAACAGAATCCAATCTGTTGATTAATGGTATAGCGTTACAGGCTGCTAGATTACTTCCTTCCGCTTCAGTACACCGTTAGTGGAAAAGCTTTTTTCATGGTTTATTTAACAGAGAGTCATTCTGATTAGTGTGGAGAGATACTTTAAAAGGCACAATGTCTAGATCAGACCTGTCGGGGGTTCCTGCATTCTGACAGGATGATATTGACAAGACAAGGAGAGGGACAGAGACAGGCAGAGGGAGGGAGAGACAGGCAGAGGGAGCGAGAGACAGGCAGAGGGAGGGAGAGACAGGCAGAGGGAGGGAGAGACAGGCAGAGGGAGGGAGAGACAGGCAGAGGGACAGAGAGACAGGCAGAGGGAGGGAGAGACATGCAGAGGGACAGAGAGACAGGCAAAGGGAGGGTGAGGATGAGGGGGGCTCAATTTAGCGGTTGGGCTACACCAATAGGCAAGAGCTACACCATTAGGCTTGGTTGAGTTGTCTTGTGCATCATGTAATTTAATGTAGATTAAATGTAAATTATATGTGCTATATATACTGTAAATCCACTCATGGTAGTGATTAACAAACATAAGAAGCACATAGTCTACCTTGTCTACATATCCAGTGTTATAGTGGTATTAATACATTTTTATGCAACCTAACTCTTTTGGTCATTCATAGTTGCATCAGAAGAGCAAATATTCATTGTTGCAACAACCCAAAGATTTCCTCAGATTTCTCAGATTTCTCTCTCAGCCTCAGATTTCTCTCTCTCTCTCACTCCATCCCTCCTGCCCTTCCACCCATCCGACACCCTTGGGTGAAAAAATAAACATGGATTGACACCTTCCCCAATATGTCGTTTCTCCAATCAATTAATCCTGTTGTCACATGGTCAAGGCTGAGACGTTTAGGGGGTTTGCTCAGTCAGACGAAGCTTGACCAGTCAACATCGACCCACGCAGGCCCCAGACCGCACGTCAATAAGGCCTCTTTCTGGCTGCTTGCTGTCGCTAGACGAATTGTCTTCATTGATCAAGACCAGCCAGCGGTGGAAAAGTGAGCAGGTGGCTCTGTCTCTCACAACGTGCCACAATAATCTGAAACATTGATCGGTACGCAGGGAGAAAATGTTAAGACAGGCAAATCATGGCTCAGTACATCAGGGCAGATTCCCAAATGGCACCCTGTTCCCTGTATAGTGCACTACTTCTGACCAGGGCCCTATGATGCCCTATGCACTATGTAGGGAATAGGATGCTATTTGGGATGTAGCCCAGCTGTCAGCCACAGACAACAGCTTCAGAAGACACATCACTGACCCTCTGTTAAACACCTTCTCACCCCTCCAACCTCCCTCCTCACTCCCCTCATCCCCAACCTACCTACCCACCCACCAGCCCCCAGACTGCAAATGCAATAGTTTAGACACTTTAACAGCTTTCTGGCCATCGACATGGAGTTATTTGGAGAAAAAGTTGTTGGTCTGTGGTCTTTAGGGACAAGAGAAAGGTCAACAACACTCTAGTCAAATGCACAGTGTGCGAGGGTAGTGTAGGAGGCTGTGTTCCACATGACACCCTATTCCTTTCACAGTGCACTACTTTTGACCAGAGCTGAATGGTTCGCTACACAGATATGCACGCGAGATAAGGGTGGCTTGCGAGGCTAATAAAGTAGCCCACTATATAAGGAATAGGGTGCCATTTGGGACGCAGCCTTAGTGGTGAGGAGGGTAGAAAGAGGACAGTTTAGTGGTTGGAATCCTCCCACTCGTCTCACCCAGAAGGCTACTGTACAGTCAGTATCAGACGAGTTAGGGAGCAATTAGGGCTGGGCTGATTGTGAGCTACTTTGGGTTTGGTGCATCTAAGAGCGAGGGGAGTAATTGGAATGACTTTTCTACATTCACAAACTAATGAAACATTCATGTCACACAGAAACAAGCTCCAGAGTAGTGTATTTGTTTTCCAACCAATCTACATTTTGAATATTTATAAGATGAAGAAAGCATTCTATTGTAAGAAGAGTGCAACCCTAATTTAGTAAGCAGTTCACAAGCCTGTTCAGCTGAGGCGGATTCGCTGAAGCATCAGAGGATGCACTGGACACATTATTCTATTCTAATCATGCTAATGACATTTAAATAGGATGGGGATGTTTAAATATCCATATAAAGCAAATATCGTACTTAATGTAATTGTTGGACCAAAACGGTTCAGAAAAGGTCCACTTACTGGTGAATATTCCCTTCGACCATTCACTACATTACTGCTATAATCTTACAAAGAGATTGGGCATGTTCATGTGAATATTATCCTCTCACATGAGAAGAGATGTAATGAACAACCACAGTACATCGACTGATAAAATATTACATGTCATCTGCCTGGTTAACTAAGAAAATTTGACCCCAGTGATAAGATGTTTGCAAAAACACAAAGAAGCAAAAAAGCAAAAATGTATCTCTGGGTTATTAAACCAAGGTAAGTGTAGGCATTATTTTATTTGTTTAACATCTTTATCTTTCATTCATCATCCCCCCATTCTCACTTAATTTTCACATCTGACCCTTTTAAATGACATAAAGTGTTATGTCACCTTCAATGCTGCCCATCCTCCCAATGTATTATGGACTTTATAATGCGTCCGATTATTGTCATGCTTTAATTACATTTTTTACTGACATCAATACATGATTAACTCAAAGGTAATAGGATTAGGCCCACATAATTAAATAATAATAATAATAATGAATGGGCCTACTACAACTTCTATTGGGCCTAATATCACTTCCACTATTCTCCTCCTAAGGAACGCTGGTATGTACTTACTGTACAGCAAAGCCCAATACAACATTGTTCCTGCCTACATATATTCTCTCTAGCCAGAGATGAAATACAGTCAGGTCCAAAATTATTGGCACACTTGATAAACATGAGCTAAAAATACTGTATAAAATAAATAGGTCCAGGAGGTTGAATGCATAAGTTGGTCTTGACTCAGCCAAACGCATTGCCACTTCAATTGGGTTCCAACCTGAACTGCGTGGACCCTTTGTATCGGCTGGGGCAGTGGGAGTGCTGTGCTGTATGTGTTCTATACTGTAGCAGGTATGTTTTTATACTGGACTTAACCAGGGCAGTGTATCCTACCTCTCATTGGAGACAGGCTGGGAGAACAGGGAAATAGAGGAGGCTGCTTATCCTTCACTTAAACCTGTTTTAAATCATCTGGATCAATCTGACAGTCTTTGTAGTGATGTTTATTAGCGTATAGCGGAGATGAATTAAGGCTGATGTGTACAGAGATGAGTGGCTGTAGAGTACAACCCCTGGACTGGGCTGGCATTCTCTTTTGGTAAAGTATTCATGTATTTGGTGCTGCTATAGTACTGTACCTGACATGGTACATACTCATGTTGCCAATCCTTCTACTTCATTTTCTAAAATTGTGTCAAGAAGAGACATAGAGAGCCTCTCCAATCCTAATCATCACGATAAATGATGAAAGCTATTTTCCATTTGGGGATGTCATTCTCATGTGGAGATGATAGACCTTTTTCCACTCTAGATTTCAGTGTTTTTTTTTAAGTCTTTGTCTCTGTCTGCTTGTCTCATTAGACTTAAATAAAAGAGGATTTCCTTCTTTCAAATGAACTGTTTACACTTTTACTTTAAAATGTGTAATTTACCCCTCGCTCTGTGAGGCAACCTGCAATTACAGTGGGCCGGCTTTCCCTCATCTGTTTAGTGTTCTGTTCTATAACAAACCAAACTGTTAAACAGCCCAACAGATCAAAGAGTGACACTGCAGAAGACTTTGAAATATTTAAATTCTCCACTATTGAAATCTTATAGCACATCAAAGCATTTCGCTTTAATTCCGCAAGTCATTTTTCTGGTAGATACAGAGGCATATACACAGATGCACACACTACAATTAAGTACCCACAGATTTCTGTAAACCTCTCATTCTATTTTCATTTCTAAGCACGCCTCTCATTTTGTGCAATTGATATATGGGAAGAGAAGTGGTATCTTGGAAAGAGTAATTGATAAATGTGAATGTTTTATTTGAAGTTCTTCGGCGATGACAAATAACTTAAAAGTGCATTTCATTCATTAAGGGGAGTATGTCTCTCAGTGTGCTTTAGATCAAAGCTCTAAAGGCAATCAAATGCATAAGATATATAAAAAGCGCCTTTAAAAAACCCTACTGATTCCTGACTTTGATTTTTATATAATCAGCTTTGCAACAGAGTATATTATAAGCCTATGCAATCTCTTGAATGTAATTATTGAACAAGAATTTGAATTACAATTGCACAGAAACACTACAAAAAATGTAAGTACAGTGTTCTTTTCTACACAGGGTTAATGTAGAACTAGGTTAGCGTTAGGCCTCAGGCCTTGACCATTTGACTCTGTTCATTACTGAAGTGGAAAACACCTCCACATACACCTTGGCACTGAGCGCCGTTAGAGTACATTACTTTTTCTACTTAAAAGGTGAGGGCAAGGCACACTCTAATTGGTCCTATTCAAATGTATAATCTTAGCCAATTAGTAGCTGACACTGTGCTCCTGGCAAAGTAATTGGCTTTATCTTTCTGTGTTAAGTTGTCAAGTGTCTAGTTGCAATGGGAAGGGGAGGAAGAGGAGTGGTGAGGAGCAGCAGGTCAGTGAACTAATTTCATTTTCACTGACTGTAAATTGGATCTACTACTAAGAGAGCTCAACTTCACAGTGGGCATCTGATGAGACTCCCTATTTAGGGCCCATCAGGCTCTGGTCAAAAGTAGTGCACTATATAGGGAATAGGGTGCCATTTGGGACGCAGACTACAACATGTACCCATGACAAATTAGTCAGCAGGAACAATCCTCCAAAGATATTATTAATCTAGAAATGACAAAGAAAAAACAGCAGCCAGAGGAAAGCTTTGACTCCTCTTTGTGCGCCAGAGACAGCAGTCTGTTGTAGCGGGCTCGTTGCTACGTCTTTGACGTGATCCTCAGTTGATGTAATAGGTTTATATTGTGTATTGCACTTCCATGGCGCAGAGAGCGGGGAGCCACGATTTCCCCATGGATTGGAAGGGTGATACAAGCAGATGGAGAAAATACCGTTGACATTAAACTGTTCCTCTTTTAAGGAATTGTTGTGACAAGGTGGAGCTCCCATCACTCGAAATAGCAGCTGGATAGCTACTGTTTACTGAGAGGCCCAAAGCAATGTTTATTTCTCTTTGTAATGAAGATGCTTCTGGCATTTTATGTTTACTTTACATCTGCTGTCATTAGAATACTATTTCATTCTCACAAAATAAAACAATATACTGTACCAGACTACTACTATTACCAATAATGTACTACTATACTGTTACTGCTATGTTTTATTTTGTTTTATTTATTTAATCTTTATTTAACTAGGCAAGTCAGTTAAGAACAAATTCTTATTTACAATAACGGCCTACCTACAGAGTCAGCCCCTGGAGCAAATTAGGCTTAAGTACCTTGCTCAAGGACACATCGACAGGTGTTTCACCTTGTAGGCTATTCAAATGTATACTACTGCTACAATACTATACTGTATAACAATAACAATAATCATAATAATAATAATAATAATACATTAACTATCAATAAATAATCAATATTAGTTAATCCAAAATATAACTAATATGTGTGCAGTTGCTTTATAGATTGCAGTCCAGTTGAGTGAAAACACAAACTGTGGTTAACTGATCAAGCCCTAGGGAATCCCTAGCTATAGTAGGTCTGTAAAGTAATGTCAGCGTGAGCTGGTCTCCAATGGGAAGTCAAATCAATGAGCTGGTCTAGGCTCATAATTACTGCTCCTAACATCTGAGTAAGGAGAAATCAATAAAGCCAAGTATACAAAGCAAGAGGTGCTGCCGCAGCATTCAACACAAAGCAGACACACTTCATAAACCACACCCACTCGCTCAGCAGTCACAGCACAACTACAAATGCCCTCCTCACACTTAACAACACACTCACACACACACACATGAATACACACAGTAGCTATTGTTATAATTGACTCTGATGATGTGACTGAAAGTGACAACAAAATTAAAAAAGGTACATTAAGTAATGATAAAATAATAAAAAGATATGCTTGATTTGGAAATTGCCAAGTTTCCCCATTTAGTAATGAATCTATGAAATAGATGTTTCTTATTGTGCCTTACTTAGCATTTTTGCCATTCACTCCATTGCAGAAATGTAAATGCTATACACACTATAGACCTGTATCCCATTCTAAAGCTGCTGCTTCAAAGTTCTTCTAATAGCATTTCCATCCTTCCCAAGTAAAAAAGATAAATTACACTTTAATGCAAACGAGTCGCTTTCCTCTACTCTATTCTCTTCTTCTTCTTTATTAAAAGTGCCTGTCTGATTGCTACTTTGCACAAGGTTGATCCCTGGCAGATCTGGTTCTGAAATAATCATGACCAGCGTAGTGCGCTGTTGGGCTGCGTCTCAAATGGCACCCGGGAACCTTTTCCCTATATAGTGCACTACTTTTGGTGGCCAGGGCCCATGGGGCTCAGATTAAAAGTAGTGCACTATATCAGGAATAGGGTTCCATTTGGGACACAGATTCCTCTCACATCATCAGGACCTCACTAAGTGGAAGCAGGAAGCTGATTATGCTGCATATTATCCATCCGCTCACATTAATGTATGCTTCTGCCCATCCCATCCGCACAAGCAGTGTGCTCTTCGTCGCTAAAACACAACCTTCACCACAAAGGAATAAATCATTGTAATGCAATCCCACTCTCTTCTTCTCTTTCCTTCCACGTGCACAGATAGAGGATAGAGCATCTGTGTGGGAGATAGGGGCTTGTCTGTCTGAACTGAGAGTAAGTAGCACAAAAACACTATTTCTCAATCAGTTGGTGGTGGCACTCAATCCATAGCTGGTTGATAGATTCAGTGGTCCTGGTACTTTATGAAATACTTGTGGACAGCTTTTTCATTTGTCCTCCCCTGTGCACAGCCAGGCAGTGTATCACTGGTAGAACACATTGTTGAGAAGGGAATACACTTCTTAGGTACAGTAGTAGCAAACTGTTTTTTACAGGAACAGGGTTCAGCAGGGACGCTACCTTATCTTGATATATTCACTTTGTTACTTAATAAGACTTCATGTAAACTGGGAAACATTAATACAAACCCCAACATAAATGTTTTGCCCTTCATACTTCATTTGGGCCTGGGATTCAATCAAAGGCACATTGTCGACAAATACACTGCTCAGCCGACAATATGCATTTTAAAGACAATTTCTTGGAGATCCCATTCACGGAAAATGCTACGGATGTCGGCTCAAGCAAAAATGACCTTTCAAAAGTAAAGTGCAGTGTGCTTGTTGATAATGCGCCTTTGATTGAATCCCAGACTTAGTGTGTGGTAATGATGACTCAAACTACAGTACGGTAACATATAGAGGTGACTCCAAGTTCTTGACAACTTGAGCATTAACACTAATGACAGTTCTTCTGTAGGTGTACATAGTTAATATTTAAAAATATAATTTCTAATTAACAATGCAAATGTATCATTAGCACATTAGAAAATAACTGTGTGATAAAGGGAAACTGGCCTGTCTCTCGTTACACTAATGGGATTAGCAGAGCTTTGTTAATCATGCATAACTAGTGACAATACTCTCAGGATAACAATTAGTACCAAGGTAAGGGTTCTGCTGTCTGCTGTCACTGTCTTTTAGTAATGCGCTGTGCTTAATCAACCTGGCTCAGCTTAATAATATCTAATCTGTATGTCACTTCGGTTATTAAGGAAACACTAAGCCAAAAGTTTTAATGCTTTATCATTTTTATAAGCATGTATGAGCCTTCATAATGTCTTATTATAATGGCATATAGCTATTTGGAATGGGTTGAATATTCAGATGTAGGATCTTAATTTAAGACCATTTGCTACAGCAGGAAAATAATCCTGCAGCAACAGGAAATGTGAATTAGAATTAATGGACATTTATGAAAGGGTCGATACCTTTTTTGTAAGGGAAAATCAAGTCAGAAATTGGAAATTAAAAACTTCAGTCTTTTTAAGCCTCAAAGCCTTTTTAAGCCTCAAATACACTGCAAAGTTATAATTTCCTGCATTGTAACGGTTTAATCAAATTAAGATCAACATTAAGATTATTAAGAGGTGATAATAAGACATTATAAGGGGGCATCGTAATGCAATATATGTGTTTGCGTTAAGGGGGCTAAAGGGTATTGAAAAACACAGTTGAGCCCTCAGACTAACATTTTAATAATATTATTACATAAAGGGTCGAATAAATGGACTCACTAGGAGCAACTTGAATAAGTCTTATTATTTTAAATAAGTCTAATGCTTTTTAAAAAGCTTTGAGTGCCTGTCTTCTTCTCCTGACTCAGGCACTGCGGCAGTAGCGCTACTCTCTTATAGAGGACATCTCCATTACTCAATGGCTGCGTTCAAAAAGACACCCTATTCCCTGCACTACTTTCACGAGAGCCCCGTGGGCCCTGGTCAAAAGTAATGCACTATATAGGGAATAAGGTGCCATTTGGGACACATGCCCAATGAGAGGAAATTAGAGCCACAAATTATTAATCAGCTAACGCTAGCTAGTCAGTCAGCCATCAACGGAAATAGAAAAGTGCTTACTGGGGGTTAATGTACTATGGAGAGCTTAAAGTGCACTTATTTATTTCAAAGAAAATATTTAACATGTCTGACCGCAGATATCTCCAAGTCAGCTGCTCTAAACTACTGAAGTGATTATAAAAAATGCTAACCTTGACAAATGATCATCATCTTTTTCAATATCTATCCACACTCTCTTGCCCACCCCGATTGTATAGTTTTGCTCTTAGCTTACTGTATTGATCTTCAAGGTTAGCTTATTTTTTTGTGTGAAGCAATCTGAAGCACTGAGTTGTAACCATTAGTAATTAGGTAATACGTGGAAACTGTTACTTGTTATCATCATTGAACCATTTTGCCCATAAAAATCTGTAGATAAAATGTACTTTTCCTTACAAACCCTGTCTCTATTTGTGACAGCCATACTTTAGGTCTCAGAGAGACAGAGAGACCCTTCAATCCCACACTTCTCTCGTCACCGCTCACCACTCAGCGCCCATGGCATGCCCCAACTCGCCTTCTCATTGACTTCCACCCAACACTGAAGGCCAGGGCCAAAATAATTTGTGTCTGTTCAATAAAACATTAAAGACCATCATGCCATGTCCTGCTCTCTTTCTCTCTCTCCCCCCCCCCCCCTCTTCCATCGCTCTCAAAGGTCTTGTTAATGTTTCAAAACTGCACATAAGACAGACCAGCCAGACGATTAATTTGAAAGATACCCACAGGGCACCTGCAGGAACTTTCTCTGGCTCTACTCGTCTTCTGTAGTGTTAGCTCTGCTCTCCCTATCTCTCTCTCCCTCTCTCCCTCTCTCTCTATCTATCTCTTCAGAAATCAGAGTGAAGGGGTGCAGGTTGGCAGGCCAGGCGAGGCGATGGGAGGGTAGGGAGGCGAGGGGAGGGGGTGAAGGGTAAAAAGCCTACAAAGTGTACCCTGCAGTTATAAAGAGCAGAATTCTTTTCAAAAACAGCCTTTTGATGTGTGAAATATGTTGAAGCAAAATCGGTTAAATGCTTTTAATGCAACAGTTTTTACATAGTGGCGAGATATTCAAAAATCCACACTAAGTGGCAAATCAATTCTTCTTCAACTTTATTTTAATCTGACCTGCCCATAGGAAAAAATCTGTTGCTCACTCGGATACCCTCCAGATCTTTAGAGACTGCCTTGAGCTTCTCAATTTTGAATCATTCTGTGATCGTTTGTGTCTGGATTATTCCTCCAAAAGGCCCCTTAGGAGAAATAGGGAGATTAATTTAGAGACTTCTATCGTTTTAGCAGTATTCGAGAAGTATGATCAGCAGAGGAGGTCTCATCATTCCATACCGTTGAGATCATTCTTGCATCTATTATTTTTTAAGGAGCAATAATGATACGTTCCTGAGACAAGTTTGAGACTTTTATTAGACTAATGATCTTAGTCTGAGGTGATCATTTCAGAAATATCTAAGAAGTATGAGCCATAAAGGAGATCTCTACATTGTATGTGCAACGTCTCCTCCATGTGTCATTTATTTATCTTAAAATTACTACAGAAGATAGACATGAGCTTGATTAATTAGATATGAGAAACAATTGAGAATTTAATTAGTTAGCATTCATTTGCTGTATTAATTATGATTAAAACTGATACAGTTCAACAAATGTATTCAAGTGCTTATTATATTAACAAAGCATCTGCTCTTGTACCTGATTTGAAACATTAGGTAAACCCCAAAATAATATTGTAGGAATGAAAATAGGCAGTTGTCACCCACCAGATGTAGTCAACAAAAAGTCTAACCTACATGTGACACCAAGCCCATAACAGTATGTTCTTAAATTAACCTTATTGCAAATATGAACATTGCACATTGTACACAAACAAAAATATTTTAGTACAGTCACTACCCTGTATGTCCTGCTCTGGTCCTACACTTGTTGATAAATGCCTTCTTTGGCTTCATCGATTCCGGTCCAACTATCCAAGGTAGCGCACTGCAAGACGTAGGCTGGAATAAAGTATATCAAACATTTTATGAATATTTTGACAAATAACACATTAATAACAAATTATTATTCTACTCAAGGACTCACAGTATGCAAAACACAAACATCCTAAAAGGACATTGGGGATTTGTTTTAGAGGTATTGAAGATAGTTTTCAGAAACTTGATTTGACTTGATTGCAGTGATGAATTAGCAAATAACATATAAATCCTTTTCATCAATCCTAATTTGCTGTAGGCAGTTTTCAATTAACAAAGTTACCTAGGTTTGAGAAAATACTTAGAATTCCGCTGACCTTCCAGTCGAGGACTCTCTTCCCCTCGGGGATCTTGCCATGGCGTCCAAAGGCAACTGAATTGACACATTCTTCCAATGAGAGTGTTTCTCTCCAACGATGTCAATGAGAGCGTGCAGCTCTCGGATCTGGACTGGGTCTGAGAGGAGACAATAACACATAGAGTACATTCATTATTATGTGTTCAAGACCCAATCACTCTTCCAAAAGTAAACAATAAAACACACAACAGAAATGGGGTTGGAGAAGTTTTTCTAAATGATTTACAATTCAACTTCACAAAATAAAGTTTGATAGGTGACATGATATTAATTACTTCCTCCATCCTTCCCTTGTCACAAAGGATTTTTCTTTGACCTTGTCCCTGCAACCTAGCGGTTAGAGCATTGGGCCAGTAACTGAAAGGTCACTGGTTCAAATAACCGAGCCAACAAGGTGAAAAAACCTGTCTGTGTCCTAGATGCTGTCCCACTGATACTGGTGTGTTCCATCCAGTGGGGGCTGGTGTGTGCTGTCCAAACGGGGCTAGGGGAAGCTGTCCCACTGCTGGTGGATGCTGTCCCACTGCTGGTGGATGCTGTCTCACCAGGGTGGGTGTGTGCTGACTCATGGGGGATGGGGGATGCTGTCCAACTGTACCTATCTATCTATCTATCTATCTATCTATCTATCTATCTATCTATCTGTCTGTCTGTCTGTCTGTCTGTCTGTCTGTCTGTCTGTCTGTCTGTCTGTCTGTCTGTCTGTCTGTCTGTCTGTCTGTCTGTCTGTCTGTCTGTCTGTCTGTCTGTCTGTCTGTCTGTCTGTCTGTCTGTCTGTCTGTCTGTCTGTCTGTCTGTCTGTCTTGGTGCATGCTGTTCAATTGGGGCTGATTGATGCTGTCTCACCAGGGCGGGCTGTGTTTTGTCTGCTGAGGGGGTATTGATCTGACATCTTCGCCGTGTTCAGACAGGGGACTCCTCTCAATTATTACAGTGTCACTTGAACACGGTGAGCTTAAATGTTCAGTGGTGGGTCACTGACGTACTGTTGGTTGAGATGGGCGGCCCTTCTCTTGCTTGTCCATATCTAAGAATCTGTCATTGTTTTTCTTTCTAACATTTTTTCAATCTGGTCTGGCTGCCGAATATATTCAACAGTGGCCCTATAAAATATACCGTCTGACCACTTGGCTAGATTGGCTACTCCTGACCTAATGCTTCGAACACACCGACTGCGTCATTGCGTTTTGGTACAGCAGAAATACATTAATTTCCAATGGAATGCTGCGTTTGCCTTGCAACATTGCGTTGCAGAGGCAGTTGCAGTGTGTTTTATGTGGTGCATACATTGGATTTATCGAACGTCTGCTTCAAACTCTATGCGTAAACGGGTTGCATAAACATCTAATTTGCTTTTATCACATCTGTGTGTGTTACCTTGCCAAGTTTTTTAGAGACCCATGTGAACACTCACCGTGATGGTGCAACACAATGTTAAACATACTATTAAACAGTTGTTTTATTATATTCTGTTACCAGCACAAGATAATGTTTCAACGATTGACTTTACCATTGAAAACAAAGAGCCAACTTCCAACTTCAGATCAGCCAGCAGAGATACTCCTGATGTCCTAAAAACTGTATGTGACAATACTGATCAGTATGATCCATCTGAATCTTTTGAGGAAGTGTTGCCTGATTTCATGGATTGGCCCTATGATTATAACTTTATCTTCAGTGAGGGATTTGAAAAGGTGTCTAGTGAAGAGGGTGTACAGTCAACATCCAACAACACAACAAAAACAGGCAAACCATTATATGACAATTCATCCATAACCATTGGAGAGTGCCTTTTGGTAATCATGGCTTACCCAAACTGTCATAATGTAATTGGTAAGGCCCTTAGTGATTTGCTTAAATTAACAACATTGCTTTGTCCAGATAGTCTCAACACAGACTGCTTGATCAGTGTACAGAAGTTCAGAGACTTTTTACCCCACTCTGCATCTTCCTCTATTGTGATGCATAAGTATTGTAGCAAATGTTTTGCGTCAGTAGAGAGTGAACAATTGCAATGTCTGACCTTTGGGAGCAGTATGTCAGAAGAAGGATCAGCATCATCCTTCTACGCACAGATGCTCAAATAAGATCACTGTTTCTCAAGCCTGGTTTTCAGGAAAAACTTTAGATTTTGTAGGAAGAAGAAAGATCCTAATAACATAGAAGATATATATAATGCAGAAGTTTACAGACAGCATGCAGATGGGGATGGTCCTCTTAGTGATCCTAGAAACATCTCACTTACATGGAACACAGATGGGGTACCTATTTTTAAGTCATCTACATTTTCAGTGTGGCCTTTTTATTGTATCATTAATGAATTGAGATTTATTGAACGCACAAAAATAGACTTTTGGTATGGGGACTCAAAACCATCTATGGTTACATTTCTTCAAGAAACTTTCTTCAAGACTTCAAGAGGATGGAATTCATGTGCATCCTGCAGAGGGCTCTGAAACGTTTTTGTGCAAAGTGCTCACCATTGCTGGCACATGTGACTTGCCTGCCAAGGCAATAGTACTAAATACAGTGCAGTTCAATGGATGACCTAATCCGTAGCACTGTTTTCTGTGGTGTTCTTGGAACGCTTTACAACAATCACTTCCTCCTACTAAGTGAAGCTATTTTCATTATTCTGATGGACTCCATATCAATACAACAGATCGATCATGCAGAGAAACTGCTATGGAACTTTTGCTCTCAAATTAGTAATCTCTTGTGAGCGTTACCAAATCGCAAATATTCACCTTCTTGTGCACCTAGCAGACATCGTCAGAGCCCTTGGCCAGTTATGGACTCATTCATGTTTCCATTTTGAAGACAAAAATAGCTATTTGTTAAGGCTCATACATGGTCCTCAAAATATGGCCATGCAAATGGTCCATACAGTCAAACTAGTGCAGTCTATCCCTGGTATTTGGCAAATCATAATGCCAGCTAATGCCATAGCTGACTTCTACGCACGGATGACCAATGACCATAGTTTTTGTGGCAAACAGTTATAAGTGGAGAGCAAACATAATAGGAGCATCAAGTGAACTTCAACTGGAGGCAAGGCACCTCTCTGCAATTGAAAAACATGCTGGTCCCCACATTAATTCACCGCATTCAGTGAAGGCATTCCATAGGGCATAAGAGAACTCATCTCACATCAAGGCATTATGGGAAAGGAAAACAAATGGACACATTTTACAGCTTTTTTTTTTATGTAGCACAAATAAAATATGGACAGATTCTTCTTTACCTCTGAGGAAGGAGGTGACAAATGGGCACTTATTAGCGAATTTGAAAGTGCAGGTTTTTATTTACTTGCAAGCTACTGTAACGCATGGTTCATGCTTTCATGTTGTGCCCCTATTGCAAACCCCTGTCAACATAGTTGTAATTGCCCTTGAGCATGTTTTGGGCAAAGTTGTTTTCCTTGACTTGACATCTATGCCCGGTATTGTGTTTGTAGCTCATTTCCCAAACACACTTGAGAAGGCCTAGGTATACTCAACAAATTACTTGTGTTGGAACAGTATGAATGTATATTGAATGATTAATTAATGGAAATAAATCATATCTGCTCCACTTTTGTGATTACTTCAGCACCGCTTGGAGTTCATGTACAGATATCTCTGAGATTACATTTGCATGAATTGATCAGACCTGTAATAATTAGTCTCATATATATTTAGGGTTGCAAAGGGTCAGAAACTTTCCGGGTAAATTTCCAGAATTTTTTCATGGGAAGTTAAGCCCTGGAATTTGGGGAATTCTGCTTCAATTCATCAAAAAAAGTTAGCTTATAACAGTGAACATTTTTTGTGGATACAGATAAGGCAATTCTAGGTCTTGTGGCATATTTTGGTTAAACTATCCCCAATTCAATTCCATCAAATGTGCAGTGCACTCTTCCATCACATGTACAGCTGATTCTCAAGATCTTGCACACTAATGAGATGCTATTGAGCCCACACCACTACACTATCTGAGCTAAGGACTACATGCTTTCTGATAAGTTTTGATTACAATACTGGGTGGGGTGAATATATTTTTTATGACTACTAGTAAATAGTAGCCTATAGCAAAGTGTGTTTAAATCATTTCTAAATTGTTAACAATTTCTGCTAGTTAGTTTTTGCTACCATGTGGGTTTTAGCTTGCTTGAGCCTGCTAACTCAGTAGTGTTAATTCACCGGTTTCCATACATGTTTCATTTAAAAACATTTATCTTACAAGATTACAGTTGTTTAATCTAACAGCTTAACTATTTATCTGTACATGGAATTGTATTTGTTTTTTTTTTACAATTTTGTTTCTAATCTTTACAGGAAAATGCCACGGACACTATCTGATGTGTGGAGACATTTCACTGTTGCTAATGTAGAAGGAAAAGCTGTGTACATTTGCAAATACTGTGCCAAATCATATGTGAAGAATGCAACAAAGATGCAGAATCATCTGGCCAAGTGCATAAAGTTCCCTCAGCGCTCACAACAAGCAACCTCTGACAAAAGTCCCTCTACTTCTATTCAAGGTGAAAATGATGAATCAGACACCTTATCGATAGCAACAGCTCATGGTCCTCCTGGAATCAACATTTTTTTGACTCAATGGAGGAACGTACTCAAAGAAATGCTGATGAATGTCTTGCTCGAGCTGTGTATGCAACTGGTTCACCTCTGATGCGCACATGCAATGTGTATTGGAAGAGATCTCTGAATGTTCTTTGCCCAGCATACACCCCTCCAACCAGACATGCTTTATCTACTCATTTGCTGGATGCAGAGTTCAACAGAGTTCAAGTGAAGGTCAAGCAAATCATAGAGAAAGCAGACTGTATTGCAATGATCTAATGGGTGGTTGAATGTTCGTAGGCAAGGAATAATTAACTACATCATCTCCACCCCTCAACCAGTATTCTACAAGAGCACAGACACAAGGGACAACAGACACACCAGTCTCTAAATTGCAGATGAGCTGAAGGCAGTCATCAATGACCTTGGACCACAGAAGGTATTTGCACTGGTGACAGACAATGCTGCGAACATGAAGGCTGCTTGGTCTAAAGGGGAGGAGTCCTATACTCACATCACACACATTGGCTGTGGTGCTCATGCATTGAATCTGCTCCTCAAGGTCCTTGTTTGGGAACACACACACCAAAGCATGCAACAGGCTGACCAGTACAAGGGTTGAAAAATTGGTGGCCATCTGGGCAAATTTGAGGCTTTTTGAGCCTGACAACGAATCATCCTCAACAAGGTTGGAATGAGACCGTGAAGATGAGGCCTCAGAGTCTGATATTCAAGAGGTGGACATTGGGGAGGTCCAGGGAGAAGACATGGAAGCCTGAGAGGAACACAACCAAAGCTTTAGTTTCTAGACTATCATTTTACAGATGTATGTTGAAAACGTATTTGGGAGATGCAATGGATCTTTGGGGATCATTCAATATTCCCTTTCTTTTGATGTTCAGTGAAATCATCCCATGTGAAGAGTCAACTCATTTAATTAAAGTTAAATTCATAACTAAATCGTTTTTTAAAAATGTCTATTGGAAGTATTTAATCATTTGCAATTATGCCTATTTATGATAAGGAAAACAAGTTATGTTTCTGTCTCCGTATTATATGGTAAATATATCCAATGCAAAAAACATCTACATTTAAATGGTATCAATATTAATTTGCATATATTCCGTTAATTCCCGTATATTCCCGTTAATTCCCATATAATCCCGTTAATTCCCATGGAAAGTTTCCACCTTTGAATATATCCCAAAATGTGCAACCCTATACATATAGTTCATAGTGAGATAGGTCCAAGATTACAATGTGTAAATACCACTAAGATCTGTATGGGATAAATGTAAGACATGTTTGAGATAGAGCATCTAATTGTTTGTATCACATTGAGACTCATTTAAGATCTTGTACTACTCTCATTTATCTAGTAGCTGAGACTGAGAAAAGAGACACGTGTGAGAGAGTTCAGAGAACTCATACAGTGAACGCTGTGAGACAGATCCATGTCTACTTCTCAGGAGTGACAATTGAGATGTATGAGAAAATGCACAACATCTCACTTTAGTATTGACTAATGTCTTTTTTGTCTAGGAGATGGACAGAGGTTATAAAGGAGATCTTATCTTGGATGTTGCTTTCCTATGGGTGTTTTTGGCCTATTAGTTGTAATAGGCAGAGCTGATGCTTTCTCATTGATCCAAATCTGTATTAATGTTGGACATTCTGTGGCTTATAAGTTCTGGGTAGGAGTATGGGCATAGAATTACATATAAAATCACTCTAATTCTATATTCTATATCCTGTAATTTATGGGATCTCTATGGTTCTATGGCTCTATGGTATTATGTGCTTTATACAGTATATATATTCTATGAATAGTATCTATATTCACTCAAGTGCATATTTATAACACTTCAGAAGAATATACATTGGTAAATACTTGGGTGATAATAAATTCATTTATTCCACAAGGGGGAGAATCATCACATTGGGAAGATGGAAGACGTGTGCAATAAATAGCCATGTTGTGTTGCTATGATGTGCTTGCTGACTCGTGCAAAAGGCATCTTGACGAGTCAATTTAAGATGCACAAACTAACGAAGTGAAGAAGAAAAATACTTTTTTATGCATTCAACGCCTCTCGGAGGCAGTCAATATCCTTAAAAAGTCTAATGATTTCTTATCAGGAATGAACCGTAAAATCACCTTTTGAGTTATTGACATTTACACTTCTCTGAGCACAAAAACAATTTCCGTCTCTCTCTGAATTAAAGCTGACGGCTGCTGGATATTTCGAAAATGCTTTCCTTAAAACCATCCTTAGTGCTGAGCTATGAAATCCAAATGCTGGGTGCATTCATTTCAGATAAATAGTTTACGCCCGGGCGAGTAAATTATTTATTTATTATACTCATTAATAATTTGATCAAAATATCCCAAAGCAGTTTTGGCCTCATTGTACATAATTTCTCTAAGTATGTCAGATGAGCCTCTCATTTATTTTCTAATCTCACACCATGTCTCTGTTGTAAATATGGATACTGGTCTTTCTACTTATTTATTTTACAGAGCTGATTTTAATATTTCATTTCTCAGCAGCAGAAAATTCTATTTGTTTCTGAGAGGGAGCATGACGCTATGAAATAAATATCAGAAACTATGCATCACCGTACTTAGCATACTGGAAGGATATGAATGATTAAACAGGAACCAGAACTTGTACATGAAGCCAGGGCCTAATTTGGTATCTGAGCCGTGCGAGAGGGCTTAGCTAGTGTTAAACTAAATCCCTCTATTTCAGCATGTTTCTGAAGCTACAGTCTGAGAGGATAGTTTAGGCAGATCAGATGACCGCAGGGTTGCAGGATCAAACCATATGTTGAGAAACCTGCTGATATACCCTCAGGGTTAGCCATTTATTGTCAACCGCTTTGGTAAGCATTTCCTCTTGAGAACTGTATAAAATATGGGACAAAATGCTAAGTAAATGCCAAACGATACTAACATCACATAGCATAAACAGATTTACCACCTAAATTGTTCTTACAGATGTAGGATCTTAATTTGATCACTCTTTTGTTGCTGAGAATTTTGGTGCAAACTTGTAGTGTATTTGAGGTTTAAAAAGCCTTCTAAAGTTAATAATTTCCACTTTAAAATGTCAGACTTGAGAGCCACGAGGTTTCATTTTAGGACCGGTTATTTTTGGCTCGTCTGTGAACAATTGTAAGCTTCACCTTTATGTTGATTACCTTTTTTTCTTGGAGCAAGATGTTGGGGGTTGAGGGAGACATGGGTGGTGGTGGGAGGGGGGGGGGGGGGGGCAGTGGGATGGACGGATAGAGCGATGGACATTTCAAACGGGTTATTGGGTTATTGAAGGCTTCTTAAAGCGTTAGTTATGCTCAGTCGCCTAACAAGAAATCAAATATTCCAATGTTCTCTGCTGCCCCTCAGTCTGATGTGTGATCGGTTAGGTCCCAGCAAGACGTCCAATCACTACATAGGGAGAAGGGATAAATAGCATTCCTTCCACAACGTTTACCATCCAGACCTAAACAAGCATCATCAGGCTTCTGTCCCAAATGGCACCCTGTACCCTATAAAGTGCACTACTGGGGCCCTGGTCAAAAGTAGTCCACTATAAAGGGAAGACGGGTTTATTGTCACACACAGGAGAGAGATGACAAAATGACATGAGTTTTACAAATATTTAGTGAATGTATCATCACATAATAAGTTCATCATCAGGGGCAAAATATGTGGTGAAAGATAACAATCTCTGTAATTATTTGCATGTAAAGGTGTATCTCCGGCATATCTCTCAGGGATATTTGTCTAGTTGTAGTCTTATTCTGCTTTGTGGGTAAAGAAGCACTCATCGCCTCATCACAAGAGCTCTTGGAGCATTTGATCTGTACACAAAAGGTTAAATGTCAAGCATTTGAAGCAGTGGGCACTCAGGGTGACTGGTGCAAGGAAGGAAGGAGGAAATTAATTATCCCTGTAAAGTACATTTTTATGGTGGGGAGAAACTGGCACCTATTGATTAATGAGCCGCTAACTGTTTGCTTGTTAGAATATCAATTAGTTTCTTGTAACACGCAAGAGGCGTCATTAAAATGGGTGAGAAGACCTTGACTCAACAAAAGCTTAAAGCGAAGGAGAGAGAGGGAGAGATATGAGAGATTGAGAGAGGGAGAGAGGGAGAAAGCGTGAACCAGAGAAAGACGAGAGAGAGAGAGAGAGAGAGAGAGAGAGAGAGAGAGAGAGAGAGAGAAAAAGAGAGAGAGAGAAAGAAAGAGCGAGAGAGTCGGAGAGAGAGATGGTTAAAGACTGAGAGGGAGAGAGAGATAGAGAGAAAGGTAGAGTGAGACAGAGTGAGAAAAACAAAGAGAGAAGCTGGGTTACCCAGAGGTTGGCTGCTCTCCCAGGGTCGTGGTCTCGGGCCTGCCCCTGACATCTTCTCCTCTCTCCCTCTCTCCACATCAAACCACCACGCCTTGCCAATTAGCAATGCGGCAACAGCATCGAGGCCAAACACTCACCCTCTTTATTTATCTACTTAATGAATCTCCATCAACTCAGTAATTTCCCTCTAAAGGGACAAAGCTAGGAGGGACATGAGTGTTGTTAGTGAGGAGAGGGAGGAAGGGAGGAAGGCAGGAAGGAAAGAGAGAGGGAGTGATGGATGGAGGGGGAGGTTGTGATACATGGAAAGGTAGGGTACATACCAAATATCATTCTATTCCCTATATTTGACCAGAGCCCTATGAGCTAGGGTGTCACCCTGGGCCCTAGGGTGCCATTTGGAACATAGCCATAGGTTATACCATGGTGGGGATACTGTTTAATTTTCTCCAGTCCTGAACAGGTCTACTACCCAGGTCTACTATGAACTCTTCTCCCTCAATAACCGACTCCCTCCCAGACCTGCCTGATCTCGTTCACTTGGCGTTCAAGTAGGGATGCGGAAAGCATTCCATCATGTACTGCTCTGATTATTTAAGACAGAGAGAATTGTGGGTGCTTTCCGCTGTGGTGCTTTGGGAAAACGCCAGGAAGGCCAGAGAAATCTCTAAGCCCTGCTCAATTATAATGGAGAATGGGCTGGAGGGAGAAGACTGGCCTGGGGTATCCACAGGGGAGGGTCCATCTGCAGGCTAGACAATGTATTCATATACATGCCATTTAGCAGACACTTTTATCCAAAGCAACTTATTTTGACTTAAAGTCAGGCATGCATACATATGGGTAGTCACTGGAATCAAACCCACTCAAATTAGTATGATATGTTTGGAATGCTTACATAAGACAGATGGTTACTTATGGAAAAAACAAAAATAGGGTGGTTGGTCTGAGTGGATGGATGGGAGTATAATGCAAACATCTAGCAACCTAAAGGTTGCGAGTTCAAATCTCATCATGGACAACTTTAGTATTTGAGAAAATAGCAACTTTTCAACTACTAGCAACTACCTATCATGTTAGCTAACCCTTCCCCTAATCCTAACCCTAACATTAACCCTTTAGCCTAACTCCTAAACTTAACCCTAACCTTTACCCTAACCCCTAGCGTAGCTAACGTTAGCCACCTAGCCACCAAGCTAGAATTTGTAACATATCATAAGTTTTGGTAATTCATAACATATAATACGTTTTGCAAATTCGTAACATATTGTACGTTTGCAAATTCGTAACATATAATATGAATTGTAATTCGTAACATATCATAAGAAATGGGTGATCGACATCCACAAATTAATACATACCAAATGAAGCGTAACAAATCATACTAAATGGAGTGTCTCGGATTTAGGTAAAGAATAATATGAAATGCTCTGAGACCAGGTTGAGGTATCAGGGATGGTCTGTGTTTACAGCCTGCAGTCTAACATTGTCTCACCTGCTGCCATCATTACTGTCTGGAAGACACCTCCTGCTAACTCCTTCCGCGCACCTCCTTACATGTGTCCCAAATGGCACCCTATCCCTATGTAGTGCACTACTACCCATAGTGCTCTGTTCAAAAGCAGTGCACTAGGAAATAGGCCCTGGTCAAAAGTAGTGCACTATATAGGGAATAGGGTGCCATTTGAGATTCAGCCCCCGTCACGTCCTCCTGCTACCTCCTGTGCTGTCTTCTGTATGAGGACAATCTTTGACAACAGTCATTCTCAACAACAAGTTCATGAGCCCACTCTGAAGATGAACAGTACATGGAATAATAGGAAAGGAAGTCATCCCACTGGTTACCTAGCCTCTGTATAACTAACGTTCATCATATTACAACTGGATTAAAGCTCATAGGATTCATAATACAATCAATCAATCAGATTGATTCATAAAGCCCTTTTTACATCAGCCGATGGCACAAAGTGCTATACAATCCATTGCGGCAGGAACTCAAAGTTTGCTTTATCTTGAATCGCTTGTAGTTGTTGGTAAAAACTCCCACAGACAGACAAATAACAAATCCTGTATTGCTTACAAGTTAATAAGCCATACCACTTGTGACCGGAGCATGTTTGTCTCAGTCTTTGTGTTGGGGCTCTCTCCTCTCCACCCTCCACACGGCTAACACTGCATCAGACAGACCTCTCCTCAGGGGTGTTAGGCTACTAGTGCTGAGCAATGTTTTGGTTTGGTTTCAGAAAACAATTATCCCCAAAATAATAATAATTATGACTTATTATTTGATTCTAAGTCCTCATCTCTGCTCAGGCAGTAGCAGCCAGCTGGCCAGCTATCTGTCTTTGTGCTTCCCAAAGAGTCATCCTTCATGCTAGTAGGCAAGCCCCGCTAGCTAAACGACTGCTGTCTGACAAGACCCCGATTTCAGTAGTTCTTCAAAGTAGATAAGCCATACTGGTAAATTACAACTAGCAATTAATTATACTGTATGTATTTTCGGGTAGAGATAGCTAAGCAACCACTCTTGATGCCTCGATCCCTCTTATGTCTTTTCTATCACTCTTCCTCTCCATGTCTGTCTGCTCTGCTGGCCACACAGGCTTGTCTGGCAAGATCCAATGAGAACAGGCAGCTGTAGGTGCAATGGATTCTGGTCTTTGTTAATTACAAGGCTTTTTGTGCTTAACTATGATGAATTGGACAACATGTCCCAGAAAGAAATCTCTCTAGAGAAACGTTAGTCAATTATTTATTAAAAAATTGTGTTTAATCGCTCAGCACTATAGGCTACTGCTACCTACATGGAATAATGCAGCAAAGCCACCTTAAATAAGCTTTTACTTTAGTCCAGGCCGTCTGTGCAGCCCTGGATCATTATTTTGAAGCAGAAAAAACAAGTTTGACAGATGAACCAAGGCCACAGAGAGGCCCGGCACCACTCCGCCACATAACAAGCTCTCAGAAGAGATACAACACACACTCATTACCATGGCAACCTCCATCAAAACTCACTTCCAGAGAGGATTTATTTTGTTTTGTTATGGGGGGGGTGATGATTCTATTTGATGGGAACCTGAGCTATGCGCCAGCTAGCGAGACAACACCAGGTTCAGGGGTATTAGCGCCTCAGCAGCGCTGGGCCTCTGTGCTGAGTTAAATAGTCCAAGGTGAAGAAGGCTGCTCTCCAAACTGGGAATACTACAGCAGGAGCAGGATCAGTGGAGGAGTCACAGTAATTTAATGGGGGAGTTATATTTAGGTGTGATATTACTGCAGGGCTAGAAGAGGGTGGTGGAGGATACGGTTGGAGGGAGGTGGGGAGATGTTAAAATAGCAAAACTTCAAACCACCACCGACCACGAACAGACACACTGTAGCCTGTTATCTCCCTCTCTCTCTCTCTCTCTCTCTCTCTCTCTCTCACTCCCTCGCTCTCTCTCTGCATTGTTATCTCTACTCTCTCTAACGACTCTTTCAACCTTCTCACCTTTCAGGCATCAGTGAGCGTGTCTTCTGTTTTCTTAGATTAGTTTTGATTTGTCAGCAGACAGAGCCTTGATTTGATTTTATGGTGTACTGGCACCTTTCCGACATCCAGGGTCAACATAACAATTAAGGCAGAAATCTGGCCAGTGGACACAGTGGGTCCTGACCCTAACCAAATACAGATATAGAATTCTGTTCTATTCTACTGGTGTCATGTCTGGAAAAAGCTGCTCTTTTTCTCTCTTAACCTCGTTCACTCGCCCTTTCCACCTCCATCCTTCTCCCTCTCCTTTGTGTGCTCACAGCATCAGATTGTCATCAGAAATGACTGGGCTGGTATTACAGGGTCAGATTGTCATCAGAAGTGACTGGGCTGGTATTACAGGGTCAGATTGTCATCAGAAGTGACTGGGCTGGTATTACAGGGTCAGATTGTCATCAGAAGTGACTGGGCTGGTATTACAGAGTCAGATTGTCATCAGAAGTGACTGGGCTGGTATTACAGAGTCAGATTGTCATCAGAAGTGACTGGGCTGGTATTACAGGGTCAGATTGTCATCAGAAGTGACTGGGCTGGTATTACAGGGTCAGATTGTCATCAGAAGTGACTGGGCTGGTATTACAGGGTCAGATTGTCATCAGAAGTGACTGGGCTGGTATTACAGGGTCAGATTGTCATCAGAAGTGACTGGGCTGGTATTACAGGGTCAGATTGTCATCAGACGTGACTGGGCTGGTATTACAGGGTCAGATTGTGACTGCAGTCCCTCCATCCTCTCATCCCTTAAAGCTGGAATCCTTAATGGTGAAACAGCCACGTCTGTTTGCAATATTAGATATGCGAACAACAAAGATGTTACAGCAAACAATAAACACAGGTTTTTCCCCTCGGACATCATTGCACGCGTGATAGAAGAGCACAATATGTACTGAAATATTTTTTTACTATGCTGTGTGAGGCTCCTCAGCTCAGTGACGAAACAATAACAGCAATGGTGCGACGGCCAATGGCACTGTTTCCCCCTACTGCGGATTCCATCTTAAAACCTGAAAAACAGATCTAACGCCTGATCAAGGCATTACAGTGAGAGGCTTCAAGTGTGATGTAAAAGTGCAGTGTTTTATGCATCTCTCTGTCCATTATATTTCAACATCTATTAATTTAATACAAAGACAAAATCCCCATCACACTGTACGCAATTCATTCACTAAAGGAAATGTATTTCCTCAATTACTGTAGCTCCTCACTACATCATTAAACATCGACATTCATAACCCAGTAATGAAATCAGCTGCAGCCTCTTTGATTTTAAGTCTGGAGGTGAAGGAAAGAAGCTTCTGTATCAATCAATCTGTTCCATTTGTAAAACACTGCAAATAAATATTTTGGCACCTGAAAATAGGGGAGATGGACTAAATCAAAGTGTATAAATAATTACTTCAGTACACTGAACAAAAATATGAACGCAACATGCAACAATTTCAAAGATTTTACTGAGTTAGGGTTCATATAAGGAAATCAGTCAACTGAAATAAATTCACTAAGCCCTAATATATGGATTTCACATGACTGGGAATACAGATATGCATCTGTTGGTCAGAGATACAGTGCCTTCGGAAAGTATTCAGACCCCTTGACTTTTTTCATAATTTTGTTACATTGCAGCCTTATTCTAAAATAGATTAATTGGATTGGACATGATTTGGAAAGGCACATACCTGTCTATATAAGGTCCCAAAGTTGACAGTGCATGTCAGAGTAAAAACCAAACCATGAGGTCGAAGGAATTGTCCAAGGCAAGGGTACCTCAGATCTGGGGAAGGGTACCAAAACATTTCTGCAGCATTGAAAGTCCCCAAGAACACAGTGGCCTCCATCATTCTTAAATGGAAGAAGTTTGGAACCACCAAGGCTCTTCCTAGAGCTGGCCGGCCAAACAGAGCAATTGGGGGAGAAGGGTGTTGGTCAGGGAGGTGACCAAGAACCTGATGGTCACTCTGACAGAACTCTAGAGTTCCTCTGTGGAGATGGGAGGAACTTCCAGAAGGACCAGCTCTGCAGCACTCCAAAAATCAAGCCTTTATGGTAGAATGAAGCCACTCCTCAGTATAAGGCACATGACAGCCCGCTTGGAGTTTACCAAAAGGCACCTAAAGGACACACAGACCATGAGAAACAAGATTCTCTGGTCTGATGAGACCAAGATTGTACTATTTGGCCTGAATGACAAGCGTCACGTCTGGAGGAAACCTAGCACCATCCCTACGGTGAAGCATGGTGGTGGCAGCATCATGCTGTGGGGATGTTTTTCAGCGGCAGGGACTGGGAGACCAGTCAGGATTGATGAACGGAGCAAAGTACAGAGAGATCCGTGATAAAAATCTGCTCCGGTGCGCTCAGGACCTCAGACTGGGGCAAAGGTTCCTCTTCCAACAGTTCCAACAGGACAACGACCCTAAGCACACAGCCAAGACAATGCAGGAGTGGCTTCGGGACAAGTCTCTGAATGTCCTTGAGCGGCCCAGCCATAGCTTGAACACGATCAAACATCTCTGGAGAGACCTGAAAATAGCAGTGCAGCAACGTTCCCCATCCAACCAGACAGAGCTTGAGAGGATCTGCAGAGAAGAATGGGAGCCCCCCCCAAACACAGGTGTGACATGCTTGTAGTGTCATACCCAAGAAGACTCTAGGCTGTAATCGCTGCCAAAGGTGTTTCAACAAAGTACTGAGTACAGTGTCTGAATACTTATGTAAATGTCATATTTCCGTTTTTTTTATTTGTTATGCATTTGCAAACATTTCTAAAAACGTGTTTTTGCTTTGTCATTGTGTGGTGTCGTGTGTAGATAAACTATTTAATCAATTTATAGGATAAGCCTGTAAGGTAACAAAATGGGGAAAAAGTAATGTGGGGTCTGAAAACTTTCAGAATTGTATTTTATTTATTTAACCTTTATTTATCTAGGCAAGTCAGTTAAGAACAAATTCTTATTTACAATGGCGGCCTACCCCTGACTCCCCTAACCCGGACGACGCTGGGCCAATTGTGTGCCGCCCTATGGGACTCCCGATCACAGCCGGTTGTGATACAGCCCGGGATCAAACCAGGGTCTGTAGTAATGCCTCGAGCACTGAGATGCAATGCCTTAGACCGCCGCACCACTCAGAGTACCTTCAAAAATAATTTAGGGGTGTGGATCAGAAAACCAGTCAGTGTCTGGTGTGACCACCATTTGTCTCATACAGCGCAGCACATCTCCTTCACGTAGAGTAGATCCGGCTGTTGATTGTGGCTTGTGGAATTTTGTTCCACTCCTCTTCAATGGCTGTGCGAAGTTGCTGGATATTGGCGGGAACTGGAACGCGCTGTCGTACACGTCAATCCAGATCATCCCAAACATTCTCAATGAGTGACATGTCTGGTGTGTATGCAGGCCATGGAATAACTGAAACATTTTCATTTTCCAGGAACTGTGTACAGATCCTTGCAACATGGAGCCGATATTAACATGCTGTAACAGGAGGTGATGGAGGCACACAACAGTGGGCCTCAGGATCTGGTCATGGTATCTCGATGCATTTAAATTGCCATTGAAAAAATGCAATTGTATTCATTTTCCATTGCTTATCCCTTCCCATACCATAACCCCACAATCCCATGGGGCACTCGGTAACACGAGCACGCAGATTCCCTGAGACACAAACTGTTTCTGACAGTTTGTGCATAAATTCTTCGGTTGTGCAAAACCACATTTTCATCAGCTGTCCGGGTGGCTGTTCTCAGATGATCCCGCAGGTGAAGAAGCCAGATACTAAGGTACTGGGCTGGCATAGTTACACATGGTCTGCGGTTGTGAGACAAGTTGGACGTACTGCCACATTCTCTACAACAACGTTGGAGGTGGTTTATGGTAGAGAACTGAACATTACATTCTCTGGCAACAGCTCTGGTGGACATTCCTGCAGTCAGCCTGCCAATTGCATGCTCCCTCAAAACTTGAGACATCGTGACATTGTGTTGTGTGACAAAACTGCACATTTTAGAGGGGCCTCTGTTATTGTCCCCAGCACAAGGTGCACCTGTGTAGTGATCATGCTGTTTAGTCAGCTTCTTGATATGCCCCACCTGTCGGTGGATGGATTATCTTGGCAAAGAAGAAATGCTCACTAACAGGGACGTAAACACATATCTGCACAAAATTGGAGAGAAATAAGCTTTTTGTGCATATGGAACATTTCTGCGATCTTTTATTTCAGCTCATGAAATATGCGACCAACACTTTACATGTTGCGGTTATTTTTTTGTTCAGTGTAATTAGCAGAGTGTGGGAGAGGTGTGATGCCTGTCTTCGTGGCTGCGCTCCACTCCTCCTCTCATCCTCATCTCCTCTCCGCCTCTCCTTCCTGAATCTCTGTCTGTTCTGCACATCAGCTGCTGTGAGAGAGAAGGGTTGGGGTTACAGTTTTTTCGGTGAATCCTAGCTAATTGAAACACACACACACAGAGACAGCAAACACTGAAACATGTAGCCATTTCTTGTAGCCATTTAATTACACACCCTGACCTGCAAGAAAGGGTTTGAAGCACCTGTCCAAAAAATAAGTGAGGGCATTACGGGGGCATGTGGTATTACAGGTCATGAATGGACCCTAATGAATGTCCCAGCAGGAATGGAACAAACAGGGAAACAGCCAGGAATGACACACACACACACACACACAACACACAGCCAGGAACAATACAAACACAGACATGTACACACACACACACAACACACAGCCAGGAATAACACACATGCGCACACACACACACACATGCAACTACACACACAGACACACACAGACAGGCATGCACCTACAGTGGGGAGAACAAGTATTTGATACACTGCCGATTTTGCAGGTTTTCCCACTTACAAACCATGAAGAAGTCTATAATTTGTATCATAGGTACTCTTCAACTGTGAGTGACGGTATCTAAAACAAAAATCCAGAAAATCACATTGTATGATTTTTAAGTAATTAATTTGCATTTTATTGCATGACATAAGTATTTGATACATCAGAAAAGCAGAACTTAATATTTGGTACAGAAACCTTTGTTTGCAATTACAGAGATCATACGTTTCCTGTAGTTCTTGACCAGGTTTGCACACACTGCAGCAGGGATTTTGGCCCACTCCTCCATCCAGATCCTTCAGGTTTCGGGGCTGTCGCTGGGCAATACGGACTTTCAGCTCCCTCCAAAGATTTTCTATTGGGTTCAGGTCTGCAGACTGGCTAGGCCACTCCAGGACCTTGAGATGCTTCTTACGGAGCCACTCCTTAGTTGCCCTGGCTGTGTGTTTCAGGTCGTTGTCATGTTGGAAGGCCCAGCCACGGCCCATCTTCAATGCTCTTACTGAGGGAAGGAGGTTGTTGGCCAAGATCTCGCGATACATGGCCCCATCCATCCTCCCCTCAATACGGTGCAGTCGTCCTGTCCCTTTTGAAGAAAAGCATCCCCAAAGAACCTCCATGCTTCACGGTTGGGATGGTGTTCTTGGGGTTGTACTCATCCTTCTTCTTCCTCCAAACACGGCGAGTGGAATTTAGACCAAAAAGCTCTATTTTTGTCTCATCAGACCACATGACCTTCTCCCATTCCTCCTCTGGATCATCCAGATGGTCATTGGCAAACTTCAGACGGGCCTGGACATGCGCTGGCTTGAGCAGGGGGACCTTGCTTGCGCTGCAGGATTTTAATCCATGACGGCGTAGTGTGTTACTAATGGTTTTCTTTGAGACTGTGGTCCCAGCTCTCTTCAGGTCATTGACCAGGTCCTGCCGTGTAGTTCTGGGCTGATCCCTCACCTTCCTCATGATCATTGATGCCCCACGAGGTGAGATCTTGCATGGTGCCGCAGACCGAGGGAGATTGACCGTCATCTTGAACTTCTTCCATTTTCTAATAATTGCGCCAACAGTTGTTGCCTTCTCACCAAGCTGCTTGCCTATTGTCCTGTAGCCCATCCCAGCCTTGTGCAAGTCTACAATTTTATCCCTGATGTCCTTACACAGCTCTCTGGCCTTGGCCATTGTGGAGAGGTTGGAGTCTGTTTAATTGAGTGTGTGGACAGGTGTTACTGGTTGGTTGGTGATCAAATACTTATGTCATGCAATAAAATGCAAATTAATTATTTAAAAATCATACAATGTGATTTTCAGGATTTTTGATACACTGCAAAACTCACACATAGCCAAGGAACGACACAGACACCAACACGTACAGCCAGGAACTACATAAATTCACACATTCACACAGTGTTGGGGAAGCTACTCTGAAAATATAGTTTACCAAGCTACCAATTACTTCACACTGGAAGATGTTAGCCTACACTAAAGCTACCCTTAAGAAAAACATAGCTTACTTAACTAAAGTTAGTTAGAAAAAGTAGTTTACTACATCCAAACTACTCTGTGAAAGATTATTATATCTAAATCTGAAATGTCATAGACTACAAATTGCACGACCACCTCAGTGGCCTTGTGGTTAGTGTCCGCCTTCAGATTGGAAGGTTGTGAATTCAATCCCTGTGTGAATCATACCAAACACTGTAAAAATGGGACCTGATGCATCTCTGCTTGGCACTCAGCATTAAGGACATAGATTGAGGGAAAGACTAGCGTCCTGTCCAGGAGGTGTACTTGTGCATCAAGCTGCCTCACGATACAGAAACACACACACACACAGGAATGACACACACACGTCACAGACACACACACATGCACACACACAGCCAGCAATGACTCCCACAGTCAGCAATGACACACACACAGGCACGCAAGCTCACACAGCCAGGAAGGACACAAACACACACCGCCTGGCAGTGAATTAGATTTCACAGCGTTGCATCATCATGGATTATCTAACGAGCAACAGTGTCACTAAGCCAACAAATAACACTGGGAACTGCAAGGGTAAATTAGTCTCCTGCCTCACACACCAAAGACGGGTACAAAATAATACAAATCACACTCCTCTCTCTCCTTTACAGCCCACAGCACCACACAGTCATCACTAGTTGTTTTTAATGAGAATCTGTATGTTTGTATTAAACCTCAACCACCCCCCCCCCCCCCCTTTTCACAGATGCATCTTGCAAGAGTGGATAATTCATCTTATGTTTAAAAAAAAATGTGGATTAGGCCTAACACTTTGGCCCTGTTTCTGCGTGATGAATCGTGTGAGTCATATATGCAGATTTTGATTTATCTTTCTGACCTTTTGTATGCAAAGGAGACACGTTCTGTACAACCATAATGTGAGACTTCAAACAAAGAGGTCAGAGCTGTGAGAAAACACAAGGACCCCCCCCCCCCCCCTCTCTCTCTCTGATGAATCTGTTGTTTTCATGTGCTGTGGCCAGGGTGCTTATTACAGAACAATATGCTGTATGTTCTTGTTATCACAAAGCTAGACATCTGAAAGTCATGCGCATTCATTTGATTTGAGGGAGCATGCCTCACATTTTCAAATTACCAGAACAGACCGTTGATGAAATTTAAATGATAGTAACTACGATGAAATTAGTAGATATTATATGGCACATCTAACGCTTTCAAGTGTTTTCCTAATGCATGTACCAGAAATGTATTTGATACAATTCTAAGATATTTTATCTTTTATACATGGGGTAGAATGAGCAGAAAGACTAATTTTCCTATCAAATATTGTTGTCCGATAATCCATTTCATGATTAGCTCGGAATGCAAGCACTATATTTGTGATAGTGGACAGATTTGGTGGTGATATTACCAGCAACGACACCTGTATTAAAACCCATACATAAATTACATAAATTACATAAATTACATAAATTACATAAATTACATAAATTACTGTATCCTCCACTCTTCTCCAGAATCCCAAATCAAGCCTGGATTGAGCAGAGAGATCTGATGTTGGGGGGGTGCTTTAAATATTAATATGATTTTTTTCTTGTGATACTTCAAGAAATCGGTAATGTGGGGTTCTCAGGAGGTATCCCCCTCTCTAAGGAGAGGTGTATGTGTGTGTGTGTGTGTGTGTGTGTGTGTGTGTGTGTGTGTGTGTGTGTGTGTGTATCCTGTCATAATTAAACATGCATGGGTGTTTTTTTCCCAGACAGTGTTTTTTTCCACTGGCATAGGTTTTGACAGGACTCCACAACAAGCCCAGGTGGAACCAGACGTGCAAACAAGCTTGTGAGTACATCCATGAAACACATACATTAGCAACTAGACCAGAACACGCCACTGGGAGCTGGGCCAGAACATTAACACTTGGCCATGTACCAGCCAGCATCTATCAGAGCACTCAGCCAAATAAGGTGGAAGTCAATAGTCAACATAAACAAAAATGACATACATTTTAATGTAAGGCTCTCCATTGAGACATGACACAATTTATTTAATATTTGGGGTTTGTGGATGTTTGTGATTTCTTCCCAAAACACAATGGTAAGATACAATGCTTTTTTTTTTATCAAACGTTTTTTATTATCTTTAATGCTAAATAAAATGCTGTCAGTTTTACATGAGCCAACAACAGTATTGTGCAGCTCTTGTATGTACAGCGGGTGAAATAAGTATTGAACACGTCACCATTTTTCTCAGTAAATATATTTCCAAAGGTGCTATTGACATGAACAACATTTGACCAGATGTTGGTAACAACCCAAGTAATCCATACCAATAAAAAACGTTTGATAAAAAAAAAAGCATTGTATCTTACCATTGTGTTTTGGGAAGAAATCACAAACATCCACAAACCCCAAATATTAAATGTTTTTTATTTAATATTTGGGGTTTGTGGATGTTTGTGATTTCTTCCCAAAACACAATGGTAAGATACAATGCTTTTTTTTTTATCAAACGTTTTTTATTATCTTTAATGCTAAATAAAATGCTGTCAGTTTTACATGAGCCAACAACAGTATTGTGCAGCTCTTGTATGTACAGCGGGTGAAATAAGTATTGAACACGTCACCATTTTTCTCAGTAAATATATTTCCAAAGGTGCTATTGACATGAACAACATTTGACCAGATGTTGGTAACAACCCAAGTAATCCATACATACAAACCAAAACAAATAAATTCAGAAATGAAGTTATGTGTAATAATATGAAATGACACAGGGAAAAAGTATTGAACACACTTACTGATACTTATTTAATACTTTGTACAAAAGCCTTTGTTGGTAATGACAACTTCAAGACGCCTCCTGTATGAAGAAACTAGTCGCATGCATTGCTCTGGTGTGATTTTGGCCCATTCTTCCACACAAACAGTTTTCAAATCTTGAAGGTTCCGTGGGCCTCTTCTATGAATCTTGATCTTCAGTTCTTTCCATAGATTTTCAATGGGATTTAAGTCAGGTGATTGGCTGGGCCATTCTAGCAGCTTTATTTTCTTTCTTTGAAACCAATTGAGAGTATCCTTGGCTGTGTGTTTGGGATCATTGTCTTGCTGAAATGTCCACCCTCGTTTCATCTTCATCATCCTGGTAGATGGCAGCAGATTTTTGTCAAGAATGTCTCGGTAAATTTGCCCATTCATCCCTCCTTCAATTATGTGAAGTTTGCCAGTACCATTTGCTGAAAAGCAGCCCCACACCATGATGTTCCCACCTCCAAACTTCACTGTTGGTATGGTGTTTTTAGGGTGATGTGCAGTGCCATTTCTCCTCCAAACATGGTGTGTATTATGACATCCAAACAGTTCAATTTTGCTCACATCTGACCACACTATATTCTCCCAGTATTTCACTGGCTTTTCCAAATGTTGTGCAGCAAACTTTAAATGAGCTTCAACATGCTTTTTTTTCAGCAATGGAGTCTTGCGTGGTGAGCGTGCATACAGGCCATGGCGGTGGAGTGCATTACTTATTGTTTTCTTTGAGACAACAGTACCTGCTAATTGCAGGTCTCCACAAGTGGTCCTTGGCTCTTGGACAACTCTTCTGATTATTCTTTTCACTCCTCTGTCAGAAATCTTGCGAGGAGCACCTGGTCGAGGCAAACTATGGTGAAATGATTGTCTTTCCATTTCCGTATTATGGCCCCAACAGTGCTCACTGGAACATTCAGAAGCTTAAAAATGCGCCTATAACCAATGCCATCATTATGTTTTGCAACAATTAGGTTGCGAAGGTCTTGAGACAGCTCTTTGCTTTTACCCATCATGAGATGTGTCTTGTGTGACACCTTGGCATTGAGACCTTTTTGTAGGCCATCAGTTGGGACTGAACCAGCTGATATTAATTTGCACTGACAGGGGGCTGGATTGCTTTTTAATTACTGATAGTTTTCAGATGTTGTCTTGGCTTTCCATGCCTTTTTGCACCTCCCTTTCTTCATGTGTTCAATACTTTTTCCCTGTGTCATTTCACATTATTACACATAACTTAATTTCTGAACTTATTTGTTTTGGTTTCTTTATGTATGGATTACTTGGGTTGTTACCAACATCTGGTGAAAATTTCATGTCAATTGCACCTTTGGAAATATATTTACTGATAAAAATGGTGACGTGTTCAATACTTATTTCACCCTCTGTATGTAATCAGCAGGATGTGCATGTGTTTAGGCCCTGTGTTTAGTTGTGAGTCGCTATGGGGACCACTCACCGGCCCTGCTCAGCTCCCCTGATCTATCCAACACCACAACTTTCCTTCAGTAATTCATACGTAAGAGGCTGAAACAACAGCCAACATACTGCTGCTAGCTGTTCATAAGTAAGATAAATAATAAGAGAGAGAGAGAGAGAGAGAGAGAGAGAGAGAGAGAGAGATAAAGACAAACTAAGACAGAGAGAGAGCGAAACAGAGGGAGATAAAGACAGACTAAGACGAAAGAGAGAGAGATAAAGACAGACTAAGACAGAGAGAGAGCGAAACAGAGAGAGACGAGTGAGAATGAGTATTGGAAAGAGAAGAGTGAGTGGTATGTGGTAAGGGGTCCCACTAGTGTCAGTGTAAAGTGAAGCTGAGTGAGTGTTGGAGGTGAGTGAGCAGCAGTCCAGGAGTGTCTCAGAGGAATAGCCCTGCCTGGACACAGGGAGGCTGTGAGGCGAGGGAGTGCTGGTCAGGTCCCCTGGTGGCCCCAGCTCTGCCTGACATAAGTACCTTTCCAAAGATGAACAACATCACCTCCACTGGAGCTTAGAAGGTCGAGAAATTGCTCCCATTTCACATCACCCTCCCTCCCCTCCCACCCCTCCCCCACACACAAACACACACACACACACACACCACGTGACCTTCCTCTTCCTCCTCCTCCTTCACTCAAAGTCTGACCTTCATCCTCTTCATCCTCCTCCTGGACACCCTCCTCATCCCGGCCTGGCCTCTCTAAAGGTAGATTTTACACACTTTACTCTTCCACTTGGTGGGACATGGAAACCACTCGGGCACCTCAAAATACCTTTTTCCACATGACTTTATCCGCTAAAGCCATTCTAAAATAAAGCCCTGTTACTCACACATGGAGTGTATTTGAATTATGGATGTGGCTGTGGTGATGAAGTTGTGGGATATCTTAATGACACACAACACGTCTCCCGGTAACCATTCCCAGCCACCATGAATTAACTAGCACTCATAATTAAACTGCATGGAGAGAAAAATTACTTTGGTCGTTAATAAATCATCGCTGAGGGGCATCGATTTACTTACGCGATTACGCTTACTGATTGTGTCAAGTCTCCACACTCATCTGGGGGGTATAGCTGCTACTGTGGCTTCAGACATACACAGAGAAAGGGAGAGAGAGAGAGAGAGAGAGAGAGAGAGAGAGAGAGAGAGAGAGAGAGAGAGAGAGAGAGAGAGAGAGAGAGAGAGAGAGAGAGAGAGAGAGAGAGAGAGAGAGAGAGAGAGAGAGAGAGAGAGAGAGAGAGAGAGAGAGAGAGAGAGAGAGAGAGGGAGAGAGAGTTTTCCCATCCATGGACGGACGTTGCTTAGATGTCAAGTTGTTCCATTTACTTAATTTTAATGTTGTGCTGCTTGATGGATGATCCTAGGTTGGTACGACGTGTACTGTGCTGTACTGTACTGTACTGTGCTGTGCTGTGCTGTGCTGTGCCCAACAAACAACGTAGATGTTACTTAGCTCACTGATCCCATTAAGCTTTTGGGGCCTCATAAATTTTTATCCCTACAGAGGATCTGGCACACGCCAGAGGAAACATTGCAGTAGAACTCTCAATCTACATCCATTTATCCACATTAAACGAATGCTTTGGGGCTGCCTTCAGAGAGATAAGAGTCTAATGGCACTGTCCTAAATAAGTTTGCTTCAGTGTAACGGTGTATACTTCAGCAGCACATCCAACATTCATGTCCCTCTTTGATGCTTTTATCACCTAGAATAGGGACGGCCCAGCCAAGCATGCATCTACTGCTTTATCAGCCACATCCAGGCAAATCTCCCAGCCCACCCAAGTACACCAACCAGCTATCAGCTTGCAAGTAAACCAGCTACAGGCACTTTATGCTTTTTCAAATCCTACATATCACCAACACCTAAGGGTGTGCTATAATGAAATAATATGTAATTGCAATAATTTTGTATAGAATGTCAAGTTAACATGGATAGAAACCAGTCAGACATAATACTGTATGTGACTGAATAAGAGCAGACTTTGGTGGCGGTTGCAAGACGTGAAGGTGATTCATACTGAAGTGAACCGTGTGAGTAGACTACCTACAGTACAGTTAGCTACAGTACAGTGACTATGTCTGGTTGTTTTGAGAGAGGGCGAGGTACATGTAGCAACTGTAATCAGGGGTTGTTCCTGCCATGTAGAGGAGTTGTGACAACCCTTAGCTCCCTGCTGGACACACTGAGGCTACATTAGTGGATAATGTTCTCCAGCACGGAACACCGTTTCTCTTACGCCCGGCATGCAGAGAGAGAAGAAACTTGTCACTGCGAATTAACCGCAGGCCTCGCAGCCATGCAAACACAGGCTATCATCTGTAATTGGAGTTAGGAGAAAAAGAGAGCGAGTGAAAAGATGAGGACGAAGATAGGAAGAAAAAAATAATCTGTCGGTTGGTTTTGTCGTTGCTAGTTACATCGTTGAGATGGTGGTATGCTTGAGACATAATGAAGCTTTTAGCGACTGTCAACCGGCAGGATGGAACAATGCAGGCATGATTCTAACACTGTTTCACTGTCTCCTCTACAGCTTGTTTTATTTACTCCCTCTGAGTGGTTCTGAAGATAAACCTGAAAGTGAGGCTGTGTTGGTATTTGCTTGCCTTGCTGTGCAGTGAGTGCTTTTGCTGCCTGCTGCAGTCTTGGAGAAATTATCAGTTTACCTGATGATATCAACAGCTCTGCTGTAAAATGTAAATCCATCAGAGGTTTTTCTCTGCCCCCTATGGGTTTACTACCCATCTGGAGGAGAGTAAATCTCAGATCGGAATCACTTTTCTGACAATAATTGATCAATTATGCACGGCCTCTGTTTGAATTGAGAAAGGCTTTCATATCTCTTCCATTAACTCAGATTAAGATTTCATAGTGATGCTTGGAAGAATGCTAGCAATATCCCGGCTCATTCTGATGAAATTTTTATCAGTACTTTTTTCTCTAGTAGTACACTCCTATTGGGATGTCTGTGAATCTGAAGCTTAGCTTTAGACATGAACTCCCCTCAACCTGACTGAGTCCCAAATGGCACCCCATTCCCTAGGTAATGCACTACTTCCGATGAGGGCCCATAGGGTTCTGGTCAAAAGTAGTGCACTATATAAGGAAAATGTTCCCTTTTGGGACACAGACCCTGACTGCCAGTGGCTCCCAACGTTTCAATATTTGATGGGCTCTGGCTAACTCAGCCGTGAGATTCCAGCTGCAGAGATTTAACTCTAATGTAAAAATTGTGAACGGATGAAAACTGGGATGTCATAAGTAATACATCTATTCCAAGTGGGGGTATGGCTACCATCCGCACACAGACCAGAAAAAGAGGAGGAGGAGCAGAACAGAACAGAGGGAGGAAAAGAAAAGGATTTAAGACGGAACACTTTCTTTCTACTCCTTTATGTGCCCAAAAGTAAATGACTTGAACTGTAGGGCTAATATATACCCCCCTCCCTTCTCCACCACCACCCAGACCCCTCCAGCCTTCCAGGTCTTCAATTGACTCTTAATTGTGCCCACTCTGTCCTCCTTTAAGTGCAGCCATCAATAAAAAGGGTCCCTTAATGTCCTGCTCCTGAAGAAATGGTCATCACACCACTTGTTTATAGGCCAAATCCATTTATTCGAGGCTCTCTCTTTCTTCCTTTCTCAGCCTCCAAACGGATTTCAAAACATTTGGAAAATCTGTCCATTCAGCGCTAGTGTCCTGACGTATTCTTCCCCGGGAACCGAGAGAGGTCAGATGAGATGGGTCTGATGAACTTTTGTTTTTTCTCCCTCTACTGGCAATGTCTGAGTCCCAAATGGCACCTTATTCTCTACATACTGCACTACTTTTGACTAGGGCCCAAAGGACTACTTTTGACCAGGGCCCATTGGCAAAAGGATGCCATTTGGGACACAATCTATAGCTGTCTCCCTTGAGCCATATATGATGTCCAGCGAGTGCGGAAGAGACTGTTGGTAATGGCTCTACTAACAATGCACTCTTTGTGCCTGACAAGCCAAGGAGAAGCGTTGGGTTGCCGGGGGGCAAGAGGTGGAAGAAACACTTAGTACATAGCAGCGCATAGTTTTTAAAATTCCATTATACAAGGGGGCTCTGATGGAAATATTTGTATTGACAGTAGTTTAGCATCACTCGCCCTTTCCCTCCCATTCACCCCGTTAAAATATTATACCGCTGTGAGCAAAGATGCCCTCTTCCTTTGTGTGGTTGTATCGTTATAGTCACAGTGTCCCTTCTTCGCCAACAGTTCTTATCAGCCTCATTTGTTTGTCCCACACTTTGAAGGGTGTTCCAGGTAAAGGATCTAGACCTCCATGTATCTAAGTCAGAGGAGTGTGTTTTCTATGGTGGCATAAGCTTTCCTCTCTCTGTATTTAGGGTTTTTATTAACAATAATAACATTGGTCTTCTGGGAACTGGAGGCTAAGTATGCCCCCTAGCACTCAAGCCCTTTTATACAGAGCAAGACTACCCGACCGTCTAGCTAACATAATACAAGCCTTGCAGTCTCTGTTTGTGTCCCAAATGGTACCTCATTCCCTATATATTGCACTACTTCTAACACTGGTTAAAAGTAGTGCACTACATAGGGAATAGAGTGCCATTTGGGATGAAGCCTCTATCTCTGCTTCTAACTCCCTGATAAGACATGTACTACTACAGTACAGTTTGATGGATATTTTTTACAGCGGATGAATGGAGAAAAAGAGACAACGTTATGGTCAGGGAACTGTTTCATCTTCATAAAGGGGTAGTGATTTCAGAAATAAGCATACTCCTGAACATACCGTACATACCAGGCCAAGTCAGTACAAAGTATATGGTTAAAATGCTACACTACTGTATATAAGTATATACAACAGTAATTTACATTGTACAGTACAATCAAATGAATACTCACAGCCACGACCATGATAGTAAATCTAGAAACATCTGAATACTGGCCAGGCTGATACCATATTATGTCAGATATTCTATCACCTAAACAATTCAAAGTTTCTATGCTATCTGGTTGTATCTGTTTTCAAACCATGCATATATCTGGATAGAGACACAAATAAACAGCTCATTAAACTACACAGAACAAAAATATGAACGCAACATGCAACAACAAGATTTTGCTGAGTTACAATTCATATAAGGAAATCAGTCAATTTAAATAAAATCATTAGGCCCTAATCAATGGATTTCACATGACTGAGCAAGGGCACAGCCAGGGTGGGACTGGGAGGGCATAGGCCCACCCACTGGGGAGCCAGGCCTAGCCAATCAGAATGAGTTCTTTCCCATAAAATAAATATATTCATCAGCTGTCCGGGTGGCTGGTCTCAGACAATGCCGCTGGTGAATTCTCTAAAACAACATTGGAGGCGTCTTATGGTAGAGGAATGAACATTCAATTGTCTGACAACAGCTCTGGTGGACTTTCCTGCAGTCAGCATGCCAATTGCATGCTCCCTCAATACTCAAGACATCTCTTTCATTGTGTTGGGTGACAACACTGCACATTGTAGAATGGCCTGTTATTGTCCCCAGCATAAAGTGCACCTGTGTAATGATCAGGGATGTAAACAAATTTGTGCACAAAATCGGAGAGAAATAAGCTTTTTATTTGTGTGGAACATTTCTGAGATCTTCTATTTCAGCTCATTAAACATGGGACCAACACTTTACATGAAATTAGGCATATGTTGCAAGTCACGACTTCACAGGAGAAGCAGTTGAATGTTTCTTTTTATTTTTTATCAAAATGCGTTTTTTGGCAGAAATGCCTTCTGGAACAATCTATATCCTATTGGTGTGTTCTAGTATACATCTGCGTATTTCCGTTAGGGAACGCCTACTCTGTGAAGTGTGCCTGTGCAATAACTCCATTCGCCTTTGCACTCCTTTTAAAAATTGCGCTGTTTAGAAGGAGTGACAAGGCGAATGGAGTTATTGCACAGGTGCACTTCACAGAGTAGTTATTCCCTAACGGAAATATGTACTGTAGATGTATACTAGAATGCACCAATAGAATATGGCTAGCGCGTGCTTGGCTCTGCCCACTATGATTAATTTGTTCCCACTGGAAACAACAAGCTGTTTTCTATCTTGGTTTAGTTATACAAATCTTTGGTTAAAGTGTAATGTTAGCTAGCTAGCTGATGTTAGATGCCTGGCTAGCTAGCTAACATTACATTTATGATCTATGTAGCAATATTATCTCAGCAAGCCATTTGCATTTCTAGTTATAGCCTACTGTTAACTAACTAACTAGCTAACATTGAACCTATTTGGTTAACTTTAGCTAGCTATGACAATCGATTTGAATTGGTAGTACTCTATGGATTGGGGTTATGGTTCATTGTTTAGCTAGCTAGCTACATGTCAAAACAAAAGACCGCAAGTTAAAGCATAATGTTAGCTAGCTAGCAGACGTTAGATGGCTGGCTTTGCTAGCTAACATTACGTGTGTGATCTGTGTAGTAATATTATCTCAGCAAGCCATTTGCATGGCTAGTTATAGCCTAATGTTAGCTAGCTAACTATTTAACATTGAACCTATTTGGTTAACTTTAGCTAGCTATGACAATCTGTTTGTATTGCTAGTACTCTATGGATTGGGATTATGGTTCATTGTTAAGATAGCTAAACAAAAGACTCGACTTCGCCAGATAATTACACGACCAATCAAGTTAGCGTGTGTCTGACGGTGTCTGACAGTGATTACGGCTATCTGTTGTATATTAATGCTAAAGTATTTGTGTCTGGAATTTAGAATACGCCTGACTCTCCTCTACCAGTCATACAAGGAGAATGGTCTAATGCCTCCCATTAAAAAGAGACCTGGCTCAAGCAAGAACAAGTTACACCTGAAGCATGAGGAGGCATGAGGACCAGGACGCCACCCAGGACACAAACACTTTGGTGGAAAGCTGCTGCCATCTCATGTGACAAAAGCAGCAGTGTGGCCTCTCTACAAGGAATCGATGACAACACTTGGTATGTAAAGCGTAAACAACACGTTTTGATTATTTGAATTACCTCCAACATGATTGGCACTACTTTTATTGATCACACTTTATTTCTGTATTTTCCAGAGGTACGTGTAGTCAGGCTATCTTCCTTCAGGAATCTGTGGAGCAAATTGCTGCCCCACAACTCAAGCACTAAGCCCCGGACAGACCTGTTCTGGCAGTGCCAGAGGAACAACTATCAGGTCTCCAGATCTGCCAATCTGCCAGAAGCTGTTAAGTCAGCCAAGCTGAAGAAGCAAGAGCAGCATATCCTGCTTGATCAGAGTGAGCGGTCTGTCTACCAGAAGATGGTTGCTGACTGCAAGACCACTGCAAAGACATCAGGATGCATTACAGCTTTGATTTTGCTCAACAAGTAAGCAACATATATATATATATATATATATATATATATATATATATATATATATATATATATGTATGTACAGGGGTGAGAATATTAATTATTATTTATCTTAATGTTTTTTTTGTTGTTTGCAGGTTCACTATCCTTCTGACCCTATAAAGCCAGGTCTCATCTACTTTCTTTTTAACTCCTCGCAAGTGTGCCTTGTTTGGTGTCTGCTGTGAAGGAATACCACAACAAGTCAACTACTTGATTGATGAAGGTATGTCTTACAGGAAAGGCAGCAGCGCAGTAATCAACTATTTGCACCATGCACAAGCTCCACTACAGTCTGGACCTTCACTTCCTGATCACAGGCCACACCAAGTTTGCCCCCGACTGGTCCTTCGGTCACATCAAGCATCGCTTCAGAAAGACCAGAGTGAACCCTTTGTCCGAGACAGCACTGTGACAGGGGTCAACATCCCACAGCTGGTTATACAAGTGTGTCTGGATAAGCGTAATCTAATATTTATAACATATTTTTATCTGGACACTTTCTGTTTACCTGAAATGTTTCCATTTTGTAGGCTACTACTTTTATCACTTTTAGTCTTAATCTTTGCCACACTACAAGACCTTTAGCACATGACCTCACATGTGAATCCTTAAAGAGATGGGTGGGGATAAGGCTTAAGAGGGTGTGAACAGTGCTGAATGGGTGTAGACAAAAGACCTCTCCAGAAGGTGTACCAAAACATTCAAGGGCCATTTTCTCAAAAAGTGGGGTTACAAGTTCATCAACTTTCAAAGCAGAATTACAGTACTTTCCCATTGTTCCTCAAATACAGTGTATGATATACCATTTTGTAGCTCTGAGTCTCAACTTTTATCCAATGTAAAAAACACAATTCGGTCACATTTTATATTTTTGTTCAGTATAATAGCAGGTTGACATGTTGTTGACATGTTGTTGTTCTTGCAATTAAAACCTATTGTGCTAAATGTTTTACCGGCCCAACTATTCTGTGTAGTGTTTTTTATTTTTTTATTTCATCTTTATTTAACCAGGTAGGCCAGTTGGGAACAAGTTCTCATTTAAAACTGTGACCTGGCAATAGCTGAAGATGAAAACCATGCTGTTGGCATTTGAAACTTTGATGGCATTTAAAAGATTGAACTTACATCTATTAAGAGAGCTGGAGTACGCTCCCAGTCTACTCTTCTCTCCCAGTACTACTTCTCATAAGCATTTGAGGGACATCCATTACTTATATTTTTGCTGAGCTTTTTAAAAGAAATATATCATATTCTCAACTCTGGGAAAACATTAAAAGATGATTATCTCAGTCTCAGAATAATGGTGATATATTTGTTTCATGTGATATAAACTGAACAAAAATATGAACACAACATGCAATTATTTGAAAGATTTTGCTGAGTTACGATTCATATACAGCGCCTTCGGAATGTATTCAGACCCCTTGAATATTTCCACATTATGTTACATTGCAGCCTTATTCTAAAATTGATTAATCTACACACAATACCCCATAATGACAAAGCAAAAACAGGACTTGTGAATTTTTTTCAGATTTATTAAAAATAAAGAACAGAAATACATTATTTACTTAAGTATTCAGACATTTTACTATGAGACTCGAAATTTAGATGCATTGATCATCCTTGAGATGTTTCTATAACTTGATTGGAGTACAGCTGTGGTAAATTCTATGTATTGTATTTGATTTAGAAAGGCTCACACCTGTCTATATAAGGTCCCACAGTTGACAGAGTATGTCAGAGCAAAAACCAAGCCATAAGGTCGAAGGAATTTTTCATTTTTCAACCACTCCACAGATTTCATGTTGCCAAACTATAGTTTTGGCAAGTCGGTTAGGACAACTACTTTGTGCATGACACAAGTAATTATTCCATCACGTTTACAGACAGATTATTTCACTTATAATTCACTATATCACAATTCCAGTGGATCAGAAGTTTACATACACTAAGTTGACTGTGCCTTTAAACAGCTTGGAAAATACCAAAAAATTATGTCATGGCTTTAGAAGTTTCTGATAGGCTAATTGACATAATTTGAGTCAACTGGAGGTGTACCTGTGGATGTATTTCAAGGCCTACCTTCAAACTCAGTGCCTCTTTGCTCGACATGATGAGAAAATCAAAAGAAATCAGCCAAGACCTCAGAAATTAAATTGTAGACCTCCACATGTCTGGTTCATCCTTGGGAGCAATTTCCAAACGCCTGAAGGTACCACGTTCATCTGTACAAACAATAGTACACAAGTATAAACACCATGGGACCATGCAGCCGTCATACCGATCAGGAAGGAGACGCATTCTGTCTCCTAGAGATGAACGTACTTTGATGTGAAAAGTGCAAATCAATCCCAGAACAACAGCAAAGGACCTTGTGAAGATGCTGGAGGAAACAGGTACAAAAGTATCTACAGCCACAGTAAAACGAGTCCTATATCAACATAACCTGAAAGGCCGCTCAGCATGGAAGAAGCCACTGATCCAAAATGGCCATAAAAAAGCCATACTACGGTTTGCAACTGCACATGGAGACAAAGATCGAATTTTTTGAAGAAATGTCCTCTGGTCTGATGAAACAAAAATAGAACTGTTTGGCCATAATGACCATTGTTATGTTTGGAGGAAGGCTTGCAAGCCTTGCAAGCCGAAGAACACCATCCCTACCGTGAAGCACGGGGGTGAAAGCATCATGTTGTGGGGGTGCTTTGCTGCAGGAGGGACTGGTGCACTTCACAAAATAGATGCAATTATGAGGAATTAAAATTATGTGGATATATTGAAGCAACATCTCAAGACATCAGTCAAGAAGTTAAAGCTTGGTCGCAAATGGGTCTTCCAAATGGACAATGACCCCCAAGCATACTTCCAAAGTTGTGGCAAAATGGCTTAAGGACAACAAAGTCAAGTTATTGGAGTGGCCATCACAAAGCCCTGACCTAAAACCTATAGAAAATGTGTGGGCAGAACTTAAAAAGCGTGTGGGAGCAAGGAGCCCTACAAACCTGACTCAGTTACACCAGTTCTGTCAGGAGGAATGGGCCAAAATTCACCCAACTTATTTTGGGAAGCTTGTGGAAGGCTACCCGAAAGGTTTGATATATACAGTGGGGAGAACAAGTATTTGATACGCTTCCGATTTTGCAGGTTTTTCCACTTACAAAGCATGTAGAAGTCTGAAATTTTTATCATAGGTACTCTTCAACTGTGAGTGACGGAATCTAAAACAAAAATCCAGAAAATCACATTGTATGATTTTTAAATAATTAATTTGCATTTTATTGCATGACATAAGTATTTGATACATTAGAAAAGCAGAACTTTATTTGGTACAGAAACCTTTGTTTGCAATTACAGAGATCATACGTTTCCTGTAGTTCTTGACCAGGTTTGCACACACTGCAGCAGGGATTTTGGCCCACTCCTCCATTCAGATCCTTCAGGTTTCGGGGCTGTCGCTGGGCAATATGGACTTTCAGCTCCGTCCAAAGATGTTCTATTGGGTTCAGGTCTGGAGACTGGCTAGGCCACTCCAGGACCTTGAGATGCTTCTTACGGAGCCACTCCTTAGTTGCCCTGGCTGTGTGTTTCGGGTCGTTGTCATGCTGGAAGACCCAGCCACGACCCATCTTCAATGCTCTTACTGAGGGAAGGAGGTTGTTGGCCAAGATCTCGCAATACATGGCCCCATCCATTCTCCCCTCAATACGGTGCAGTCGTCCTGTCCCCTTTGCAGAAAAGCATCCCCAAAGAATGATGTTTCCACCTCCATGCTTCACGGTTGGGATGGTGTTCTTGGGGTTGTACTCATCCTTCTTTTTCCTCCAAACACGGTGAGTGGAGTTTAGACCAAAAAGCTCTATTTTTGTCTCATCAGACCACATGACCTTCTCCCATTCCTCCTCTGGATCATCCAGATGGTCATTGGCAAACTTCAGACGGGCCTGGACATGCGCTGGCTTGAGCAGGGGGACCTTGCGTGCGCTGCAGGATTTTAATCCATGACGGCGTAGTGTGTTACTAATGGTTTTCTTTGAGACTGTGGTCCCAGCTCTCTTCAGGTCATTGACCAGGTCCTGCCGTGTAGTTCTGGGCTGATCCCTCACCTTCCTCATGATCATTGATGCCCCACGAGGTGAGATCTTGCATGGTGCCCCAGACCGAGGGAGATTGACCGTCATCTTGAACTTCTTCCATTTTCTAATAATTGCGCCAACAGTTGTTGCCTTCTCACCAAGCTGCTTGCCTATTGTCCTGTAGCCCATCCCAGCCTTGTGCAGGTCTACAATTTTATCCCTGATGTCCTTACACAGCTCTCTGGCCTTGGCAATTGTGGAGAGGTTGGAGTCTGTTTGATTGAGTGTGTGGAGAGGTGTCTTTTATACAGGTAACGAGTTCAAACAGGTGCAGTTAATACAGGTAATGAGTGAAGAACAGGAGGGCTTCTTAAAGAAAAACTAACAGGTCTGTGAAAGCCGGAATTCTTACTGGTTGGTAGGTGATCAAATACTTATGTCATGCAATAATATGCAAATTAATTATTTAAAAATCATACAATGTGATTTTCTGGATTTTTGTTTTAGATTCCGTCTCTCACAGTTGAAGAGTACCTATGATAAAAATTACAGACCTCTACATGCTTTGTAAGTAGGAAAACCTGCAAAATCGGCAGTGTATCAAATACTTGTTCTCCCCACTGTATATATATATAGAGAGAGAGAGATATTTAAATTGTACTATCAATTGTTATCAAATATCACATTCATTTTCTACTGTATACATGAATCGCTCAAAGTTGGTTCTTGTTTCAGTCACGTCTTTGGTCACGTTTACTGTTGAGCCTCCCACAATGCAGGCGATGGCTGGAGGATAAAGTTGGTGAAGAGCAATTGCAGGAACTTGCAGTCGACTACAATCAAAAGATCATGATCTTTGTTCACTCGTTTTTTGTAAAGACAAAAGTTATGCGCTTGAACAAGCCTCCACTCTGTCTGTCTGTCTGTCTGTCTGTCTGTCTGTCTGTCTGTCTGTCTGTCTGTCTGTCTGTCTGTCTGTCTGTCTGTCTGTCTGTCTGTCTGTCTGTCTGTCTGTCTGTCTGTCTGTCTGTCTGTCTGTCTGTCTGTCTGTCTGTATCTATCTCTCTGACACTCTTGTTATTTAAAAGTCATTTCCATCATTAACAGAGAAGGACACTCATCTCCTCTGGGAGCAGACAGAGGCAGACAGAACAGATCACAGCTCCAGGGGACAGGCACATGCAGCTCAACTATCAATAACTTTAGCTAATTCTATGCTTAGTAATTAGAAGCATAATCAATTACCAAATCGGTTGTGCTTTTGTATTGCTGCTATCCCCTACGAGGGGAAATTAGAATGAGATAAAATAAAAAAACTATTGTGTGGTATGTTTTCTACCAATATTTGGTACAGTACGTGTGCTCGTTGGAAAGGAATCACAATTCCTGATAATTCGTCATCAACACCCATGCTTTAAAAATGTTACTGTGAAAATGACACAGTAGTTTTAACATCATGGAGATGGAATAGAAACTTGATGGTTTGACCTCTACATTGTTGAACTGCAAACGATGCGCTTAATCCTCATCTGTCCCTTCCTATTTTAATTAATCCTAATAGACTATTGATGCCGAGGCAACTGTTAGGCTTTGTCATTAATATTGCAATTTAGACCGGATAATCTGGGAGGGCATCCCAATTACTCCAGAGGAAATAGAAAGCTGTGACAAGATAATTGAGAAATGATCATTACACAAAAAAAAGAAAGAAAAAAAAGCTTTTTTTTTTCAAGAAAGAAATCCATGCATACATCATACACTCCACTGAACAATAAATACATGACAAAAGAGTAATTTAAGAAGAAAAAAATCTGTCCAATATTTTGAACGTTTTAAACTCGTCTTATTTAATTGATTGCTGCTATCAATAGAAAACCATGCCTATATAATGTGACCTGATTCTTCAGCTGTCACAATCAGTGAAAAATCTGCCATCCATCTCATCGGGCCAGAGCATTTACATGTCTTTGTGTTTCCATGGTGATAGGGTAATTAATAGAATATATGTAATATGATCTTAATTGTTTTACAACAAAGATTTGACAAGGCTGTGGGAGAGAGGAGGGTTGTGGGTTGTCACTGATATAAAATGTGTGTATGGCCAGTCAGTCAGCCTGTGAGGAGCTAACGGAGCGGCACAGCCCAGAGCCTAGCATATGTTCTCTTTTCCAGGCTTAAACTGTACCACATAATGGGCTGCTAGAGCCTGCTGTTGATTTTTGAATTATTAGTGATGTCACCCACTCCTTTGTCTCCTTCCAAGACAATGGCTGCTGTCTTGGTTTGCTCGCCTTGCTTTTAATCCACAGAATTAAGTAAGATCTTAATGAGATAATCACTGTTTTTCAGCAAAGACGATATCCCCAAATAGAATGGGAAATCTATAGCTTGGTCTATTTCTGTGTGTCTGAACTGTGTCCATATCCCTCACACACCACACACGCACGGTAAAATCATTTTTAAATGATTACAGAATGTTGGGGCGAATTTGGAGTACATTAAATTGTATACCATTATTTGCAAGCATAGAGACCAACCCATCAGTTTAATTTAGAGTAATTTTGACAATATACACGTGCTAATTCATTCTTGCAAATCAGCCATTTAAAGTTAATTAAAAATGGCTTAATCTTAAAGTGAGTGAAATCTGCCATATGCTTATGTAATCTATTGGGGACACGGGATGATGAAGAATCCATTTAGAACTAAAGCTGTTGTCAGTTGGCAATTAAGCTGCCTACTAGTGTATCTGGGAAGAATACTGTAGATTATGAAACAAACACAACACAGCCACACTGATGCAGTTTATATTGAATCGGACACACACACACGCACACACACAGACACACACACACACACACACACACACACACACACACACACACACACACACACACACACACACACACACACACACACACACACACACACACACACACACACACACACACACACACACACACACACACACACTATCATAGCATCTATATTAGTTTATATAAGTTACTCCTCCAGGGTCAGGCGCTTCATTTAGATGATCTAAATAAGGGGACAGGATGAAAACAAGTTAAGAACAAATTAGATTTACATGAATGGCTCAGTTTGATTTCCCCGCAGTAATTATTGATGAAAGAAGGGATTCCTACGATGAATTGAGACTGACTAGTTGAGCAGATCATCAGCAGAATTAACCTGACTGAAGACATTGGTGTTATTTTCTTTAAAACTGTTTCTGGATGTGGCAGCTAGCGTAGTTCGGGCCGCCGTACGGCGGTTGAGTGTGTGTGTGTGTGTGTGTGTGTGTGTTTAATACACAAGCGGCCTGAGGGAGGCAGCAGCGAAACAAATATGGGCTCAGCAGTGAGTAGCTAGCGTCTCTCTCCGTCTCACAGTAAAAGGCCATTCACATAGTGAAATCTAATTACCTCAACGACAGAAGAGAGCATTTGATCTCAGACTGTATCCAAAATGGCACCCTACCTTTGACCAGACCCCATAGGGGTGTCATTTGGGAAATTGGGAGTCAGTTTCAGTCCCAAGCAAAGCAGAACATATTATTAAGAAAAAACTTGCTTTTATAAAGTCTTAGATAAAGGTGGCTTACTGAACAGAGGATCCAAGCTTGTTAACAATTCAGTCCTTCTCTCTCTCCTTTTTCAATTATTTTCTGCCAACCACAGATTAAAAATAAAATAACAGTGATTTGTTTGTGTTGTGAGAGATCAGGGGACTCTTTCAGACAATTGTGAAGAAACAAAGTCACTCCATAATTTTCCTCTAAATAAGAAGTAAAAAGATTGGACAGCCTTGCTCATTCCTAGAGCATGTCTACCTAACAGTGTGGAGTCTCTGTGTGAGTCCCAAATGTCACCATATTTATTCCCTATAAAGTGCACTACTTTGACTATAATGGGAATAGGGTGCCATTTGGGGCAGTCTCTGACTGGGTATTAAGGTTATTACCTCATAGTGAATCACATCTTTAATTCCCCATCAGGACTACAATAACAAGTAAGCATCATTAGATTGGTTTATCAGCAACATAGCAGCAGCATGAATTGCATCACTTGACCTGAACAATCCCTAAATAATGTGTCTGTGTGTTTTGCAAGTAAATGTATTTGTTTTACAAAATAGTATTTCCATTTTTTACAATTATGTTTTACATTTATAATACTTAAAAAGGTACATAAAATGTCTTATTCTTGGGAAGGGTCAAATAATATTCATTATCAAGAAAAGTAAATTTTTGTTTTTTATTATTAGCCATGTATTGACTTATTTTATGTATCCCAAATTGGGTATTATGTGTGGTCATGGTGACAACTGAGAGGAGATTATGTGTGAAGAACACAACTTTCTCTCATACATGAGAGAGAGCCTCTTACCTAACAAAGAACACTTCTACATTCATTGTGCATTTACATCTATAGCTATACGGAGGGGACCGTGTGTTTGTATGTGTGTGTGTGTGTTTGTATGTGTGTGTGTGTGTGTGTATGTGTGTGTGTGTGTGTGTGTGTGTGTTTGTGTGTGTGTGTTTGTGTGTGTGTGTGTGTGTGTGTGTGTGTGTGTGTGTGTGTGTGTGTGTGTGTGTGTTCTCATGATTTATGCCTCTCTACCCTTTGTTACATTATAGCAATTTCAATACCACACCAATTTCAGCCTCCATAATCTACAGGATGTTTTTATCATTATATGAATGACCATCAAGTGTTTCCAACTTGCCCTTATTTCATGACAAGATTAGGGCTTTCTGAAAATAACTGCCCGGAAAGGTCTGTGCTCTCGGCAGCTTTTTGTTCCCTCTCTGCCTGAAATTATAGGTAATTGTAGTCACTCCATGAAGATTTTTTAGCTCTGACCTTTCCTGCGCAATAATAATAAATTGATGGAGAGCAGATTGCCTGGCTGAACCCCTTACTCTCTCACCTGCATCTCAATCTCAGAGGAAGGTACAGAGGCTGTTCTAGCCGACTGGGGCTATTTTGAAATTGTTGTTTTACCGTGCAGCGTGACGTTTCTTCACTAGCAATTATACCTCCATCAGGAGGGGAGATTTAGGTTATTCCCTATTGAGTGCATTGCTTTTTACCAGGGGCCATAGGGCTCTGGTCAAAAGTAGTGCACTTTGAAGGGAATAGGGTTCTATTTGGGACTCAGAGTTACTGCTGTGAAATTAGGATTCCATGTGCAGGACAGGACCATTGTTTTGTCTTCAAAATGGATGCAAAATTGATGAAACTCCTGAGCAAAAAATTGCCCTTCTTTGATCTTCACAGTCTTGAAATAACAGCGCCAAAAGCTCCCAATCCTGGAAACTTCCCCCACATCCAAAGTACCAAGCTCCCTTGGCAATTTTCACACCGCCGCTGACAACGAATAGAGTGCTGCTCCTCGCTAAATTGGAGACCACAGAAGGACAGAATGCAGCTGCAGTGACTCTCAAGACAACCTTTTCACAATAACACAAAGACACAAAGGTACTTTAACTGTAACTATTGTCCCTGTGTCCTTCAAGTTAATCCTGATTCTGTTAAAATATGCAGTGTGTTTTGTAAAACACAGGTAGATCAAAACAATTGATTAATATTATGTTTATTTTCTTACACTTAATAACAAACAATTTCTTATACATATTTAGTTCTGTATATGGAAAATGAAACATATCCACAGTCAGGGTTTCTATATTGCTATCTGCAGCAGCCTGTAGATTGTGTTAGTGGCCCAGACCTTGTGTGGCATACTGGCCCTTTGAATAGTGTATTGCCAAACCAGCATGTCTTCAGTATGTCTCTAGGCCTAAGGTCTTCACAAGAAAACACTATACCAAGGTGACTCCACAGCTATCCACACACACACACACATCACACCTATAAACCAGGGTGCCTATAACCAGCGTAAAAGGTGCACTCCATCCGCTACTCCTTTAAAGCAGTCTGAAGTTGGCTCTCTCAGCTCAGACAATGGAGGGCTGTGTGACTCAAAGTCTCTGCAGGGAGGAAAGACTCCTGACTCCATCCATGGACACGCTGTGTGGTAGATTGGTAGATTGCTAATTTCCATCTCCTGCTCCGGCTCCCTGAAAACAGTTATGGGTCGTTCCATATGAATTCAATCATTTCAGACTGCAGGTTTGCCCATGTTAGAAATGGTCAGAAAGGGACTTTTTGGACCTGATTGCCAAAACATTCAGTAGATAGAGGTGCTCAAAGTTGACCATTTTGCACACCGAACCAAACCATTACACATCCATGTCTTCATCACTGGAAATATAAACAGTTGAGTTTGATATTATTTTAACCTTTAATCCACTTCAATCAGTGTAGATGAAGGGAAGGAGACATGTTAAAGAATGATTTTTAAGACAATTGAGACATGGATTATGAATGTGTGTCATTCAGAGTGAATGGGCAAGACAAAATATGTAGCCCTTTCCTGCAGTCAAATGACCTAGTTGCCTCATGGGTGGAATGTTATTAATTATTTTCATAATTTCATAAATTCCATTTTTTTTTTACTCAAAAAATGTATATATCAAAAAAGGTTTTGTTATATTTTAGTCTTCTGTGATCTACACTGAACAAATATATACATTTAAGGCAACATGTAAAGTGTTGGTCCCATGTTTCATAAGCTTAAAAGAAATGTTCATTTCTGTTAGTGAGCATTTCTCCATTGCCAAGATAATCCATCCACCTGACAGGTGTGGCATAATCAAGAAGCTGATTAAATAGCATAATCTTTACACATTAAACACTCAAAAATGTTCACACAACACAATGTCCACCAGAGCTGTTGCCAAAAAATTCAATGTTCATTTCTCTACCATAAGCCGTCTCCAACGTTGTTTTAGAGTGTATGATGTGTATGGCATTGTGTGGGCTAGCGGTTAGCTGATGTTAACGTTGCGAACAGAGTGCCCCAGGGTGGGGGTGGCGTTATGGTATAGGCAGGCGTAAGCTACGGGCAACGAACACAATTGCATTTTATCGGTGGCGATTTGAATGCACAGAGAAACCGTGAAGAGATCCTGAGGCCCGTTGTCGTGCCATTCATCCGCAGCCATCACTTCATGTTTCAGCATGTTAATGCACGGCCCCATGTCGAAGAATCTGTACACAATTCCTGGAATCTGAAAATGTCCCAGTTCTTCCATGGCCTGTATACTTACCAGACATGTCACCCATTGAGCATATTTGGGATGCTCTGGATCAATGTGTAAAATAGTGTGTTCCAGTTCCCTCTAATATCCAGTTCCAGCTAATATCAGAGGAGTGGGACAACATTTCACAAGCCTGATCAAATCTATGTGAAGGAGATGTGTCGCACTGCATGAGGTTTTTGTGACCAACAGATGCATATCTGTATTCTCAGTCATGTGAAGTCCATAGATTAGGACCTGATGAATTTATTTCAATTGATTTATATGAACTGTAACTCTAAATGTGCACATTTATATTTTGGTTCAGTATTTATATAAAGTGCATTTTTTGGATGCAAACTCAAAATTGAATACATTTCAACTCTATATCAGACATGGTACAGGTGTCATCTTTTTTTTCAAAGACCAGAACCATGCGTGTGAGGTGTATACTTTTGTTTCAATGTATATTTGTTAAAGACTGCCAAGAAATACTCTGCGTGACCCTGATTTAGCCCACTGCAGTAAAAGATTATTCATTAAGTGCCGTTGTGTGTGTCCGGTTTCTGTGTGTCAAGAACGGCAACGCTGCTGGGTTTTTCACACTCAACAGTTTCAAATCAACAGTATTGTTCAAATCAAAAGGGGTGCAGTCAGAAAGTGATTGAAATCATATGGAATGACCCTTCTGCCTTCCTCCACTACCACCAGACTCCCTGCCTGACACGTGTCTGTCCACAGCAGCAATGACAACAACAACAACAACAAAGCCAGGCAGATACAGATACATACACTACCTGCTACTCTCTCACAGACAGACTGCAGGCTCTTTTCACTCTTACTGGGTTCAAGGAAGGTGTACTAAAACAACAATGATTCTCAGAAACACAATCCAAAAAGTATGCAGGGGAGAACTCAAAATTAGCTTGATTCAACGTTACATTTATTGAAATTAACAAAGTTTACTACTATTTTCACACCAACTTTGCATGTTCAACAATAATCAAATTTTTAAGTATTTCTCATCAACAACACGTCTAAAGTTCCCTGTGTGTTTCTCTGCCTTTCCTCTTACGTTCCACCCCCTAATACACCAGCAGATGTAATCTGGATAACGCATACATTTTTTTATTCCTGTCAGGGGGTGGGGTCTTTCAGTCCCTGCAATGAGGTATTAGAAACACATTTACACAAAATTACTGAGCTTTCACAAGGCACATTTTTAAACACAGGGGCTCACAGCCGATCGTATATGTTAATCATTTTATAACGTTGCAATCTGGGGCTCCAGCCAGACCTCTGAACTAAGAGCTTACAGAGGTCCTGGTCTCTCTCTGCTAGGACATCGGTCGTTATGTTTTTCTGACCAAGCAGCAGAAAATCCAATTATTAGCCAAAACCCAATTACTTTCCCATCCAACTCAGTGGCTCAAATTCAAGGTTGGATTTGTGGATTAGCTTGCAAGGTTTAAGGGATAGCTTCCTAAAAAAGGAAAGCAACAATGTTGAATTCCCCCGTCGGCTGCCTGTCTACCTGCCCTCTTCTGTGATTTGGAGTCAGAGGGCGACGTAATCATCAAGAACAGTGATATATAGACGGGGGGGGGGAATAGGTGAGGAGTGAAAGAGGGGGGGGGGGGGGGGGGGGAGAGCGAGAGAGATAGAGAGAGAGAGAAGGAAGGAAGGAGAGGGCAGAAGAGAGAGAAGGGTTTGTCTGGACAGCTTATCGGTGTAAGCTGGGGACAGGAGACCAAGCAGGGCCTGTCAGGGGAGTCCAGGCCACTAATAAAGTCATATTGACTCAGCAGCCATATTTAATGCTAAGAGTCACTTTGAGGCCAGACAACACTATTTGTAAGTCAATCAGAGTGGAGAGGAAGGGTGTGTTTGTGTGTGTGTGCATGCGTGCGTGCGTGCATGCTGGCGTGTGAAGGGGGGTTGTCACACTCCCCTCCTGAGGACAGGGTTGGACATTGACTTCTGCTCCTAGCTCATCCTCTCTAACCCCTGACCTCTATTCTGACAGATTGCCTGAGAGGGCAGTTATTTGAACACTAACAGACTCGGTTCAGAGGTTGTATTGACACAAACTATTGAATTATTTGAATATCAAGGTCTCACTACGTTAAAATGCTGTCAATACATGTGAGTACTAAACACATTATTACGTTGCCCTGGTACATCTACACAAACTGTTCTCATGAATGGTATACGGACGTACCTCAGGGAATGTGTATGTGTTGGTGTCGTATGTATTATCAAATCAAATAACATTTTATTGGTCACATACATATGCTTAGCAGATGTTATAGCGGATGAAGCGAAATGCTTGTAGCTGGTGCAAACAAATGTCCCCTTTAAAGATAAAAGAAAGTACCATATTATCTTATAATATTTGTTTTAAACCAATCCGTGTGAAGAGATAATATATTATTATACCGAGCTGTCATCCTTTTATTATGTAGATACGTGGGCCAAAAACCAGCTAAGGATGAACCAACCAACGGCTCATTAAATGAAAGATTTAAATCTATCTATTAATGAGATGGTACCGCCGCTCTGGCTGGATTATATGTCCCTGCTGCTCAACTCTCAAATATCCTCCAGTCTAAAAGCTTTGTTCATCAAACTAATGTGAGTGGACAGCCACCAAACACAGTCTATTCTAATTTCTCCATTATGTCAATGTGTAGGAGCAGGTGAAGTCTTTTGGCAATAACAGTCTGGAAGGGAAGGTATGCCGGTCTCTATTAACGTGTGGGGATTACATTTAACACTCCAACTCATATCGGCCTGCCTGAGAGCCTTATTGTGCTAAAGCCTACAGTAACCTGAGGTATCACTTTCATTATTGCGTAATTAACCTGCTAATAGCCACGTCTTTACTGCTACTGTCTCCACGTCTTTACCGCCTCCATCTCTTTAAATTATCCAGCGCTGCATCTGCACAAATATTACCTCTGTCTCTGCAATTATATAAAGGCCAGACTAACGGATTCACACCCAGATCATACTAATGAGTAAGCATAGGTGACATACAGTATAACTACAATGGTTAAATGTGACTATTTTGACATATTCTAATGGGACCATGTTGATTACTACTGTGTCAGTCAGATCTCTGATCCATCATACACTGATTGTAAATAACATTAAGAACACCTTCCTAATATTGAGTTGCACCCCCCTTTGCCCTCAGAACAGCCTTAATTCGTCAGGGCATGGCCTCTACAAGGTGGCGAGGTGGTTCCACAGAGATGCTGGCCCATGTTGACTCCAATGCTTCCCACAGTTGTCTCAAGTTGGCTGGATGTCCTTTGGGTGGTGAACTATTCTTTATGAATATGCATACCCTGTTCAAAGGCACATAAATCTTTTGTCTTGCCCATTCACCCTCTGAATGGCACACATACAGAATCAATGTCTCAATTGTCTCAAGGTTTAAAAATCCTTCTTTAACCTATCTCCTCCATCTACACTGATTGAACTGGATTTAACAAGTGACATCAAAAAGGGATCATGGCCTTCACCTTGATTCACCTGATCAGTCTATGTCTAATGTTTTGTACAATCAGCTTACTGTACCTAAAACATTATAATTATGATTGTTTAGGGTCAGTTGTAAAGGGAAACTGTGTTCAGATCAGATATGTACTGGAGTGTCTGACCAGTTTTCTGTGGTAGAAAGTAGTGGCCTACTGGCTGAGCCTGGCTACTCTTCTGAATAAGAGGTTGAGGGAGGGGAGAGAGGGAGAGGTTGAGGGAGAGGTTGAGGGAGAGGTGGGGTAGAGGTAGAGGGAGAGGGGAGAGAAGGAGAGAGAGGGGTGAGGTAGAGTGGTAGAGGGAGAGAGAGGGGTGAGGTAGAGTGGTAGAGGGAGAGGGAGAGGGAGAGGTGGGGTAGAGAGGTAGAGGGAGAGGGGGAGAGGGCGAGAGAGGGGTAGGGTAGAGAGGTAGAAGGGAGAGAGGGAGAGGGGGGTAGAGAGGGAGAGGGAGAGAGAGGGGAGAGAGGTGGGGGTAGAGAGGGAGAGGGAGAGGGGGGAGAGAGAGAGAGGGGAGATAGCAGGGTTGGGGTAGTAACCGATTACATGTAATCAGTCACATGAAATCTGATTGCAAAAAACTAATTGATATCAGTTACCAGCTAAAATATTGAAAAACTAGATGGTTACTTATTGGATTACTATTAAATTCAGAAAGGGTTTTTGCGAAAAAATACAATACGCCACCTGATTCGGAGAGGTTGGGTTAAATGCGGAAGACACATTTCAGTTGATTGCATTCAGTTGTACAACTGACTAGGTGTCCCAAAGAGCAAGTTTAAGTTTGTTCCACAAGTCAGAGGCCACGATGATGACACCCAAATGCGTTTGATGGATCCTTTTTGTCTTCTTCTAATGCCTCTTAAGGGGAAAGTAATCCAAAAGTAAATGAAAGTAATTAGATTACGTTACTGAGTTTGGGGAATACAAAAGTACTGATTACAATTTTGGACAGGTAACTAGTAAGCGTAACTGATTACATTTAGAAAGCAACCTACCCAACCCTAAGAGAGAGAGGGAGAGAGAAAGAGAGAGAGTGAGAGAGACAGACAGACAGAACTGGATAAAAAACACAATGTTGTTAATATAGTAATGACTATATAATTTCTGTCTAGGCATCGTAAGGTATCGAAAGGCGTCATAAAAGACAAAAACTGCATTGTTGAGGAAATGTAACTAGTCATCCACTGAAGTGATTTGGTACCAACATGTCCAATGTTAAATCACTGTCTATCGCAGACAAATGTTACTGTAGCGGTCAATCAATAGAGAGAGAAAGAAGCCCCCCTAACGAAAGCAGGTCAGGACCCGGAGAGGTTATTACAGAAGATGTTCTCTCCAGTCTCCCTCTAGACACACAACCACTGGAGCATTTAAGTCGCTAGACGCACAGCCCCGACTCAGACAAGTTAATTTACGCTTTAAGTTGCTGTCGCCCTTCCCCTCAGCGTCTCTGAAGACCCACCACCACCAACGATAGCGAGTTGAATTTAGGTGCTTGGGGAGGACACATTAACACGTGCACAGCGGCTCAGTAGCAGAATGGGAATGAGGTCTGTGTGACTTTATGTTCCATTAGCCAGCGCCTCATGTTACCCTGCTGAGGAACTAAATAAAACATACAGACAGGCCCCCGAAACACAAATCATCTTTCCACAATAATAGAAAATTAATGGGTCTGGCTTTGGTAAGTAAATTACACCAGGAGGAGTTTCTAGGGAGTTACATTACTGGCTGGGACCATGGGGATGATGACAAAGGATGCATTATATAGGACCAAGGAAAATGTAGGGATGCGCTCGTCCAGAAAATGCAGAAAATGCGGTGGGCGACTCTGTGTGGCATGGCTTTCTAGAATCACCTTGTATAAAAATCAAATTCAGTTTGGGTGGTTATTAATTCATGACCCATTAGTAACATATTTCCCATACAAAAAGCATCTGACAAAGGAAACAGAAAGGAGTGTGTTTTGGAGTAGGTATGTGGAATTAACATTTTAACATGGTCGATTAAAAAGAGGTTTTCAAAGAAATAAGCGAGCAACGTCTCGAGTGATGCAAATGGCTAAATCATTTGAAGGAGCATTACAATAAAATATTTTGCATATATTAGCAAGCAGTTCAAATAGATATGAAGTATTTTCCTCCCATCCAGGAATGCTAGCTAACTCCACTCAGGCTAAATCATGTACACAATATGTACCCATCATGATAAATAAAGAGATACTTGTAATGGTTTTATTTATTGCCCTGTAGAATGCAAACCATTATCACACATTCTGGCTAAGAGAGTACTAGAGTACTAAATGATACCAGCACTTGTGTTTAACAAAAAACAAGCCATCTGATTGTTTAGTGTGTGAAAAGTTTAGTCTCTATGATGATTATCATACAGTACTATATAGTGTATGGAATATTACAACTGACTTGTTACAGCATTAGAACAAATGCGTCTTACCTAGATGAAGTTTAAACATGCCTTGCCTTAGGGTTTTGAGAAAGTGACTATATGTATACTGGCACCTCATTTTGAAAGATACAAATATAATAATAGAAATATAAAATCAAGCCAAAACTGAAATATCTATTTACATTGCTCTCTAATGTATATATCAGATAAATTATGAAGCTCTATAGGACCTCTATGCATAGCCTGAAGTGACCCAGATACACCAGAGGGGGTGCTGTTTCCCTAGTAGAGCAGCTTCAGCAGGAGTTAATGGCATCTAATTTCCTCACATAAACACATTTTTCTCTCCCTACACACCAATTTTTTTTCTCCCTACACAGGCACACCTTATTATTACCACCTTTTAAACAGGATGGGGGGGGGGGGGGGGGTCATCATATAAAAGTAACAGGAGACGGAGCATGGGAAGAGGGTATGTAGGACAGGGAGGAGGGGTATATGACAGGGGTAGAGGGTGGTGGAGAGGGGGGTAGAAGGAGGTGGAGGGAGAAGGGGAGAGGGGAACATAGTAGGACAGGGAGGTGGAGAAGGTGCAGGGGAGACGTGAGCATAAGGCAGGGGGAGAGATGGATGTGAGGGGACCAGAGAGAGAGAGGGGAGTGTAGAAGAGGGAGCACCAGGTACCAGGAAAGTCATAAATAAGTCACACAGCCCCTGGACCTTCCTTTGAAGGTGGCAAGACTCTGAGGTCTGACTCTTTCATCTGGTAGACCTGAAATGTCCTGGAGAGATGTGGGGAATTCAGATACTGTATTACATGTGTGTGTGTGTGTGTGTGTGTGTGTGTGTGTGTGTGTGTGTGTGTGTGTGTGTGTGTGTGTGTGTGTGTGTGTGCGTGTGTGTGTGTGTGTGTGTGTGTGTGTGTGTGTGTGTGTGTGTGTGTGTGTGTGTGCGTATGTGCGTGTGTGTGTGTGTTGAGGCCTTGTGTGTATGCAACAGGGCTGGGAATTACCAGGGACCTCACAATATGATATTTTCACGATACTTAGATACTCACGATTCTATATGTATTGTAATTAGATACTGTGATTTTATTGTGATTCGGTGCTCCAAACATCGAGGAACAAGAGAGTGCCATGAGAAAACACATTTTGATTAGTCATGGAAATAATAAAATAAAAGTGCTGAAAACTAATTGGCTCCCTTTTTAAAAAGAAGATGGAGAGCAAGCTATGAAGGAAAAATACTGCAGTTTTGGTGCCAACTAGAGCAATAATAATAATATATCTCTTCAAAATAGAACAGTATAGAAAAATCAAACAAACAGGCTAACACTTCCAGGAACGCCTCGCAAAGCAGACTCGACAGATCAGACTGGGGTTTGGGGTTTGGCAAGTCAATGGGAGTTAAAAATGTATCCTTAGTTGTTAATTTTCTCAAAATCTAAAGGCAAAACCTAGATTCAAACCAATGTCTTATGTAGCTGAAACTGTCATTACTACAATCTTGTGAAAGTGACACAATGTCATTTTCTTCAAAAACAACTTCATAATGAAGCAATGCCTTTGATTTTACAGCCTGCACATGCGCAGTTCGGTGCGACACAACCGTTAGACCGAATGAACTGTTTCTGAGCATGAGCTTAGCTAGCCAACTTCACCATGACATCGCCTACAAGCGTGATTAGGGATTTCTATTGTAGAAGCAGTTTCTAGCCCTATTTATTTAAATTCTCTTTGGTAAAACAATATGGATTGTTTTAACGTTATAGGGCCTGAGCAATTCACATGTTTTCTTGCCTTTTATGTTAGAATAGCCTTTTTTCAACCACAGCAGCAAGGCACTGGACAGCAAGGCATTTTACAATGTTAGGGGGAGAAAATAAAATCTAGCTAGCCTCACATTCAGAAATAACACAAGCTTTTAAACTATTGACTGCACTGAAGCTGCTTGCTGAGAAGCCTCAAACCTATTTTTCCCTCTCCCTCTCTTTCACCTCCTCTCTTTATCTTCCTCTGCCTCTCTTCCTCCCCAGTACTACATGTTTCATTATTAATATATATATATATTTTTAATTTCTCTCTGACCCAGGACATTAAATAAAGCATTGTATGGTTCATGAAAGATTATGAAAGAGCAGAGCGTAAGCAGCGGGAGGTGTAAACTCAGCACAATTCATTCTGCTATATAATGTCAATGCCAACAACCCCCCTCACCCCACCTCCAAAGCCTGCAGGCATATTGGCGGAACTACAAATGGATGCTAAGATTTTTCCGACAAAGCTCCGACGATATAGTATCTCCCTTTTATCCCTTCTACAAATCAATTCTGGGCCTTACAGCGAAATCCCATAAAATAACTTCAAACACCACTACTTACTCCGAAAATTTGTATTATGGCTATATCTCTTTGAACCTTTACTGCTGAAGTTTTGGAGGAAAAACGATTTAAGCGTAATCTGCTAAGACGTTGGCGTGTCAGCACTTCACCTCAGTTTTTCTTGACATATCAACCTGCTACCTTGACTCTGTGTCTCCCTCCTCTGACTCTCTCCTGTCTGTCTGACGTTCTGTCTGTCTGTCTGTCTGTCTGTATGTCTGTTTGTCTGTCTGACGTTCTGTTGTTCTGTTGTTCTGTCGTTCTGTCTGTATGTCTGTCTGTCTGTCTGTCTGTCTGTCTGTCTGTCTGTCTGTCTGTCTGTCTGTCTGTCTGTCTGTCTGTCTGTCTGTCTGTCTGTCTGCGTGTTTAGGGCTTGAATGCTGCTAACCACCCAAACCTGCTGATAAATACAAATGCTGCTTGTTAACTTAATGGCCACAGTAAACGGGAGTTAGCAGGTATGAAGAGCCCGACTGCTGGAATATTAATCTCTTCTCACTCTATCTCAACGGCTAGTATGGATGGTTATAGGGAACCAATGTGTGGTGATCAGACGGGGCCAAGATCATTCCTGTAATGATAATTGATAACATTGACAATCCACTAGTATCAAAAATTAAAGTTGTATTTGTCTCCAGTGAAAGTCATTACAATGTGGTATATTTTAAAGGTGCACTATGCAGAAATCGCTCCGCCCTTTCCTGGTTTCTGAAATTCTAATAGGTCACCAAATTTCAGTTTTAAGTGACAAAACAAGCAAGTATAGTGTAGGGAACCATTGTACAATCTAAATGACTGTAAAATATATTTTCCCTAACCAGAAATATTTTCAGCTGTTTGAAGCTGGTGTACAAAACCAAAAGTAAAAGACACAAAAACTAAACTTAAGAACAGGAAGCATAGAAATTGCGTACATAGAACAGATCTCCCGCTTCTTAGACTTGCTTTCAATGAGAATGACAGATTGTTAACTCACATTTTTATGTGAATTTGGTCGGGTCGCCCAAAAAGTTAAATATTGCAGCTTGAACCACTTATAAACCTGTCGAGATATGGTCATTTGTGCATTTGTGTATAATTACCAATGAAGAACCTTTATTCCTGCTGTAATCTGATGATAGTTCTAATCCTAATCTAATCCTAATTTCCACAACTATCAGTTTAATGATGAAGGTCCCCCCTACTGGCCCTCATCCCAGAGACTAAAGGCTGGTTCAGCCATTTGGATATGAGGGGAAGGTTCACTCCTAGGTAGAACAACTTCACTGATCACAGTCCTTGACAACCAACCCTCCCCATCAGCATGACATAGCCATGGGGTGCTAAGGGGCTGAACCCATTATCACTCCAAGTCATCGTTCTCGATGAACCGTGACCCTCCTCAACTCTCTCTCTTTCTCTCTCACAATCAGCCTTCCCCTTGATTAGCAGAGTTGTGAAAGAAATACACACAACAATACCAACTGTATCGACACTAATGCATTGCTTAACACATTAACTTTGCCTTTTAGGTTTTCTATTGACGTGAATGCTACACTAGTCATCACCGACAACAATCCTGTGCACCAGCAAAACTATTTAGGCTGGGACTTTTCAATTATGCAAGACTCTTCTCTCCAACTGTCAGGGCCCAGGGGAGGCCATGCGACAGTCTGTGCATTATCCTTTGATCAGTGGGTATATGGTAGTCTACATAAGAGTGCACAGACTAGACCAGACTGTGAGACTGAGTGCTATCTGACACAATACAAGCTCTCATATCTAAGATGACAGACTTGCAGATGCAATAAATGCCATCCCAATCTTCTTACCAACCAACCAACCAAACAATAAGAGGTTGAGCGGGAGAGGGAGGGGTAAAAGGGTAAAGTTGTCATTGTTTTGTTACAAAGCAACAGAGATCCAACCAACAAAACACCCCATCTGGTGACAGTAGACTTAGGTTGTGTCCTTAATGGCACCCTATTACCTATAGTGCACTATTTTTGACCAGGCCTATAGGGTTGTGGTCAAATGTAGTGCTCCATATAGGGAACAGGGTGCCTTAGTGACCAACATTTAAAAACCCTTCCTATACACCCCCCCACTCACCCCAAGCTTACTGTCTTTTGTTGAGGTTTAAATCAGCTCTACCTTTTTGTATGTGCTTACACAAAGCCATACTGCACATCAATACTAGGGTTGTAATTACGCCGGATACAGATCAAGGGAGGTTCAACTGCTCGGGATCAGGAGACACAGGTTCCATTTAGTAACCAAGGATTCAAACTCAATTGGCTAATGAATTAGCTGGAGCTACGGTAAAAACAAAAGTTAAACTCAAATAAAACATATTATACCTTATTTGCCTTTTTGCATTATGTCCTATTACAGTATGTTTTAGAAATTATGATCAAGGAATAATAGGAAACAGAAATAGAAATTAGACTTCATATTTATACATTTCTTAGCATTCAAAATATTATATTGCACACTAAAGCAGATCCTTATGTTCTGATGAAAATAGCAGCCAGACATGAGAAAAACACACACACACATACACAGCACTACTCTAGCACCCAGAACAAAGCGACAGCAGAGCACTCAGAGAAGCTTCTCAACTTCAACACCCAACACCTTCGGACAGCAATTCCCAGGGTGCCTCCTGCTACAAACTAAATCAGTTCTATAAACTCTGTCACGTAATCAAGCACTACACCACCCCAACTTCAGCTAGGACACAATACAAGCCACCCGCTGGCTCTAAAATGCTTTGTCACTGAAATTAAATGTGATGTACAACCATTTTCAATGCGTTTGCCTCTCAATTATGCATACTGAGCTTAATTTATTCAGATGGATTCCAAACACTGAACTTCTGTTCACTCTTATTACTGTTTGGGAACAATGAAAACATATATTAGGGCTGTGTGTGTGTGCATACATATACACTTTCCAAAGCGGCTCCCAGTCTCACTCATGGCGAAAAAAAAACTTTTACAACAAAATCCCACAGTGCCACTTACCAGTTCCCTTTTTACCACTGCTACATTCAACAATGTATCACAGATAATCTGGGTGCAATTAGTAAGCCATGGGTTAGGAGAGGGTTTGACCGGACGGGATTTCCTCGTCCCATCGTGCTCTAGCGACTCCTTGTGGCGGGCCGGGCGCCTGCAAGCTGACTCCAGTCGCCAGCTGGACGGTGTTTCCTCTGACACATTGGTGCGGCTGGCTTCCAGGCTTCCAGATTTGTGTGTCAAGAAGCAGTGTGGCTTGGCAGGGTCGTGTTTCGGAGGACGCATGGCTCTTGACCTTTGCCTCTCCCGAGTCTGTAGGGGAGTTGCAGCGATGGGACAAGACTGTATCTACCAATTGGATATCCTGAAATTGGGGAGAAAAAGGGAGAAAAGTAAAAAAAAGTTTATAAAGATTGACACAATCTAGCTGGTTGGTTTTCATCAGAATCTTGCTTTAGTGTATAGGGTGCTGTCCATGGTGCTGATAGAGCGCAGCTGAGATTTCATACCATTGAACCTGTCACTTTTTGGTCGAAAGCATTTGAACTTTTATGTTTATTTTGGTATAGCGTGATATAAGCAGAATTCAATATAATTCTAATGTAAGAACCCAAATTATGCCCCTGGGTATAGCTACATATCAGTATGTTTTATCATAGAAATATATAGATATATTTTATTATGGTTTTCTTGGTAGGCTAATGTTTTTTGTCAGGAGTTATTTTATTATTTTATTTTTATTATTTTTCTTGAACCACAATGTTCTCTGTTCTGTTTATTCATGTTTATTTATTTAACCTTTATTTAACTAGGCAAGACAGTTAAGAACAAATGCTTATTTACAATGACAGCCTGCCTACAGAGTCAGCCCCTGGAGCAAATTAGGTTTAAGTGCCTTGCTCAAGGACACAGCGCCAGGTTTTTCACCTTGTCAGGTATTCGATCCAGCGACCTTTCGGTTACTGGCCCAACGCTCTAACTGCTAGGCTACCTGTTCCAATGTTCCGACCAATGTTGAACCCCAAAAATATGTGTAAGTATATTTCTTCAAAACCCTTTTTACTTATAATTTTTTGGCCACTTGTGTTACTCAAAAATAACCAAACAAAAGGAGAGACAGAGACCATGAACTGGCGTGAAAACAAAAAGGAACACACACAGGTGGGAAAAACTGAACATAAATAGGCCCCCCAATTAGAGACAATGCGGCGCAGCTGCCTCTAATTGGGGACCAATATCAAAGAGAACATAGAGAATTCCAGAAAGGTCTTTGGACACTAAACCTGAAAACCATAAGACCTCTCTGAACATAAATCCTTACAGGGAGGGGAACAGGCGGGGGCTCCGGCTCAGGAGCAGGACTGTAGCCCTTTCCCGGACTGGGCACCGGTGGAGCGGACTGCTCCGGCACTGGATCGGGGCTGACGACCGGTCCCGGACTGGGTACCGGTGGAGCAGACTGCTCCGGCACTGGAGCGGGGCTGACGACCAGTCCCGGACTGTACACAGGTGGAGCGGACTGCTCCAGCACTGGATCGGGGCTGGCGACCGGTCCCGGACTAGGCACCGGTGGAGCGGACTGCTCCAGCACTGGAGCGGAGCTGACGACTGGTCCCGGACTGGGCACCGGTGGAGCAGACTGCTCCGACACTGGAGCGGGTCTGACGACCGATCCAGGACTAGGCACCGGTGGAACGGACTGCTCCAGCACTGGATCGGGGCTGGCGACCGGTCCCGGACTAGGCACCGGTGGAGCGGACTGCTCCAGCACTGGAGCGGAGCTGACGACTGGTCCCGGACTGGACACCGGTGGAGCACACTGCTCCGGCACTGGAGCGGGTCTGACGACCGATTCAGGACTAGGCACCAGTGGAGCGGACTGCACCGGCCCTGGAGCAATGCTGACGACCGGTCCCGGACTGGGCATAGGTGGAGTGGACAGCTCTGGCACTGGAGCGGGGCTGACGACCGTTCCCGGACTGGGCATAGGTGGAGTGGACTGCTCTGGCACTGGAGTGGGGGTGACGACCGGCATTGGAGCTACCCGGCTAGGAGCCGGCACTGGCGCCACTGGGCTAGAAACCGGTACTGGCGCTACCAAGCTGGGGACACGCACTGGAGCTACCGGGATAGGTAACAGCACTCGTGCCACCGGGCTAGGAACCGGTACTGGCGCTACCAAGCTTGGGACACCCACTGACACCACCGGGCTAGGAACCGGTACTGGCACTACCGAGGTGGGGACACCCACTGACACCACCAGGCTAGGAACCGGTACTGGCACTACCGAGGTGGGAACACGCACTGGAGCTACCAGGCTAGGTACCAGCACTGGAGCTACCGGGCTAGGAACTGGCACTGGAGCTACCAGGCTAGGAACCAGCACTGTAGCTGCCAGGCTAGGAACCGGCACTGGCACCACCGAGCTAGGAACCAGTACAGGCGCTACCGAGCAGGGCTGGTCTGGTGCGTGGGGCCGGCACTGGAGGTACCGGGCTGGGTGCACGCACTGGAGGTCGGGTGTGGGGAGCCGGCATTTTTGTCACCCCCCCAGTATTGTCATTGCACTGTGATACAAAACACGGCACAGGTGTGCTTTAGGACCATGCGGAGTCCATGTCCTGTTGGGTAGGATGTTTTCCGGTTTCAGGCTGCTGGATTTAGGACAGCACGGACACCACAGAGCATGCGGACAGGCTGTGTGAAGGAACAGCTGCTTGCGCATGGTGATCTTAGACTTGCGTGCGGCTGCTCGGCCATGGAAACCCATTTCATGAAGCTTCCGACGAACAGTTCTTGTGCTGACGTTGCTTTCAGTATCAACGTTACAGGTAAGACCCAGATAGGCAGGCAGAGGTCAGTAATCCAGATAGACGGGGCAAAGTTACAGGACAGTAGGCAGGCTCAGGGTCGGGGCAAGCAGAGTTCGATAATCCAGAGTGGTGGGGCGAACTATCGTTCTGTGAGCTTGTGTGGCCTACCACTTCGCGGCTGTTGCTCCTAGACATTTACACTTCACATTAACAGCACTTACAGTTGACCGGGGCAGCTCTCAATGATCTCTGCATTTCTCAGAATCTCTGCATTTGCACATTATGCTTATTGTAGTATATCGTGATTATATATACAGAATCCAATATACAGAAATTCTAATTCAAGAACCCAAAAATGTTTCACTTAGGTTTAGAGTTGAGGATGTACTCTTTCCACTGTCGAGCAATATCTCATGAACAAGGCTTGAGGGTACTGTAGGATTTCACTCAAACACACCTTTAAGTGTTTTTTGTCAGAGGAAAATTCAGCATGCCCAGTTCTGAGTTCTGTAAATGAACACAGTTTAAATAAGAGATACATGTTGACTGGAATGTAGATACAAGACCAGATAGACATGGACTCTAGCTTCTACTCGGTTGGCTGTAGCTTCAACCCATCCAAAGGCCTTGTACATCCACCAGTACCATGTCCTGTAGCTTCCATCTCTTAGCGGTAGCTCCAATTCAACTGTGTTGCAAGTGATGCTGCTTCAAGTCCAGATAGAACCAACTCCTCGTTTATAGGAGATTGTGCTATCATTATATTTATCCATTTAAATGTGGTCAAATCGAACCCCTGACACCAGTTCCATCTTACAGTTAGGTTGCTAAAACAGGTGTGTAGGACTAGTTCATGCCTTTTCTCTGATCCTGACACACCCTGGGGACACACTGGTCACAGCAGCAGGAGGGGAGTGTTGTCTCACCAGAGCCCTTTGTGCTCCTCCATGTAACATAGAAAGGGTAGAGAGAGGGGTCTTGATGGGGAGGCTGTATAAACAGTTACAGGGAGCGTTACCAGGAGCACGCGTGTCTAACCCTCTGATACCTCAGACTCACACTGAGACTGTCAAAGACAGGGAGGAGCAGCCTCACAGCACCCAGAATGGGATTGCAGGATTGCACCTGTGGTAGCACTTTCAAGTGCAAGTGGCGCACATGCAGCTCACCAAAACAGGGGGTCCGACCATTCAAGCTACTATAATTTATAACAGTTATATGCCATATTAGCAGACACGTTTATCCAAAACACCTTACAGTCATGCGTGCATACATTTTACGTATAGGTGGTCCCGCAAATCAAACCCACTAACCTGGCGTTTCAAGTGCCATGCCACTGAGATACAGAGCTTTTCTTGAACTAAACAGGGGAAAGTAAAAAATATTCCATTTGTAACTTAGTTCCCTCTGTCAGCAGGGAAATATGTAAATGCAAAACTGAGTAACTGTTCTGTCTTTTACATCTGCTGGGAAGTCACCTAAATGCTCTAAACGTCAGATTTTACTAAAACCAGCAAGCACACTGTCACTTTCAGGAGAACAGTAGCAGGAGAGATGGAGAGAATGAGAGAGCAGGAAAGAGATGGAGAGAGAATGAAAGAAGCCTGTGAAAGGTGGAGAGAGACAGAAAGAGGGAACAAGAGAGAGTCGAATGGCGAGAAAACAAGAGAGCATAGAGAGAACGAGAGAGCAGGAAAGAGAGAGAGGGATAGAGGGAGAGAGGCCTGGGAGAGAGACAGAGAGAGAGAAAAATAAAATAACCCTGTGCGAATGTGACAAGCTAAGCAGTTTATGGCTCGTTCATCTCAGACATGGAAGGAGCCCACATACAGTACTCTCTTTACTCTACCACAATGTGGTTTGGGTTTTTCAGAAGATACCATATGAAAGTGACGGATAATGATTGCCAGTAGACTCTCTCACACTCTCCATTGTTCTCTCTGAGAGACTGCGTTCCCAGTGTCGCCCTCCACTTTCTGCCTCTTAATTGAAACAATTTTCTCCACCACCAACGCTACAGCGTTCACCTCCCCTCCACCCTCCACCCTACTATCTCTCCTATGAGATCCATGAGGTGCTGCTCAGAGGGTCTGTGAGTCAGATAGGCAGACAGACACAAAGCTGAAAGGATCAGACTTCCGGAGGAGTGATCCATGGATGACAGGAGAGATGGAAAGAAAAGGCATCAGCGTTTACAAGACGCCAACGAACCAGCTGTTTTCCTGCCTGTGTGGCTGGCTTTGGTGCAGGATTCCTTCCTGTGACTGAGAAGACTGAGAGACTGAGAAATGGAAGGAGCCAATACGACGCAACAGTAGCTGTCTCTGCTGCTAGCTGTGATGTCCTCATTTTATAAAAGTTCTCGCTCCGAGTTGTATGCTGTACAATCCCCCCTCGCCACTTAGGGAGAAAACAGCCCGAGCTTGAGAGCAGAGCTTTGATATGTAGAAATATGAAGGCGTCATATTTACCCCCCACCCCTCAACTGGGAATGGAGGGATGAAAGTAGCGGAGAGAGAAGGAGGGAGAAGGAAGGAACAGGACACTGAGGGGCTGGGGATTAACAATGACATAACATGAAGAGGGGTCTGTCAGCACACTGACACCTCGTTTCGCCTGCCGTTGTCTGATTACCCCAAACAGCAGCCAACCATTGACAGGGATGATCACAGAAAGGCGGGAAAAAACACAACTGACGGGCTTAGGAGACAAAGCCAATTCCCGCCGTGCCTATTCCTTAAAACCAGACATTAGAGGAGTGGAGAAGAAACAGAGTGAGCATAGGATAAGGGAGAGAAAGAGAGGGGGAGGAGAGATGGTGGAGGAGAAGGGAGGAGTAGAAAGAGGTGAGAAGAGAGACTCACACATGGACAGCTTACAGGGGATACAAACCAAAAGATTATGTTAATCTTTCTTCCTTTGTCCCCCACGAAATGTTTTCATACTACGCCTTTTATGTGTGGAGGAAGGGATGTGAACCTCTTCAGTCAGTGACAGTGGGCACTTTCTGTGTGGTTTCTGGGTAATTAGCAGCAGTAGCAGACCCTTTCTGTTTCTCTGCTCAAGCTTATGGTCTTCTTAAGGGATTTCTCCCCCCTCAGACTCCTCTCTCTGTCTGATGCTGCTGGGGAGTCCTGATTCCCAGCCCTAGCCCCTATAACTCCCTGGCCCTCCCTGACCCTATAGCTCTCTGGCCCACCCTGACCCTATAGCTCTCTGGCCCTCCCTGACCCTATAGCTCCCTGGCCCTCCCTTAACCCTATAGCTCATTGGCCCTCCCTGACCCTATAGCTCCCTGGCCCTCCCTGACCCTATAGCTCATTGGCCCTCCCTGACCCTATAGCTCCCTGGCCCTCCCTGACCCTATAGCTCATTGGCCCTCCCTGACCCTATAGCTCCCTGGCCCTCCCTGACCTATAGCTCATTGGCCCTCCCTGACCCTATAGCTCCCTGGCCCTCCCTGACCCTATAGCTCATTGGCCCTCCCTGACCCTATAGCTATCTGGCCCTCCCTGACCCTATAGCTCTCTGGCCCTCCCTGACCCTATAGCTCATTGGCCCTCCCTGACCCTATAGCTCCCTGGCCCTCCCTGACCCTATAGCTCATTGGCCCTCCCTGACCCTATAGCTCCCTGGCCCTCCCTGACCCTATAGCTCATTGGCCCTCCCTGACCCTATAGCTATCTGGCCCTCCCTGACCCTATAGCTCTCTGGCCCTCCCTGACCCTATAGCTCATTGGCCCTCCCTGACCCTATAGCTCCCTGGCCCTCCCTGACCCTATAGCTCATTGGCCCTCCCTGACCCTATAGCTCTCTGGCCCTCCCTGAACCTTAGCTCTCTGGCCCTCCGATTTACTAAGATGGCACCTCTTGAATGGTTTGTCAGATCTTTTGTGGTGGTTTGTTTTTTCAATAAATTATGTGGGTCACTTCTAGAAATTATATTTGCTATAGTATTGTTTATTGAAGTAATTACATTGTGAAGGTATACTGTATGCTTTGAGTGAACAGTCCTGAAGCAAGTATATCTCCACCTCAATAAGGTCACATCATCAAACCGCACAACTCCACTATCTTTCTCCAAATGCTTTTTTGGGGGGGATCCACAGTAAATCGGGACAGTTTTTCGATCATCAAAAATGGTTGTGGGTGGTTCTGTACTCGGGGAGAACTGACTCTTTTTTCCCATTGAGAGAAGCAGAAGCCAGGGGACGGCTAAGGCTTGGCCAACGACACCACAAATACCCTGCATAGGGGATAGATAGCAGCAATCCCACATCTAAAGACCACTGGCGGCTTACGGTCATCATATCTCCTGGGCCTTTTCAACAGAAGGTCATAAGTGCTTCTCAGATAAAGTGGTGTACAAGGAGATCAGAGGGGAGGAGCTCTTCAGGAAGACAACATATAAAAAACACACTTTTGAAATTGAAACTTGTATTTCTTGTTCTGCCAGTTTGTTGTTCTTTTTACTCCTTCACCCTTTGATATTTTTTGGGGGTGTGGGGGGGGGAGTTAATTATGTTTTTGGGGTGGGGGGGTTAATAATGTTTTTTGGGGGTGGAGGTGGGGGGGTTTATAATGTTTTTTGGGGGTGGTGGTGGGGGGGTTTATAATGTTTTTTGGGGGTGGGGGTGGGTGGGTTTATAATGTTTTTTGGGGGTGGTGGTGGGGGGGTTTATAATGTTTTTTGGGGGTGGGGGTGGGTGGGTTTATAATGTTTTTTGGTGGTGGAGTTGGGGGTTTATAATGTTCTTTTGGGGGTGGTGGTGTGGGGGTTTATAATGTTTTTTGGGGGTGGGGTGGGGGGTTTATAATGTTTTTGGGGGGTCGGGCGGGGGGGTTTATAATGTTTTTTGGGGGTCGGGGTGGGGGTGGTTAATAACGTTTTTTGGGGGTCGGGGAGTTTATAATGTTTTTTGGGGGTCGGGGTGGGGGGTTTATAATGTTTTTTGGGGGGTCGGGGTGGGGGGTTTATAATGTTTTTTGGGGGGTCGGGGTGGGGGGTTTATAATGTTTTTGCGGGGTCGGGGTGGGGGTGGTTAATAATGTTTTTTCAGGGTGGGGGGGTTTCTAATGTTTTTTGGTGGTGGGGGTGGGGGGGTTTATAATGTTTTTTGGGGGTGGGGGTGGTTTATAATGTTTTTTGGTGGTGGGGTGGGGGGGTTTATAATGTTTTTTGGGGGTGGGGGTGGTTTATAATGTTTTTTGGTGGTGGGGGTGGGGGGTTTATAATGTTTTTTGGGGGTGGGGGTGGTTAATAATGTTTTTTGGGGGTGGGGTGGTGGGGTTGGGGTGGTTAATAATGTTTTTTCAACAAGCGACACCTCTTATTTCTCCTCTCCACTCCAATAGATGAAGCCTCTCTTGTTTTGTTGTGGGTTGAGCTGCTGTGTCTCATTGTCCCTGTCACGGGTGCTTTGTCTTACAGGCCCCAGCACAGCCCAGTGCACCCACACACCACACGGGGGGGGGGGGGGCATCAAAGCCAGGGCGAGATGGACTCAACAGCACTGGATTAAGGTCTTCTGCATGATAAAGTAGCTACCTAGGGGTGGAATTAACCTAATATGTGAAAGAATGTTATTGAGAGGGTATAAAGTGCCAAAAAGCTCTGTCATTCTCTACGTAATGTCCTAATCCTGGGCAGGACACAGAAGGCTGTGGGGCGGGCTGGAGCTGTGTGCTAATCACAGAGATGCAATCCTATCTGTATTACCCTTCGTCCTTTAACGCTATTTAAACCTAAACTCAATTATTGTCCCAGAGAGACCAAGATGGCATGTTAAGTTACGTGAAAGGGGGATTCGGAGTAGGAGCAAATAGAAATCTCCCAGTGTTAAAGCGAGGAGGTGTCGACTAACGAACATCACCAATTTGAGTCGAGCTAAACAGATTAAGGCAGGGATGTATAGACCTGCAAAACAACGTGACAATGAGTTAAAGGGAGGAGGAATCTCACTTTCAAAGCATCCTCTAAACTGTTAAGCAACCTAATCATGACTGGATCTGAGGGGCTGTGCCACAGCATATATTTCTCTATTTACACCTCACACACTGCTGAGACCACCGGCCATCAAAGACCTCAGGAAGGAACTTAGAGCGACGTACATCTCTCTGACATGACAGACTGTAGCCTTGTATAGTAGTCCCATTTAAAGGCTAATATGTTGTCTTTTGTTTTTAATTGTGTTTCAAATACATTCCCTTTTGTATATCAGATGGATTCCCTAGACGCTGCAGCTCAAAACCATCATTTGCTTTTGTCCTTCTGTCGACAACTTCTGCATTGACAAACATCAGTAACAAACAGAACCAGCTACAGCAGGTTTATTTAGCATTGTGAGATGTTCAGAAGCTGTCAGCTCTGAGAGAGGGAGAATACAAAGAGGGACTGCCTTTTAGGCATCCACTGGGGAGAGATAACACATCCATGAGAGAAAATGAATAAAAACACTTTGATTTTGACACAAAGACACAGATGTTATACATCCGTTACTCAACTAAAGACATCTAAATACAAACTGTAATGTTTCTGATGCAGAATTTACAGTTTATACAAAATAAAATTACTAGGAAACTTCAAAGCAAACAACGAAGATAATATACTGTATTTATATTCATATATAAAGAATACGGACATGTTAGCTCTTGCCTTTTTAACAATTTCAGTAATAACCATTGGGTTTTAACGGAGTGTGGCATACATGGCCAGAAAGTGTGAGGTAATGTGTGCAGCGGCCGGGCGGGCGGGCAGGCGGCTGTTGTTTTCTGCTCATTGGACGCTTTAGCCGTCATCACCTCAGACCACCTCCTGAGCATGCGTGTGTGTATGGTTTAGCTAACTGTATGTACACGCTCAGGCCCAAGGGCTAGGGGGAGACTGACACAGGCAGGCACTTCACTGGCTGAAGATAGACATTCAGCCCTATCAGAAACCTACCTAAGCTCCTTCTATTCAATTAAATTTACACAAGAACGTGATTATAACACTGCTGAAGTACTGACCGTGGATAGATAATGACAAGCAATGACAGGCTTCATTTAATGTCCACTTTACACTGTTTCCTACTCTCGCCATAATAACAGAGCAACCGTGAACAACTTGCATGCAATTTCACATTCAGCAAAGCACATGAACAACGATTCCCTCCGCAACAGTTCAGTTCCATATGTAGACTAAATGTCCATTCACTGCAGGCGCATGGTCAGACGAAGGCTTTGAGAAGTCGAGGTAAATTGGCCTCTGCCTCTGTGCCACACAACCATACCAAATCTACTTAGGACAAAACGAGCGCTTGCTTCCCTTGCCAAACGAATGAATCCATAAATGGGTGTATTTGCGTGGAAAACCCTGAGAATGACAGACCTTCACAAAGCCACTCGTCCAAAATGGCCTTAATGTGGAGTCTAAAAGGCAGCCATTTCTCCCAATAAGCATACCGGGGTGTGATATTCAGCCACACAGTACAGGGACAGGAAGGGGAAAGGGAGTTGTAGGACTCTGAAGAGCATTCACTCACTTTGTCTCCCTGACCAAGTGGAAAGAATGGTGTGTTCCTGTTAAACAAACTGGAAATACAGATAAAATAGATTACAGTTTTTCTTGATTGCTTAAACACAAAAACTGGTTTCTGTTGCACAAAAACTCATACCCTTACATCATTCTCAAATACACACACACATTTCCCATAACTGTAAACACTATTCACCTGTTTCCACACATTTCAATATTCAAATATTTCTGCAAAACCTTACACAAAAGTGGCCAAATAAATCATTCATTGCACTATATATTAATTCAGCAAACACATGCTCTCAATATAATTAACTGAAGTCATCACAACCTAAACTCAACGAGCACACCTTTCTCCAGGTGCAAACACTAAGCCTCAAAATTGTTTACACACCAATCAGAATTGCAGGATCAATAAATAGGGCCTTGAGGCATGTCCATGTGCTTTGGAACAATGGATCCTAACAATGCCGAAGTTGCAAGACAACAGAGAGGAAGATGACGAGGATGAGTAAGAGGAAGAGAACGAGGACAACGACAACGACAACGACAAAGACAAGTAATCTCAGATGAAATCCGTGCCACCTAGTTCACCCTAGTTCAGGCCTGGGCAAAGGCCAGCCCGGCGGCCCGCAACCTGATTCAATACGGCCCGCGGAATCATGCTCAGATCACATAAAGAATTTGTGACAGTAAAGTTTTGAAAACCGTATTTGTTATTCAAAATAAAATACCAATGAATACTCGCCTTTGTGGGACATTTATTTTGAAGGCACGTATAATTAACAGACAGTGACTGACAGGCTGACACACACATCACAGTTACAAATAGTAGCTAGTTAGACTTTAAAGAAAGATTTTAAAGAAATGGAAAGTAGACAATGAATGTAGGGTGTTCCAGCAAGAGTGGACATCAACATATTTATTTATTGAGGTATCAGGGAAAGCTGTGTGCTTAGTGTGCAAAGAGAGCATCGCTGTCTTAAAAGGCTACAACTTGTCCCGACACTTCCAGACGAAGCATGCAGAGAAATATAGGAATATGTCTTCTGAACAGAGGGCAAGTGCATCGAAAGAGTTGCTTTCTCAGTTGCAAAAGCAGCAAACGAAAAAACTGCATTCAGCAAACGACGGAATTGCGAGAGCTAGCTATGTACTGTCGCACAAAATTGCTAATCATACCAAGCCAGTTGCTGAGAGCGAATTCATTAAAGAATGTTTAATTGACTCTGCAGCAATACTTTGCCCCGACAAGAAAGAGCTGTTTGAAAATGTTTTCCTGTCAAGACGAACAGTGACACGGCTTGACTATGGAACAACAGTTGAAAGACAAGGTAAAGGATTTCACCTATTTCTCCTGGATGAGAGCAGTGATGCACGTGACACATCGCAGTTGTTGATATTCTTACGAGGCATAACCCCAGACTTTGAAATTACAGAGGAGCTTGCTTCGGTGCGGTCAATGAAGAGCACAACCACAGGGAAATATTTTTTGGAGGAGGTTAATAAGTGTGTGGCAAAGCTGGGACTAAGTTTTGAAAAGTTATCCAGTGTGACCACTGATGGATGCCCAAACTTGACAAGAAAAAATGTTGCCTTTTGAAAAGGACACAAAGTAGCTGAGCTGAACCCAGATCAGAAAATTATTTTTACATATAGACTGAATCTCCACTTTGTTCTCAGTATAGTTTTTACCACAGTAATGGATGGCCATAGGTCATTAATGGTCAAATTTCATTTTTGCCATCTATTGGAGATAGGCAGAGACTTCTCACAGCTGAGCAAAAGACTGCCCTGGTGAATATGGGTGATTGCCAATAATGCCATCCGTTTGAGGGAAATTCAAACCCAAATAGTTGAAGACCAGGTAGTCTTCCAAGGAATTGACAGCATCAGCATTTCCAGCATTGACCGGATCGTTCAGAAGAACCACATAAGGACAAAGCAGCTATACCGTGTGCCTTTTGAAAGGAATTCAAACAGAGTTAAGGAGCAAGGATTCCAATATGTGCAGGTAATTGCTATACTGTACATAATGTTTACAGTATGTAGAGTACGGCCCATCTCTCCAGCATATCAATACAGTACTGTATAGTAATGTGTTACAATAACTGCAGTACACAGTCTTTCATTCCAGTATGGTACTCTATAGTACTGTATTTGTAGTACAGTAAAATGAGTGTTTTTTTTACTTCTGTAGAGAATCTTTGAGCTGGATGTCATGGCTGACCCACAGGAGTACATCTTCATCGACGAGGCAGGGTTCAACCTAACAAAAAGGCTCAAAAGGGGGCGCAACATCATTGGTCACCGTGCCATCATACAAGCTCCTGGCCAGAGGGGAGGCAACGTCACTTTATTTGCAGCCATCAGAAATCGTGGCGTCCTCCACCGCCATGTCAAAGTGGGTCCATACAACACCGCACAACTCCTTCAATTTCTAGATCAGCTGCACAATAACATTCTTCAACAGGAAGGGGAGCTAGGACATCCAGAGCAAGTCCAATATGTTGTCATTTGGGATAACGTGAGTTTCCATCGGGCTGCTCTGGTTCGCGCCTGGTTCAATTACCAAGTTCACCTCTCTTTTTTTGCATGGCGGTGGAGAGTGTATGACCGCAACCCCTACGCACAGTAAAACCTCCTGGAGGCAATGGTGGACACCTGTGGTGATGTGTCTGTGGAGTAATTTTTCCTATGCTGCCTGGCAAGAGCAAACATAATGTGTGACGTTGATGAGATATTATGGCCTGACCAAGACCTGAGACGAGATGATGAGAACGCTGATGCTGATTCTGATGCTGATTCTGATGCTGATGCTGATTCTGATGCTGATGCTGATATTGATGCTGATGCTGATTCTGATGCTGATTCTGATGCTGATTCTGATGCTGATGCTGATGCTGAATAACCTGTACATTTGCTGCATTTGGAAATAAAGCTATTGGAAATCGCGTATTTTACTGTGCATGGACTCTTCCTTACATGTTTTGTCAGTGTGACATTTCAAAGGTCAGGTTTTTGACCAAAACAGCAAAACAGCATATACAGTAGTATTCCCTCTTTTTTCATCTATCTTTTTTCATTGCATTTAGTATATTGAATGTGCAATACGTGCATTTATCTGTAATTTACCCTGTTCTAGGGACTATATTATAAGGGAATTAGTATTATTACCCTAAATTATATCATACGCACATTTAGCTATTTAAGTATCTCTTCCTGTCATTTACCTGTACATTTATTGTAACCATGCAAATATTCACATCCCTGTACATTTAACCAGACTGTATATTAAGTAAACTATTATTGCCCTCACTTACAGTTGAAGTCGGAAGTTTACATACACTTAGGTTGAAGTCATTAAAAATCATTTTTCAACCACTCCACAGATTTCATGTAATTAAACAATGGTTTTGGCAAGTCGGTTAGGAAATCTACTTTGTGCATGACACAAGTAATTCTTCCAACAATTGTTTACAGACAGATTATTTAATTTATAATCCACTATATCACAATTAAAGTGGGTCAGAAGTTTACATACACTAAGTTGACTGTGCCTTTAAACAGCTTGGACAATTCCAGAAAATGATGTCATGGCTTTAGAAGCTTCTGATAGGCTAATTGACATCATTTGAGTCAATTGGAGGTGTACCTGTGGATGTATTTCAAGGCCTACCTTCAAACTCAGTGCCTCTCTGCTCGACATCATGGGAAAATCAAAAGAAATCAACCAAGAGCTCAGAAAAAAAATTGTAGACCTCCACAAGTCTGGTTCATCCTTGGGAGCAATTTCCAAATGCCTGAATGTACCACGTTCATCTGTAAAAACAATAGTATGCAAGTTTAAACATGGGACCACGCAGCCATTATACCGCTCAGGAAGGAGACATGTTCTGTCTCCTAGAGATGAACATACTTTGGTGAGAAATGTGCAAATCAATCACAGAACAACAGCAGAGGACCTTGTGCTGTAGGAAACAGGTACAAAAGTATCTATATCCAAGTAAAATGAGTCCTATATCGACATAACCTGAAAGGCCGCTCAGCAAGGAAGAAGCCACTGCTCCAAAACCGCTATAAAAAAGTCAGACTACGGTTTGCAACTGGACATGGGAACAAATATCATACTTTTTGGAGAAATGTCCTAGATGGCTTCATGAGAAAGGAAAATTATGTGGATATACTGAAGCAACATCTCAAGACATCAGTCAGGAAGTTAAAGCTTGGTCGCAGATTACTTTTCCAAATGGACAATGACCCCAATTAAACTTCCAAAGTAGTGGCAAAATGGCTTAAGGACAACAAAGTCAAGGTATTGGAGTGGCCATCACAAAGCCCTGACCTCAATCCTATAGTTAATGTGTGGGCAGAACTGAAAAAACTTTTGCGAGCCAGGAGGCCTACAAACCTGATTCAGTTACACCAGTTCTGTCAGGAGGAATGGGCCAAAATTCACCCAACTTATTGTGGGAAGCTTGTGGAAGGCTACCCGAAACGTTTGACCCAAGTTAAACAATTTAAAGGCAATGTTAGCAAACACTAATTGAGTGTATGTAAACTTCTGACCCACTGGGAATGTGATGAAAGAATTAAAAGCTGAAAGAAATAATTCTCTCTACTATTATTCTGACATTTCACATTCTTAAAATAAAGTGGTGATCCTAACTGACCTAAGACAGGGAATTCTTACTAGGATTACATGTCAGGAATGAGGAAAAACAGAGTTTAAATGTATTTGGCTAAGGTGTATGTAAACTTCCGACTGTATATCATACGCACATTTAGCTATGTAAGTATCTTTCTCTGCCATCGACCTGTATAGTATAGTTAACCATGGAAATATTTTTTGTTTCTTTATATCAACTTGCAATATTTGTATCATTTTTCACCTAACACTCTGTAACAATGTATAGTGTACATATTGAGTCATTCACTCATACTACGCTATGCCTTTTTATAGCTTTTTGCTTCTTGTATTTTATACTTTTTCATACTGCCGCACTATGTATCATGTATCGTGTATCTGCCTTTTGTGTATTTTGTTCTGGCATTTTGCACCTGCCCTGTGTTTTTCGTAGCTGCTTGACAAAGTAATTTCCCCTTGAGGATCAATAAAGTATCTATCTATCTATCTATCTATCTATCTATCTATCTATCTATCTATCTATCTATCTATCTATCTATCTATCTATCTATCTATCTATCTATCTATCTATCTATCTATCTATCTATCTATCTATCTATCTATCTATCTATCTATCTATCTATCTATCTATCTATCTATCTAATCCACTAATGTAAGAGGTATTTATTACAGTACTGTTTTTGAATTTCTCCCACCAGGGTGTTCCTCCTGAAAGGGTTATCTGGATAGTCAGTGCTGTGATTTTACAAAGTTCCAAATTATTTATCTGAATATCTATTCTAAACATTTTGGTAGCAGTGCTTTGAATTAATCCCTCCAGTGTGTAGCAAACAGTCATGTAGTCTGTGTTTTTGACAGCTTGTGTGTGTTGTCTGAGGGCAAAGTTTGAATTGGGTCCCAGAAGTTAGATGGTTGTATCGTTGGGTGTGAATTTTTTTAATTGTGCGTGAAGAGTTGAGAAAATTGTGAGTTGTTCCAGGAAATGTGTCTAAGCAATTGAGAAAAACTTTAACAACTCCCTTCTCCCTCCTTGATTTCTCTAAAGGTCCCTCTATTTGCTCTGAGCTAAACTACTGTAAGTACCTGTGAAAGGAGATCAGATCCTCAACCATGTGATGCTGATAGTGTGGGATTATCATGTCCTTTCACTGCGTCAATGCCTTTGTTTGACATCAGCTCACTGTGAGGAAAGACAAGCAAATAATAAAGGAAATGGTGCCTAACAGAGTAATACAAGCCTACTGCTTTTACACATTATGCAAAAATCCTTAATGTGTCATTTTGCGCCTTTGAGCAATATAACCTGTATCTGTCACCATGGTGTCACAATTAGAAAGGAGGGTATATTCTCTTCCTCTGGTACAGATCTAGTAGAATGTTTTCCCAACTAAACAGGCCAGGCATCGTGTAGAGGCCAGTCATAGCAGAGCGCCCTTCTTCAGGAGAAGCTGCTGCTACTGACATGCTGTTGAGAGGCATTAACCTGTGTTTGTGGTGTGTGTATGTACGTGTGTGTGTGTGTGTGTGGTGTGTTGTGTGTTGTTTGTGTGTGTGATGTGTGGTGTGTTGTGTGTGTGTGTGGTGTGTGGTGTGTGGTATGTGGTGTGTGTGTGTGTGTGTGTTTCTCAGGTAATCAGAGACGACCACGACACGACACCAGGAATGCCTCCCAAATGGCGCTCATTTCCCTTTATAGTGTACTACTTTTGACCAGAGCCCTATGGACCTTGGTCATTTGAGACGTAGCCCGGCTGTCGCATTAGTTTTTGGACACTCTTTGATACGTACTTTACTTCTGTAATACCCTTACATTCACACAGTTAAAAGCTCAACATTACAGTGTTGAAAGCTCAACATTACAGTGCATCTCTGCATTGGGAGTTTGGATACTCTTCTTACATGTCACACATATTTGATTACCTTAATGTGGTTCTGCTGTGCTTTTAATAATGTTGGGATACAAATACTGCTAATAAACAAGAGAACTTGGATAAAAGCACTAGCTTATGTGAGCGTTGGCTGCTTTTCTTTTTGGAGAAAGCTCGGGGCCTGAACGCCTGAGGGATGGAGAAGGATGTGCGTGTCGGTTTAGGAGTTAAGCAAGTTTAATTTGTGTGACTAAGGTGGTTATGCCACTGGGCCCAAAGGGAACAGTTCGGTTTCCAATGTGCTTTTATTTCAACCTAAATGTTTTCATACAATTACAAACTCCATAAATGTTTTTTAACATCAGGTTTTGTGAAAATCGGGAATTGAGTGATGTGGAGTGAGACTGGGTAATTGTAAAATGGCTGCCAGGTCTGCAAGCAGAGAGTTTGCATTGTATCCACACTGGCAATGAAGATTGTACGCCACCTACATACTGTACATATAGGAACATATCAAGTGCCTTCGGAGTCATCCGATCATATGCTACTTAAAACATTGGCATGATGACAACACTATAGCCCTCCATTAAGCGCTGGTATCATCCTTTCCACCCTGGGTGGTCAATTTGTCCTGTCCCTTCCCAAAAGAAGGCATAAGGACCCCATGTCAAAGATGCAAAGATGAAGTGAGACAACTATTGTGTAGATATCCAATACTGCAATTATGTAGGCTTCTTTATGTGTTTACTAACAAAGAAGACCTTAACACGATCAGAAATAATGGCGTGGGGTGGAGGAAGGAAGGAAGACGGAGGAAGGGAAGTCAACAGAATAAAATAAATGGCCTGAGGACACAGTAGTCTAAATGGGGAGAGGAAAACACACACGTCTCTAACTGACCACTCATGCTCCATCAGAATCATATTTTTTCCACTTCATGCTTGGATTCCCAATGAACGTTTCCCCTTCTGTAAACAAAACACATATTTGCACAGAAAATTACAAATACAAGGAGAAGTGAGCTTTACACTCAATGCTTCGGACATCGCGGCTTCTCTTCTTCCAAACGGCAGCAGCAAAACAACAGCTTTTATCTCTAGTTACGGACAGAGTGCACTTCAGCATGTATAAGTGGTTTTAGAGGGGGTTAGGATGAGGAAGGAGACAAGGAGTTCAGATCAGTCTTGACATTTCTAGCGCCACAATCTTCGTAGGATGGGGAACTCCGGGACAGATGTGAATACCTCCAGAGACAAGCTTTAAAGAGCATTAAACAAATACAGTTTGGAATTCAAACTAAAGGGTGTCACGAATGCATTTTCCTGAACACAGCCGCTGCGGGAAGCCTTCTTGAAATATTTTTTGATGTTTATAGGTTATAATGCAGCCTTCTTGTAGAACATTGTGAAACACCGCTGGAACACATGGGATCGGAATAGGAATGGAATCCCATCTGACGCGTCTACATTCCAGCTCCATTTATAAATAGCTTAATAAATGTTCCGCTCTTTCCCGCTCCACAATGCAATTACTCAGGAGCATTATGAGGAGAGACGTTTTCCCTCCGTCTCCTGCGAGCACAGATGAAGGAAGGAAACGTTTTATTTGTGTAGGAATGGCATCTGATGTGGAGGTCCTGTGAAAAAAGAAATCCAGATTCGTGAAATGTCCCCCACACTGAATGCACCATAAGAGAAGCTTGCTCATTTAGTTTTAAACACCCATGTCTAAAACACTTGACGAAACATCTGCCCTTTACTCCAGCTATTGTTTGTATATTACAAACAGACAGTTGACATTGAGAAATGCATCTACTATACTTCTGCAGACTCTCTCTGTAAAAGCCTTGGACGAGTCAGCAGTCAGTGAGAAAAGGTCATTCAGCTTATTACTGTTCATTCAGCTAAAGGTGATTTCATGCTGCTGACATCTAATAGTATTTCCTCTCCCATCTCTGACTGCTCCAGAACCATTTTCAAATTGGAACTTATCTTCAAAGTTTACATGCTGCACATTATGCCAAGACACGCCCTAACACCAACATCGAGTAGCTGGTTTGGATTTTGTTTCAAATGCCAAACGTGATGGTCAATGCAACATACCGAAATACAATAGCCAATAAGCACTATAAAACTGAGACATTACAACCCTTGCTTTACCTTATAACAGGCCCTGGTATTGGCAATGACTCATAACATATTTTATGGCATTTTTAAGTAGATATAAGGCCTGAAAATGTACCTGTGTTTTACCTACAATGTGAAGTGGGCCTCCTCCCCGACTCAGATAGAAAAGGCAGTGTTTACACAACAGTTGTTGGCTTTCTAGGTTTTCATGGAAACCCTGTTATCAGTTACTACAAAATCGTGTGACATACCAGGGATAAGTCTTGGCAAGGTGTAGAGTGGAGGAGAATGGAGGAGAGGGTAAAAACACCAAAGAAGAAACAACATCAGGAAATGTTGACACTGTTAGACTGTGCTCTTTTACAACATCTCTACATCATTTGTAATATAAGTAATGGTGTAAATATTTTTTTTATTATTTCTAAAAATGTCTCTTTGTATTGTTGGGAAGGGCTGTAAGTAAGCATTTCATAGTTAGTCTACAGCTGTTGTTTACGAAGCATGTGACAAATAACATTTGATTCGATTTTAATACAGTTGCACATATCGTAATATTGTTGGACATCTTTTCTAGCTGTTCGTTTTCTGACTATGGACTATGCTCTTTACAAAGGTCTGAATGAGATTTGTATAACATACATTTATATTTGTCATCTACGTAAATGTATAACATCGATTTTTTGTTGTTGTCAATGTGCATAACTCCCCAATTATGTGAACACAAAATGGTAATTTCTCCCATGCAGCCGAGCAATGCTGTTATCAGTGTAACCGATGTTCATCTAAATGAAAGTTAATTGTGATGTTGACACAGCTGCTGTGGGTATGAAGCATAACAGCACAGCCAGCCTAGTCTGTTCCATCATCTCTGCCCTACTCTAATGAATACTGAGACGCTCCACTGGCCAGGAGAGGGAAGGAGAGGGTAGGGTGTGTGACACAACTGTCCACAACGCTAATTATCATCCTAATTGAATCCTACTAATTAGCCACCTGATGGATCCTCCGCAGGTTCCAGATCTGCCACCAGAAATACTGAGCTGGTCACTTTCAGAGGCTACATTCCAAACGGCACCCTATTCCCTATTCCCATAGGGCTCTGGTCAAAAGTAGTGCAGTATGTAGGGAATAGGGTGCCATTTGGGACTCCGTCAGAGCCCTCCTCCCTGGTTGGCTGAAGTGCAAAAACATTTTCCCCTACAGGCTCCTCTGGCCATGTCGGCAGCCCGATATAGGTTAAGGCAGAAGCCTCTCATGGTTATGAGAGAGAGCAGGCCTAGTGTAATTTAAATTCTGATGACATTTACTGTCTGAAAGCATTAGAGCCAGGGCATCCTACTGCTGCTCGGTCTTACTCAGCATCAGCAGGCCTGGGGCTCTGGAGAAAGGAGGAAGACGCTCTGCTAGATCTCTGTTTACTGTAGCTACTCCTCCAAGATGGCCCTGAGTCTATGGGGGTGCAGAGGAGATCTAGAGCCTTATGCCCTCATCCCGCTCCATCACTAACCCCCCTACCTCCTAGCCCTTACCCCCCCATCCCAGAGGTTGCCGTGCCAACATTGAGTAAGATAGCCTGGTAGAATGTCATGTATACAGGTTGTTTGCATCCTAAATGGCACCCTATTCCCTATATAGTGTGCTACTTTTGACCGGGGCACATAAAAAGTTGTGCACTATAAAGGGAATAGGGTGTCATTTGGGACACGACCCGTTGTACCCTCAGAGCCACGTTAGACACCTTAGACTGCATTCAAGAGGATGTGCCCTCCTCTCCCCTCCTCTCAACCTGCTGTACCATAACAGAGAAAGACCCGTGACTTGCTTTGCACACCATTTATAAATAGCCGGGATCCGGGTGTCGCTGGGAAATATAGGTTAGGCTAGGCTGGCAGCACCAGAGGAAGGAATGGTGTGCTGTAAAATCTTTGTCTGGGTATCTCGCAGAAGTACTGAGATTCATCACGTCTGAGCCTAGGAGGAAGGAACCACTAGCTGAGAGTGTACAGGGATGTGTAGAAAAGTATGTGTGTGTGTGTGTGTGTGTGCGTACGTGCGTGTGTGTGTGCGTGCATGCGTGTGTGCGTGTGTGTGGTGTGTGTGTACTGTATGTGCTATGTGCTGTTTAGTGTTTGTGCATGTGCATTTAACTGTTGAGTTAAAGTTAGTTGGACAAGGTCTGAGCTCAGCGAGGCTCCTAGCAATGACACGACCTTGGATGACTAACACAAACCCAATCATCAGCCATCAGATGGGATCAGAGGGCTAGCAACCTGGGGGACAATCAGAACCCGCTTAACATGTAACAGAGAAGAATTAGGCTACTTCATTGTGTATGGCTAATGCATTGGAGAGTACAGCTACAGTGGGGAGAACAAGTATTTGATACACTGCCGATTTTGCAGGTTTTCCTACTTGCAAAGCCTGTAGAAGTCTGTAATTTTTATCATAGGTACACTTCAACTGTGAGAGACGGAATCTAAAACAAAAGTCCAGAAAATCACATTGTATGATATTTAAATAATTAATTAGCATTTTATTGCATGACATAAGTATTTGATCACCTACCAACCAGTAAGAATTCCGGCTCTCACAGACCTGTTAGTTTTTCTTTAAGAAGCCCTCCTGTTCTCCACTCATTACCTGTATTAACTGCACCTGTTTGAACTCGTTACCTGTATAAAAGACACCTGTCCACACACTCAATCAAACAGACTCCAACCTCTCCACAATGGCTAAGACCAGAGAGCTGTGTAAGGACATCAGGGATAAAATTGTAGACCTGCACAAGGCTGGGATGGGCTACAGGACAATAGGCAAGCAGCTTGGTGAGAAGGCAACAACTGTTGGCGCAATTATTAGAAAATGGAAGAAGTTCAAGATGACGGTCAATCTCCCTCGGTCTGGGGCACCATGCAAGATCTCACCTCGTGGGGCATCAATGATCATGAGGAAGGTGAGGGATCAGCCCAGAACTACACGGCAGGACCTGGTCAATGACCTGAAGAGAGCTGGGACCAGAGTCTCAAAGAAAACCATTAGTAACACACTAAGCCGTCATGGATTAAAATCCTGCAGCGCACTAAAGGTCCCCCTGCTCAAGCCAGCGCATGTCCAGGCCCGTCTGAAGTTTGCCAATGACCATCTGGATGATCCAGAGGAGGAAAGCTGCCGCGGTCATCCCCCTATTCAAAGGAGGAGACACTCTAGACCCAAACTGTTATAGACCAATATCCATCCTGCCCTGCCTTTCTAAAGTTTTCGAAAGCCAAGTTAACAAACAGATAACTGACCACTTCGAATCCCACCGTACCTTCTCTGCTATGCAATCTGGTTTCCGAGCTGGTCATGGGTGCACCTCAGCTACGCTCAAGGTACTGAACGATATCATAACCGCCATCGATAAAAGACAGTACTGTGCAGCCGTTTTCATCGACCTGGCCAAGGCTTTCGACTCTGTCAATCACCGCATTCTTATTGGCAGACTCAACAGCCTTGGTTTCTCAAGTGACTGCCTTGCCTGGTTCGCTAACTACTTTGCAGACAGAGTTCAGTGTGTCAAATCGGAGGGCCTATTGTCCGATCCTCTGGCAGTCTCTATGGGGGTGCCACAGGGTTCAATTCTTGGGCCAACCCTTTTCTCTATATACATCAGCGATGTCGCTCTCGCTGCTGGTGACTCTCTGATCCATCTCTACGCAGATGACACCATTCTGTATACATCTGGCCCCTCTTTGGATACTGTGTTTACTAACCTTCAATCAAGCTTCAATGCCATACAACACTCCTTCCGTGGCCTCCAACTGCTCTTAAACGTTAGTAAAACTAAGTGCATGCTTTTCTATCGAACGCTGCCAGCACCCGCCCACCGGACTATCATCCCTACTCTCGACGGATCTGAATTAGAATACGTGGACACCTACAAATACCTAGGCATCTGGTTAGACTATAAACTCAACTTCCAGACTCACATCAACCATCTCCAATCCAAAATTATTTCCTATTTCGCAACAAAGCCTCCTTCACTCATGCTGCCAAACATGCCCTTGTAAAACTGACTATCCTACCGATCCTTGATTTCGGCGATGTCATTTACAAACTAGCCTCCAATACTCTACTTAGCAAATTGGATGTAGTCTATCACAGTGCCATCCGTTTTGTCACCAAAGCCCCATACACTACCCACCACTGCGACCTGTATGCTCTCGTTGGCTGGCCTTCATTATATATTCGTCGCCAAACCCACTGGCTCCAGGTCATCTATAAGTCTTTATTAGGTAAATCGCCTCCCTATCTCAGCTCACTGGTCACTATAGCAACACCCACCCCTGGCATGCGCTCCAGCAGGTATATCTCACTGGTCACCCCCAAAGCCAACACCTCCTTTGGTCGCCATTCCTTCCAGTTTGCTGCTGCCAATGACTGGAACGAATTGCAAAAATCATTGAAGCTAGAGGTTCCTATCTCCCTCAATAACTTTAAGCATCAGCTGTCAAAGCTGCTTATCGATCACTGCACCTGTATATAGCCCTTCTGTAAATAGCCCACACTACTACCTCATCCCCATATTTATTTTTTGTTTATTTTCACTAATCTTGCACTCCAGTATCTCTATTTGCACATCATAATTTGCACATTTTTCATTCCTGTGTTAATAATGATAATTCTGTAATTTATGTCACCACTATAGTCTATTTATTGTTCTACCTCCTAACCTTACTGCATTTTTGCACTACATTTTGCACTCTGTATATAGATTTTTCTATTGTGTTTTTGACTGTTTGTTTAATGTGTAACTCTGTGTTGTTATTTGTCACACTGCTTTGCTTTGTCTTGGCCAGGTCGCAGTTGCAAATGAGAACTTGTTCTCAACTGACCTACCTGGTTAAATAAAGGTGAAATAAAAAAAATTAAAAAAAATAAAAATGGGAGAAGGTCATGTGGTCTGATGAGACAAAAATAGAGCTTTTTGGTCTAAACTCCACTCGCCGTGTTTGGAGGAAGAAGAAGGATGAGTACAACCCCAAGAACACCATCTCAACCGTGAAGCATGGAGGTGGAAACATCATTCTTTGGGGATGCTTTTCTGCAAAGGGGACAGGATGACTGCACCGTATTGAGGGGAGGATGGATGGGGCCATGTATCGCAAGTTCTTGGCCAACAACCTCCTTCCCTCAGTAAGAGCATTGAAGATGGGTCGTGGCTGGGTCTTCCAGCATGACAACGACCCGAAACACACAGCCAGGGCAACTAAGGAGTGGCTCCGTAAGAAGCATCTCAAGGTCCTGGAGTGGCCTAGCCAGTCTCCAGACCTGAACCCAATAGAAAATCTTTGGAGGGAGCTGAAAGTCCATATGGCCCAGCGACAGCCCCGAAACCTGAAGGATCTGGATGGAGGAGTGGGCCAAAATCCCTGCTGCAGTGTGTGCAAACCTGGTCAAGAACTACAGGAAACGTATGATCTCTGTAATTGCAAACAAAGGTTTCTGTATGTTTGATGTTTGATGTATCAAATACTTATGTCATGCAATAAAATACAAATTAATTACTTAAAAATCATACAATGTGATTTTCTGGATTTTCACAGTTGAAGAGTACCTATGATAAAAATTACAGACTTCTACATGCTTTGTAAGTGGGAAAACCTGCAAAATCGGCAGTGTATCAAATACTTGTTCTCCCCACTGTATATATATGGGGATATCCTTTATTTTTTCCTGCAATCTTGCAATTCCTGCAAAATTATTTAAAAGCAAAAAACGTATACCCAAAGAGGTCTATAAAAAATATATTTATCACATTTTAAAGCCGCAGTGCACTCAGAATTCTGTTTTTCTTGTGTTTTGTATCATATTGTACAACAGCTGATGAAACTAACACTGTAAAAGTCAAAACATTTGATCAGTGTTATTTTCTGATAGTTGCTGGTTGAAAATACAATCTACACAGCACCTTCTAATCAGCTTGTTTGCATGGATGGGAGTTTCGGCTTGCCTGTTGACATCACCAGGCAGTATATTGGTTAATAGACCAATAATAAAGAGAGTTCCAAACCTCTCTGCCAATGACAGCTAGTTTTACGTTTCCCCCTCCCCACTTAGACCACTCCCAGAAAGTCCTAGCAAAATTCTTGCTTGAGAAATATTGTTTAGCTAAAAAGCCATTTTTGTCCATTTTAATGGAACACTATTACAGTAAGGTATTTACATGTTACCCAGAAATTATTTTATATCAATATAATACCTGCTGCACTGGGGCCTTTAACAGTATAATGACCAATGCTAAAAGGCCCAGTGCAATAAACATGTTCTTTGTCCTGTGTTTTGTATCATATTGTACAACAGCTAATAAAACTAACAAACACTGTAATAATGTGAAAGAATTTGATCATTGATATTAATTGATAGTTGCTGGTTAAAAATACAATCAATACTGGACCTTCTAATCAGCAGGTTTGGCATGGGTGGAGTTTTGGCTTGCCTGGTGACATCACCAGGCGGTATAAGTTAGTAAACAAATTGCAAACATCTCCTTCCCAATAGGCCCCTCCTACGCTTTGGTGCCTCCCCCCTCCCCACTCAACACTCACAGACAGTCCTAGCTAAATTTATTGAGAAATATATGTTTTGCTAAAATGTTGACCATTTAAATGGACAACTATTACAGTAAGGTACTTAATTGTTATCCAGAAATGTGATATTGAGATAAAAACGGCTGAATTGGGCCTTTAACTGAATTGGGCCTTTAAGTATTCGCAAATGATAGTTTATAAAGGACAGAGATTCAACATTAATTTGAAAAGAGTTTGTAATTATTTAAAGTATAATATCGGGCACTGTATGTTAGCCCATATATCCCATCTAAAATGGAGGATTAAACTATGCTGAGTATAACCAAGTCTTTAGCAGCATAGGCTGCAGCTGTGACAGGTCCCTGAGAAACATATACAGACTGCTTGCAACACATGTCATATATCATAGCTTCAATCTGTACCCCCAGTCCACTACTACCTGCAAGCTACAAATGTGCACTTCTCTTGCAGTTTCTGCAGAAAGGGGAGACAGGGGAGAAGGGGGAAAAGGGAGGTTGTGATCTGAAAGTAAAATAGCTCTGCATTTAGTCTATTTATCTACAACTTCCCAACCTTAAAATATAAACTACTACATTATGGAATTCAAAAACATTATATTACCATATTCCCCCTTCTGACTACCCAGGAGCACTGTGAACAACAGGAATATATAATACCAAAACCAAGGGGGTCCCCTGATTCTCAAAACATGACTGCCAACAAAACAATCCTCTAAATACTGTTTGTTGGTTAAATATACAGTAAATTCACAAATATGAATAGTGCAAGTTGCAATTTCAAATAAAATGTTATTTGTCACACACGCAGAATACAACCGGTGTAGACTTAACCATGAAACGCTAGCTTACGAACCCTTCTCAACGATGCAGAGTAAAAAAAAAATGGTAAAAAGAAAACTAGTAAGACAAGAGGAATACAATACACAAGAAGGGAGCTAAATACAGGAAGTACCAGTACCAGATCAATGTGGAGCTATATACAGGAAGTAAGAGTACCAGATCAATGTGGAGCTATATACAGGAAGCACCAGTACCAGATCAATGTGGAGCTATATACAGGAAGTAAGAGTACCAGATCAATGTGGAGCTATATACAGGAAGCACCAGTACCTGTTCAATGTGGAGCTATATACAGGAAGTAAGAGTACCAGATCAATGTGGAGCTATATACAGGAAGCACCAGTACCAGATCAATGTGGAGCTATATACAGGACGTACCAGTACCAGATCAATGTGGAGCTATATACAGGAAGTACCAGTACCAGATCAATGTGGAGCTATATACAGGAAGTACCAGTACCAGATCAATGTGGAGCTATATACAGGAAGTACCAGTACCAGATCAATGTGGAGCTATATACAGGAAGTACCAGTACCAGATCAATGTGGAGCTATATACAGGAAGTACCAGTACCAGATTAATGTGGAGCTATATACAGGAAGTACCCATACCAGATCAATGTGCAGGGGTATGAGGTGTGTGAAGGCAGGGTAAACTGACTAGGCATCAGGAGAGATAATAATAAGACTAAAATAAAGAACAGTGTAGTAGCAGCATAAAATGAGTGTAACAGTGTGTGTGTACAGTATGTGTGTGTGTGTGTGTGTGTGTGTGTGTGTGTGTGTGTGTGTGTGTGTGTGTGTGTGTGTGTGTGTGTGTGTGTGTGTGTGTGTGTGCGTGCGTGCGTGCGTGTATGTGTGTGTCTGTTTGTGTGTGTTTGTGTTGTGTTGTGTCCTGTCTGTGTATGTGTGTTTGTGATTGGTGCCATTAGGGATTTATCCCTCACCTCATCCCTTGTGGTGCTGTGGCTAGCCAGTTGGGCAGCGTTCAGGGGAGCTAAACATCTCCTTGGTCCTATTGTTTCAGTAGAGGAGAGCGAGAAGAGCTTTGCGTGGATGAACAGCTGTCATGGGTGAATAAAGAAGCCAACTTAATACGCTAACACGCTAACATGGCGAAGCTAATTCCCACAATGCAATGCCTCATTTATTTCCCAGCAGGAGAGTTTTTAAGACCACCACACAAAATATTCAAATTTGCATTTATAATAAATGTATGTAATGAAGTGAACCCCACCTTGGTGATGAGTGCAACATTTATTTTAATTGCTCTCTTGAATCAAACATAATTCAAATTGGTCCAGCTGTCCAATGTCGTGCTTTTTGTTTTCAATGGGCTGCTTACTTTTTCTGCAAAATGTTCATTTTTGGAGATGGACGGGGGTTGGAGAGAGAGAGAGAGAGAGAGAGAGAGAGAGAGAGAGAGAGAGAGAGAGAGAGACAGAGAGAGAGGCAGCATGCACAGGATCCAGAATAAGATTGTAGTGCAACATAAAATATGGCCTTTTTACCATCAAGTGAAGTTAGAATTAAAAGTGTCTGCTATTTGGAATATATCAAATTTAGTCTTCTCCTGTCTTCTCCTGTCTTCTATACAATCCTGGTTGCGTACAAAATGGCACTCTATTCCCTTTATTGTGCTCTACTTTTGACCAGAGCCCTGTACAAAAGTATTGCACTATATAGGGAATATGGTGGCATTCCAGACGCATCCCGTCTCATCTCAACTAAGTCTTATAGTGGCCATGTAAAGTTACTATTTTTATTTATAGTTTGAGCATCATGATGAGATGAACACATGACAGAAAACCATTATTTCTAGATGATTTTAATCTAGTGTTCTCTTCCTTCACTGGAGGAGGGTCCCCCATGCTGGGGTACTTTTCAGCTGCAGCCGCCTGAGTCTGCGGTCTTGATCTGCTACCGGCCACCAAGGTGATGTCATCCTCTCCCTGGGTGCTTCTCAAGTTGAAGTGGAAGAAATTGGCAGAACTGGTGGCATTTGTGGTCTTTAAAAGAAAAGGGGGTCTCATTAAAACCATATAGCCAAGAGACCAGCCCTCAAGTTTCTCCTCCATCATTAGCCAGAGTAACTGAAGATAACAGAACTTCAATTAGAGATTTGGATAACTCCATGTTGTCAATTTACTGCTGACAGAACAGCATGATATCTAACCTGGGACGGCCACCCTGTAGAACTCTTCACCTTCCATGTTTTAATGAGGGTTGGGACTGAGGGGAGCGTGACTCAATGACTCAAATAGGATGGTCATTGCTGAGATCTCTCCAATCCATCTCACCATCTAGCCTAACCCTCTATGCTCCCCCGGCCTTTGGTCTTCATTTCATGTGTATTTTATGCCCATAGCTAAAAAGAAAAGAGGGACAATAAAATTAGCTAGACAGCTGGTCAAGTGTTATGGTCTGTACTCATTGTCTTCCCTAAAATTACTGAAGTGTTCTGGTATAAACTATGTATGTACTGGTAATAAAATGAAATACCATGTTTTAATTGGACTGAATTATGTGGTTTAGGTAAGACAGCATATGTAATTGTAATTTTCACACATGGAAAGGTCACATTCACCCCCCCATGTGATAGCTAACTATACGTTCCTGTAGGAACCTAGCTAGCTATAAATACACTGGAAATAGGCAGCTTTAGTTTATTGAAACAGTGCCTTCGGAAGGTATTCGAACCCCTTGACTTTTTCCTCATTTTGTTACGTTACAGCCTTATTCTAAAATCGATTAAATTGTTTTTTCCCCCTCATCAATCTACACACAATACCCCATAATGACAAAGCAAAAACACATTTTCAGACATTTTTACTATTTTTTTTATTTGAAATATCACATTTTGTTTCTCATGGTCTGAGAGTCTTTAGGTGCCTTTTGGCAAACTCCAAGCTGGCTGTCATGTGCCTTTTACTTAGGAGTTGCTTCCATCTGGTCACTCTACCATAAAGGCCTGATTGGTGGAGTGCTGCAGAGATGGTTGTCCTTCTGGAAGTTTCTTCCATCTCCACAGAGGTGGAAGCTGCAAACATTTTTTGGTACCCTTCCCCAGATCTGTGCCTCGACACAATACTGTCTCGGAGCTCTACGGACAATTCCTTCAAACTGATGACTTGGTTTATGCTTTGACATGCACTGTCAACTGTGGGACCTGTGTGGGTGCATGTGGGTACCAGACATGTGGGTGCCTTTCCAAATCATGTCCAATCAATTTAATTTACCACAGGTGGACTCCAATCAAGTTGTAGAAACATCTCAAGGATGATCAATGGAAACAGGATGCACCTGAGCTCAATTTTGAGTCTCAAAGCAAAGGGTCTGAATACTTACAAAAATAAGGTATTTCTGTTTTTTATTTTTTATACATTTGCAAACATTTCTGTTTTTGCTTTATCATTATGGGGCATTGTGTGTAGATTGAATACTTTCTGAAGGCACTGTAGGCATTAACATAAAATAGATGATGATGAGTTAGAAAACAAACAGGGATATGGTTGGTTAATTTAAATGTTGTTGACAGGTCAACATCTACTGAATTCTACTGAATTCTCCAAATCATATATTTGGGAGTATCCACATAAAGTGTTAAGGAAAATAGATTCCTAGGATACGTTTATGTCTAGAATAGTAGTTTTAAGCAGTAGTGCACTCTCCAAGATCTCTGCCAGGAGGCCATTTCTATGGAGTATAGAGCACCACAGTATTAGTAATAATACCCATAAAACCTAGAGGTCAAACATAGAAATGGTTCCAATCCTTTTTTTCTACCATTCATTATTCCCATAGGAGATTTTAGAAACACTTAAAATAAGGGCTGTGTTTCGTGTGGGCTTACTCTAGCATGACATTTTGATAACCGTGTAAATCTCTCTAGGACAAGGTGACTTTTATCAATATATTCACCTGTATTTACTGTACCCCAGATAAATGTTATGCAATTAGCTGGTAATGTGGCTATCATAAAGAACTACAAATGCCATGATGATCTGGACGAGACTGCCGAAGCAAAGCAAAGGCAAGAATCTCTGGAATAATGATTTAATGTTAGCTAAATTTGAGGGTGGCAGGTAGCCTAGTGGTAAGAGTGTTGGGCCAGTAACCAAAAGGTTGCTGGTTTGAATAACAGAGCCGACAAGGTGAAAAAACCTGTCAATGTGTCCTTGAGCAAGGCACTAAACCCTAATTTGCTCCAGCGGTGCCGTACTACTATGGCTTACCCTGTAGGTAGGCCGTCATTGTAAATAAGAATTTGTTCTTTACTGACTTGCCTTGTTAAATAAAGGTAAAAAAAATAAAATATATTCACGCCAGGGTAAGCCCACACAAAACACAGCCCTTATTTTAAGTGTTTCTAAAATTCCCTATGAAAAAAATGAATGATGATTGGAACCATTTCCCTGTTTGACCGCTAGGTTTTATGGGTATTATGACACTACCACTGTGGGGCTCTATAGACTGTGCACACAAACAGACAGATGGACCGAGAGCCAAGCAGCTTTCCCTAAACACATTCAAAGGGATGAGTAGCATTCAATGAAGAGAACAAGTGACTTGTTTAACATCAATCCCCTTTACACACACACACACACACACACACACACACACACACACACACACACACACACACACACACAATAACCCATTTGGCTTCTCTATTTTTGGGGGGATATCAACAAAAAACTGGAAAACATATAGAGTAATTGATACGCATCTTTTCAAAATTACCAAAACTATGAAGGACTTTGCAAGAAAGTGCACGTGTAAAAGATCTCCTTAGCCACCTCAGCTGTGGAGAATCGATTGAATCACCTTTATGTTTAAAAAAACAAGTTTTTACTTTTCAATTACCACTTAAATGTGAGAATTCGTAACCAATCGGAATTTCATTACACATTTTGTGTGCGGCTAAGCAGGATTAAATATTTGAGGAGACGACTCAGTAGTTTTATCATAAAATCCCCACCCTCCAGTCCCAAAACAGATCAAAAAGAAGAAGAAAAAAGGGGTAGAGTGAAAAAGTAGAGCCACAAGTAGCCATAGCTGTGGTCAAGGGTTTAAGAAATTAGCAATGCTCAACTGGAACGGAAGTACCTTGCCGAGACCGCCACAGAGGAGGGCTCTCTAATCATATGTAACAGCTACCTTTGGAACATAGCAGAGGGAGTTTACAATAAGCTTAACCCCTACTTTTATATTGCGCCCAGCAGGCTTTCCCCTCCATGTTGTGCACTTTGAACACTATTTTGTTATTCTGACTCCACTTGTTTTCATAATCCGACTGGAGCTCTCCTGAACCGGTTTCCTTCTAAAACTCTACAGCACACTTTTTCTTTGATATTTTGTAGAATACATGAAATGGCTATTTTTCTAGTTGCTCATTGTTGTGGTTTTGGTTGTTATAGTCAACAGAAGTCTATCCTTGAAGGCTTATTTGTATTTTTAGATTTTCATTCTTTACATACAATATTTTCCCCTCCATTTCTGCAAAAGTTTTGGGAAGAAAATATGAGCGTGAAAATTCTGTTTAATGCTGGGTACTTAAAAAGTACTTTGTTGATGGCGGAGACAGAGTAAGAGCCCTTTCGAACGATTCAAACCCCCATCCTACAAACACATTTAAAGGTCCAATGCAGCCATTTTCATCTCAATATTAAAGCATTTCTGGGTACCTTACTGCAACAAAAATGTATTCTTAGCAAAGAGCAATTTCTCAAGCAAGAATTTTGCTAGGACTGCCTGGGAGTGGTCTGAGTGGGGAGGGGAAAACTATATGTTATTTGCAGAGAGGTTTAGCCTATTAACTACTATAGCTGTCACCAGGCAGGCCAAAACTCCATTCCAGAAAACAGGCTGAAATTTCAGGTGGCCTTTTCAAACAGCTCTTACACTAAAAGGGCATTATCCTAATTTTCACAATTTCACAGTATTATTCTAACCTCATAGTGTGGAAATATCTATAAAACACAGGACAATCACATTTTTGACTGCACTGGGCCTTTAATATCCCACAACAGATTTTTGTTTCTAGATTTGTTTAATTTGGCAGACTCCGTGGTGCGGTCCATTTAGTGGGGGCTGAACTTTCCTGAGTCCTGTTGTGCTGCACTTTGGAAACGTGGGAAGGGAGTTGTAGGGAATTGGGAGGCAGGACGTGAATTAATTTAACTCTGTACATAATTCTGCCTCAATGGCCTCCTCTGTCCCTGCACGGAGGCTTGAAAAGGAGACACAGAATTCGATTGCTCAATATTCATCTACATTTTTCCCCTGGATAGACACAATATGGTGGGCTTAATTAACTTCTCTCAAAGGTGAAGCAGTGCGCACCATCTGCTGGGAGACAATCACATTAGTATGCCTCTCCTTATAATCCCCTTACTCTATTTAAGCACAGGGCTGTGCAGAGAGAGTGAGAGAGTGAGAGAGTGAGAGAGAGAGAGAGAGAGAGAGAGAGAGAGAGAGAGAGAGAGAGAGAGAGAGAGAGAGAGAGAGAGAGAGAGAGAGAGAGAGAGAGAGAGAGAGAGAGAGAGAGAGAGAGAGAGAGAGAGAGAGAGAGAGAGAGATTAAATCAGGAGGAAACAATCCAAATCATCATATCCCGTTCTGATACAGCTCATCTGTAGGAACATCGCCAAATGTGTTTTTTTTCTCCATCCCCAGAACATTGACCACATTTAACTACTTGATCTCTCTAAATTGTTGTGCAGAAATTACTTCAAGCCCTTTTCCCATCTTAAACAACCTAAATAACTTTTTCTCTCAAAATACATTTGGGTTTTAAGCCCAGCTCGAGAGCTATTACAGATTTGGGAACAGCGAGTTAGTTTAGTCAGATATTTTGGATGACCCAACCACATGATCCAACCTCAACAAATTGAGATACTGTACCTTACGACCGCTATGGTGATTTCCTCATACCATTTCTGAGACAACCCACACTTAATTCTTAAATAAATCTCAAGGACCACACATTGCAATCAAGGGCCTGGTGAACTTGCCCTGAAGCCAGGTCATTATTTGATCTTTGTGGCACTTAATCTGATTATGTCATTGTGGAGGTAAACTTCAGACCCAATCTTGTTAGCAGCTGGCCGCGATGGATTACGACAGCCAGTCAGGTGGAAAATGAACTGAGCAGTTCAGATGTGGCCTTGCATCTCTTTCAAGATCCTCACCACCACTACTACTTCAGCTCCTTCTGCTTTTCTTTTCACTGGCCCTTCAAACGAGATATTATCCCCAGGCTCACGCATAGGCCCCTCCCTCTTTCTTTATCTACGACTTCTTAACTAAGCCAAGACAAAGATGGAAAAAACCCAAGATCCTGACCCTTTTCTCTCTCAAACATTTAGGATTTCTTAAGACGTTCAGTCATTTTACTACATTTTATATCTTGGACATTGAACATAAGTTGAAGTGAATAAAACTAGAGTTCTAAAAATGTTTAAACAGACGTTTTGGACCAAACGTTTGTTGTCTGAGTTTGGCCGTCGAAGGAGCGGTTAACCCTATAGGTCGAGAGAGGTATGCAGCGTTGCTTCAATTCTTCAAATCTTAAATCTTTTTTTGCTTTTTCTTTTTTTCTCCTTAAATTATGCTAATGCCTTAGATGTGTGGTCCCGCTTAAGACACTCACAGTTTTGCTTGTGGTCTTATTGCGGCATTGAGTGCTTTTACAGTGAAAGCACACCACAGTCCAAAGCACAAAAAGTCCCCCTAAAGGCTGAAAAGAGTTCAAAGCATTCAAAAGACAAAAAGGACTAAGCTGGGATTTTTTTATGTACACTGAAAAGAAGAATAAATAAGTTCACTATTGGCGCCCGTTATGGCAATAGGACCCATATCAAAGCATTATGTTACTACATAAAGGGTGCTGCATTTTCTTCTTGCCATATGCAAGGAAGAAATGAGAATAATTTAGACAGGCGGCGATTTTGTTACATGAACCGCTGAATGCTCTTTTTGACACACTGTTGAGGGAACAAGGAATTGAAAAGAGGTTATATTCGATCAAGTTTTCTGCCTCAATAGGTTATAGTCACTGCTAAAGTATTGAGCACTACACAGAGTAGAGAGCTTCTAAGGAGGCTAATCAGCAGGTTTTCTCCCTATTATCGCCTCCCGTCTGAAGGTAACAGCACACAGAAGTACCCCTTTCTATTGATTATCTGGACAGGAATTTAAATATTAATACACTCCGCGGCCCTGCTTGGCACTCTCTGTTGAGCCCCGCTCCATGGTGAAGCACTCATTCCGCAGATTAAAAAAACAACACTCTTTTTTAAAGCACGATCCTGCTCTCTCTTTTCAGCGTGGAAGAAAAAAAGAAAACTTCAAGGGGTTGAGAGGAGTTGAGAAGGAGGAGAAAGGGGGCCTGAGTCTCTTAGTCTCAGCCTGCCTGCGTCTCAGCAGTCTCTTAGTCTCAGCCTGCCTGCGTCTCGGCAGTCTCTTAGTGTCAGCCTTCCCGTGTCTCGGCAGTCTCTTAGTCTCAGTCTGCCTGCGTCTCGGCAGTAGAATTCAAAGGCGACACTTTCCTTCAGGCCGGGGTCTGGTCTGCTAACGATGCAGGAATCACACAGCGGTCATTTAACTGCTGCTGCTGTCTGCCACTGAGACATGGAGAGAATGGAAGATGGAGGGATGGAGAGAGGTATGGAGAGAGACCCTGGAAGTTGTCCTCTCTACCAGCAGTCTGTCTCTGACAATTTTTTGGGGAAAATATCATTACAGTCCAAAAAATGAAGTTTTATCATTTAATTTGTGGGTATCCTTGCAATAAGAAAAATAAATGGAAAAGAAGTACTGTAACTAGTACACATGTAGTGTGTTTGAAACACTTCACATCATTGCAGTGCAAGGGGTCCACACTGAAAACATCTGAGTAAACCTAGCTGAAGAAATGTGTGGTTAAAAAGCCTTCTCTTCTGCAACACTCCTTGAATTGTGTGTACATCAGATCCAAGCACCCAGAAAGCCTTGGCCGTTGAACCCCCTGAATGAGAGGGCACATCGGGCAAAACCGCCCTTAGGGCCTGATGGTTCCACACAGGGACACACACACACCACCCACCACACAAGCACAGGGACAGAGCCGTGTTGACATCAACATTGGAAGGGCCGATCTTCGGTCAACCCATACACACAAGTTGTGGCCCCACTTGACTGGAAAGTGGGAAACCAAATGATGTGAAGACATTATGGCTTATCTGCCTTTATTGATATATATATTTTTTAATGATATTTTCACAAATAATATTTAGCCAATTCAGTAATGTTTAGACGATTTTTGTAAATAGACTGAATACCTCAGAACAGTTTGGAGTATATGACCATAAGAAATAGTGGACCATAAATTGTATAAGTGAAGTGATTGGAACCAGAATGCCTTAAAGCCCATTCTGCAATTCTCTTTGCTCTTATGACACTTAAAATATGGCGCCGAAATTGGGCTTCATCATTCAAATTATGAGTCAGAGAGATCTACAGTATCTTCCCCAATCCTATTGTAATCCTCCAAGAGTCGTATAATGAATCTCGTAGCAGAAGACAAACAATTTAGTAGGATGTTAAGTCCCAGTTTCATAGTGTGAGGGAGATTAATATAATATAATATATCTAGCTTGATTTGCATTCTCTTTATCAGGGGTTCAACAGGAGAGAAAAGGTATGGACTCCAACGATCCATAGACACACATATCTCCCTTCACACACATAAGCTATAATACAGAAGGCTTTGCATCCCTGCGGGAGATATATTGGGTCTTTAAATGATGTGAACACGGCAGAATTAAGAACAGTCTTTTGTGTGAGCGGTGGCGTTAAGTTATTCCTATCTACTGAACTATCTACTGAAGCTTCTAGTAGCCATTGCATGAGAGAGAAATGACAAGACCAAGGGCCCAAAAGTAACACGGTTCACATAAATGGAAGAGACAGAAGGAAGGGTAGCCACAATGACATGACAAAGAGTTGTTTCAGTTCTAATATGATGATGAACCGATGACTTTAAACATCTGTGATCAACTCTAAATTCATTAATATACTGGTTTGTCCCCTAAAATACCCCTAACTCTCCCTCTACAGAGTACCAATGGCCACCCATTCCCTGGTTAAATTGCCTAAGCGCTGTAGAAACCTCTCCATAGACCTCTAGCTCTACTGCATGGTAATGCCGGTGTCCTAAATAGCACCCTATTCCCTTTATAGTGCACTACTTTTGACTAGGTCCCATAGTTCACTACATAGGGAATAGGGTACCATTTGGGACACAGACAGTATGACGGACAGGTGGCATAGTCCGCAGCCTATCTGCCCAGTCTCCATTAATGCAAAAGCACAGAGGTCATTAGCATCACTCCATGGTTTAGCATAAAGCAATCACTTCCCAGTCTCCGTCTCCTGTATCTCCTGTGATGATCTGTCCTGCTCCCTGTGGTTATTCCCTACACGTGGAAGGTCAGCTAATGATACCGGACAAAGATGTCTGACCACAGGAGTTTACTCCACCTCCCTAATTATAACCTCAATCCCCACACCTCTTAATCAGAGACGCTGTTATGCATTCAAGACATATCTCAGGGGTTGGCATTGCTCGTCAGAGAGATTTTTACATTTTAAGTTACAATTACTGTGTGGGTGACTTTTTACATTGTAATCATCACTTATGTGTGAGTAATTTCGCTGATTAATCCAACTATAGTGCAATGGGGAAGAAGGCAGGTGTTTACTTGGTCCATTAAGTTAATTAGTCTATGGTCAAGTGTTAAACAGCATAACCGAAATTCCTTGAGGCTACCTTAACCTTTTTTTATTATTATTCTTTGTGTAGCTTACTTTTTTACTGATCTAAAATTGTCCATTATGTAGCTACCTCATAATGGACCAAGCCCTCCAAGTCTAAAAAGAGAGAAGCACTAACTTCAGTCTTACTGGAGATTGAGTATCCCAATCGCCATTATCGTCAATAGTCTGTTGAAGATTTCACAGTACAACCTCAGTACAATTCAGCATGGCCTTTACATTTTTCAACAGAACATGTTCAGTGTTCCTAAATAGAAGATTCCTGCAAGACTATTGCTCTTCCAGGAATAGAGCCTTGTATCATTGCAAAATGTTGTACTTCTATTAGGCCTTGTCAATCTGCAAGCGTAATACCTTGTCATTTATATTGCTCTTGACTGGTTTCATAATAATTTCAACGTTCTGGTCTGAGCATCAAGGGCTTCGATTACATCAAAGATTTGGTGGGAATCTACCAGATATGGAACTACACTAAGCTGCTGCTTTAAGTAACTCAGAAAAACAAAGGAGCAACTTAACATTCCTTCCTGTTGCTCATACTTCCTAGTCTGCATCCCAAATGACATCCTTCCCCTATGTAGTGCACTAAATAGGGAATAGGGTGCCATTTGGGATGCAGCATTTGAAACACTGAACAACAAGAGAGCGACAGCTGTGACAGTTCAACATAAATGACAACAAACACAAATAGAAAGAAAAACAACGCAGCCTCTGAGCAAATACAGCAGTAGTACAGCTGATGTCTCCACAGAAGGAGCATCCTAGCCATTTTTCTTTGAGATGTGTGAGTGTGAATGATACTTGCCACCATCCATCCATCACAGGAGGATAGAAGGAGATAATGGAGAGGAGGATGAGGAAAAGGGGGGATGAGGTGGAAGTGTAGACCCAGACACTTACACCAGGGAACTCATTACCCAGCCCTATTAATCTGTGGTTTGACCCCTGTGAGAGAAACTCCCCAAGAGGACCTACTTAAAGATGAAAACAAACACTCAAATGTGTTATTCAGGAACAACAAAACAAAATGCCAGTTCAAGAGAATAGAAAATATAAATATATAAAGCTGAAGTGCATTGGATTGGTTTGTTCTCGATATTAGATAAAGCTAGAAAGTTGATATAGCCTTGCTGTATCTCTCTTTCACTCTCTAGCTCTCTCTCACTTTCTCTGTCTAAAATGAATTCCAAGAAAAATAGGAATTATTGAAACATATCTTTACTTTTCAGTTGATATTTTTGGTAAAGAACAGTACTGATATACAATGGATGAGAACTGTGTAAGCAGAGAAAATATCATCACCCTGTTAGAATATCAAGGTATTGGTCCCTCTCTGGATAACTACACTATCATCACCCTGTTAGAATATCAAGGTCCTGGTCCCTCTCTGGATGACTACACTATCATCACTATCATCATTTGTTTACTGTGTAACTCTGTGTTGTTTTTGTCGCACTGCTTTGCTTTGTCTTGGCCAGGTCGCAGTTGCAAATGAGAACTTGTTCTCAACTGACCTACCTGGTTAAATAAAGGTGCAAAAAAATAAAAAATAAAAAATCACCCTGTTAGAATATCAAGGTCTTGGTCCCTCTCTGGATGACTACATATCATCACCCTGTTAGAATATCAAGGTCTTGGTCCCTCTCTGGATGACTACACTATCATCACCCTGTTAGAATATCAAGGTATTGGTCCCTCTCTGGATGACTACACTATCATCACCCTGTGTTAGAATATCAAGGTATTGGTCCCTCTCTGGATGACTACACTATCATCACCCTGTTAGAATATCAAGGTATTGGTCCCTCTCTGGATGACTACACTATCATCACCCTGTGTTAGAATATCAAGGTATTGGTCCCTCTCTGGATGACTACACTATCATCACCCTGTTAGAATATCAAGGTATTGGTCCCTCTCTGGATGACTACACTATCATCACCCTGTGTTAGAATATCAAGGTATTGGTCCCTCTCTGGATGACTACACTATCATCACCCTGTTAGAATATCAAGGTATTGGTCCCTCTCTGGATGACTACACTATCATCACCCTGTTAGAATATCAAGGTATTGGTCCCTCTCTGGATGACTACACTACCATCACCCTGTGTTAGAATATCAAGGTATTGGTCCCTCTCTGGATGACTACACTATCATCACCCTGTGTTAGAATATCAAGGTATTGGTCCCTCTCTGGATGACTACACTATCATCACCCTGTGTTAGAATATCAAGGTATTGGTCCCTCTCTGGATGACTACACTATCATCACCCTGATTGAATATCAAGGTCTTGGTCCCTCTCTGGATGACTACACTATCATCACCCTGTTAGAATATCAAGGTCTTGGTCCCTCTCTGGATGACTACACTATCATCACCCTGTGTTAGAATATCAAGGTATTGGTCCCTCTCTGGATGACTACACTATCATCACCCTGTGTTAGAATATCAAGGTCTTGGTCCCTCTCTGGATGACTACACTATCATCACCCTGTTAGAATATCAAGGTATTGGTCCCTCTCTGGATGACTACTCTATCATCACCCTGTATTAGAATATCAAGGTATTGGTCCCTCTCTGGATGACTACACTATCATCACCCTGTGTTAGAATATCAAGGTCTTGGTCCCTCTCTGGATGACTACACTATCATCACCCTGTGTTAGAATATCAAGGTATTGGTCCCTCTCTGGATGACTACACTATCATCACCCTGTGTTAGAATATCAAGGTCTTGGTCCCTCTCTGGATGACTACACTATCATCACCCTGTGTTAGAATATCAAGGTCTTGGTCCCTCTCTGGATGACTACACTATCATCACCCTGTGTTAGAATGTCAAGGTATTGGTCCCTCTCTGGATGACTACACTATCATCACCCTGTGTTAGAATATCAAGGTCTTGGTCCCTCTCTGGATGACTACACTATCATCACCCTGTGTTAGAATATCAAGGTCTTGGTCCCTCTCTGGATGACTACACTATCATCACCCTGTGTTAGAATATCAAGGTATTGGTCCCTCTCTGGATGACTACACTATCATCACCCTGTGTTAGAATATCAAGGTCTTGGTCCCTCTCTGGATGACTACACTATCATCACCCTGTGTTAGAATATCAAGGTATTGGTCCCTCTCTGGATGACTACACTATCATCACCCTGTGTTAGAATATCAAGGTCTTGGTCCCTCTCTGGATGACTACACTATCATCACCCTGTGTTAGAATATCAAGGTCTTGGTCCCTCTCTGGATGACTACACTATCATCACCCTGTGTTAGAATATCAAGGTATTGGTCCCTCTCTGGATGACTACACTATCATCACCCTGTGTTAGAATATCAAGGTCTTGGTCCCTCTCTGGATGACTACACTATCATCACCCTGTGTTAGAATATCAAGGTCTTGGTCCCTCTCTGGATGACTACACTATGTTATTGGAGAAGGTAAGGTGGATGTGTATCCAGCTCGGCTTAGTTTGGTTAGGCTCAGCTCGGTAGTGTGAAAAGATTTATGCTATTTCTGGAGAAGGTAAGGGGAGTCCTCTCACCAGTCTGTCTGGGTAGCCCGTTCCTAGTTCCTTCAGGCGTTGAGTGTCTCCTTATCTCTGTGTTCAGTCAGGTGCAGAGCTCAGCACTTTGCTAAGTCAAAAACAATGTCATGCCTGCGAGCAGCGTGTCTCTGTATGTCTCTCTGTCCTCTCGTATGGCAGTTAACACCACTCAATTAAATTGCCTGTCTAATCTACAACAGGAGATACAGACAGGCAGAAACACCATTAGCTCTCTATGACTCAATTAGAAAAAAATTCAAAGAGATGCCCATGTCACGTTACACAGCTCAGGGATTTGTACCGTGGCCTTTTGCAGGTACGGTAGGCAGAAAAGTGATTTCCACTGTATGTGGTTGTGAAATGTTTAAATATTCTTGAATTTTTCATTAGCACAGAATGTTATATTAAACTGAGATTTACTAGAATGCAGGATCAAAATTCACATCCTTCACAAACGATCCTGACACTGGCCTAGATTTGAACAGCTTACAAAACATGGTGCACTGTACCTCCCCACATCACCACACACTTAACCACACTGATGCACAATCTGACACAAATGTCTGTATAAGTGAAAAGAGTTGGATTGAAAGATAAATGCTAAATATGCTGGAGTGCATAAACTAAGTTCAGCATGAAGTTTAAATCAATACAAATCTTTCAACAATACATAAATACAGCAAAAAAGCAAACAACAATATAATGATACATACGTCCAATAAGGGTACCAGCCATAATGGTAAACCTGTTAGTATCAACGTGTTGTAAAGGTCTGGTGTGTCTCTGTGTCCGAAGGTCAGACATCGCTACTGACCTTTCCCTTCCTACCTCCTCCTAGCACTGGGAATCAGGTTAGCAGGAATATGACACTGCGTGGATGGACTCTCCATTTCAAACTGACTCTCGAAGAGAAACTTCAAACTTAGATTTTTCCCTCAGAGGGCTTGAATGAAAGGGACAGTGATACATATTTCAGGCCCAAGGCTCAACAAAGGGATTTTGGAATAAAGAGGTATAAACCTTTGAACTCAACAAAGGTCCATCACCAACATTTCATATCAGAAGGACTGTGTAGCCCCTTGTACAGACGAGGATAGGGGTAGAGGGGATATGGTACCAGCATGGCCTGGCCTGGCTGACAGGTTGTCTGGGTGTTGTCTGACTGCTTGTCCAACGACACAACCCTCATCTCCCCCATCCCTCCATCCCTGACTCTTACTACATGTACTCTCTAGCCACAGACAGAGCCCATGCAGTGAAAAGTAAAAGCATCCACTCAGTGTCATCATCGCCATCCATCGGTGATCCTCTTTGAATCTGACCTGCGGCCACCGTCAGCATCTGTTGCATTAAGTTGATTAAAGTGGCTGGCTTGGCAGACACTGGCACTTGTGCTGCTCTCACTGGGATGCTAGATGAAAGACTAGGCTGTGAGGCTGTGACTGAGGCCCCTATCCTGGTTCTCAGAGAGTCCCCCGCCCCCCCTGCTCTTAAAGAAGGGGTCACAAAAGACAAAGGGCTGTAGAGTGAAAGCAATGGAAAGCTTCTTTGCCAAATGATCTCTAATTGTTCTCTTTCTTCCTTGTCGGATCACTCGTATGATTTCTGCAGCGACGGGAGGATGACTTACTTAGCCCGCCGCAATTTCTACCTTTAAAAGCCAATACCCTTGAAAGTAGACAGCTTGAAAGAAGAGACCTATTACCTTAACAACACTTGTACAACAACAAAAAATGATTGTCCTAGTTGGATTATTATTATCAAAGGCAATGGGTAATTGATGTGATGTCTTTGAAGGACAGAAAAACAAAGTGCAGAACCCAGTGCCCCCAAAATGCCTGATCTGGAGTCGACAATAGTAGAGATACTGTAGCTAGATAGAGAAAGACTTTGGATGTTAATTTTTTATATACAGTGGGGAGAACAAGTATTTGATACACTGCCGATTTTGCAGGTTTTCCTACTTACAAAGCATGTAGAGGTCTGTAATTTTTTATCATATGTACACTTCAACTGTGAGAGACGGAATCTAAAAGAAAAATCCAGAAAATCACATTGTATTATTTTTAAATAATTAATTTGCATTTTATTGCATGACATAAGTATTTGATCACCTACCAACCAGTAAGAATTCCGTCTCTCACAGACCTGTTAGTTTTTCTTTAAGAAGCCCTCCTGTTCTCCACTCATTACCTGTATTAACTGCACCTGTTTGAACTCGTTACCTGTATAAAAGACACCTGTCAACACACTCAATCAAACAGACTCCAACCTCTCCACAATGGCCAAGACCAGAGAGCTGTGTAAGGACATCAGGGATACAATTGTAGACCTGCACAAGGCTGGGATGGGCTACAGGACAATAGGCAAGCAGCTTGGTGAGAAGGCAACAACTGTTGGCGCAATTATTAGAAAATGGAAGAAGTTCAAGATGACGGTCAATCTCCCTCGGTCTGGGGAACCATGCAAGATCTCACCTCGTGGGGCATCAATGATCATGAGGAAGGTGAGGGATCAGCCCAGAACTACACGGCAGGACCTGGTCAATGACCTGAAGAGAGCTGGGACCACAGTCTCAAAGAAAACCATTAGTAACACACTACGCCGTCATGGATTAAAATCCTGCAGCGCACGCAAGGTCCCCCTGCCCAAGCCAGCGCATGTCCAGGCCCGTCTGAAGTTTGCCAATGACCATCTGGATGATCCAGAGGAGGAATGGGAGAAGGTCATGTGGTCTGATGAGACAAAAATAGAGCTTTTTGGTCTAAACTCCACTCGCCGTGTTTGGAGGAAGAAGAAGGATTAGTACAACCCCAAGAACACCATCCCAACCGTGAAGCATGGAGTTGGAAACATCATTCTTTGGGGATGCTTTTCTGCAAAGGGGACAGGACGACTGCACCGTATTGAGGGGAGGATGGATGGGGCAATGTATCGCGAGATCTTGGCCAACAACCTCCTTCCCTCAGTAAGAGCATTGAAGATGGGTCGTGGCTGGGTCTTCCAGCATGACAACGACCCGAAACACACAACCAGGGCAACTAAGGAATGGCTCCGTAAGAAGCATCTCAAAGTCCTGGAGTGGCCTAGCCAGTCTCCAGACCTGAACACAATAGAAAATCTTTGGAGGGAGCTGAAAGTCTGTATTGCCCAGCGATAGCCCTGAAACCTGAAGGATCTGGAGAAGATCTGTATGGAGGAGTGGGCCAAAATCCCTGCTGCAGTGTGTGCAAACCTGGTCAAGAACTACAGGAAACTGTATTTGCAAACAAAGGTTTCTGTAGCAAATATTAAGTTCTGCTTTTCTGATGTATCAAATACTTATGTCATGCAATAAAATACTTTAAAATAATTAATTACTTAAAAATGATACAATGTGATTTTCTGGATTTTTGTTTTAGATTCCGTCACTCACAGTTGAAGAGTACCTATGATAAAAATTACAGACTTCTACATGCTTTGTAAGTGGGAAAACCTGCAAAATCGGCAGTGTATCAAATACTTGTTCTCCCCACTGTATATATGATCACTTGAAAACAACATGAAAATTGTGGACAATATACAACTTCTCTTAAAAAAGGGATAAGTGTTAAGAGATTTAATTTTAGCATCCGCATTCATATGTTGTTCATGTAAAGGAGATCCTGAGATTTCCTAACTAACTTGGGTCCTGCTTTCAAGCTGGCAACCCAGCTTTTCATCAGTTTTACAGAAATGGAGAGTTCATCCTGAAAGTCCCATGTGCAAAAGTATCTCCTCCTCATTCTGTGTTGGTGAGGAGTATTGAAGAGCGTTTGTCCTATGAGGCACGCTCTCCTTTTCCTTCCAAACACGGCATATTCACATATTCAACTCCTGGAAATGAAGTTAAGAAAGAAAAATGACAGTGTTATTCCAGCCTCAGTGTAAGAGAAACAACAACAACAAAAAATAAACAAGGAATTTGGAATTAAAGAGCTGTTCCTGAGATAACATTTTAAAAGAAAGGTAAACTGATCAATGCTGTTGGGGATTTTGATAACTAAGTCATTGCATGCTTGGAATTTCTGAAGCAAAGAGGGCCTGCAATATGCCAAATGCTCTCCAAATTACCCTTCAAGAACAACTCCTCAGTGTCTATACTGAAGCCGCTGGAGTGACTATATAAAATAAAGAGGCAGCATAAATTACTTGGTGGATGTCAATCGTGAAACGTAGCGCACCCTGTTTTGTTTTTGTTATCGTGTAGCCTCTTCGTCTCGCTGCACGTTGGTGGATGACATGAAATGAAAGTATTCTCTCTCCAGCACCACCAGTAGTACTCACAGTGCTTTCTGACACTTGAAAACGATGTGGTTTCGTGAAACCACAGCTGGGCCCACTCTGATTGGCTCTGCACGGGCTGCCTGTAAACTTTCCAGTGCTTGAGGATCTGTCTGTGCCCGGGACAGGTGGTGTTTATGCAGATGAATGAACACATTACTGTGTGCTCTTCCTTTTGGTTTAAACATTAGCGTTTCGAATGTGACAAATCAGATGTTCGTCTTCCTTCCCTGCATCCAGCTCAACCGATGCCATTGTGGTTGGTTTGCCGCGAGGATCCGTTTCTGAGTAGGCTTGCGTGAGCATGTGTGTGCATCCATAAAGTATGTGTTTGTGTAACAACAATGGTATATGCGTGTTCTGACTTACAATATCAATGACTGAGTATCCTTGTGTGATAGGTGTTGACAGAGTTGGGGGCCCATTTGGAGTCTTGAATGGTAAATAATAGGGAAATATCTTTAAAAAATTATGTTGCCTATGGAAAAGTAACATCTACATTTAACGGTAAAAGAAAGCTACGACCAAAAAAAACACAAAGAGGAAGAACATAAGCTGAAGCACATAATGAGCAACCAGCCACTTGATGCGATGTTTACTCCATCCTAAGCAAGAGGTGCTTTGTCTCTGCAACACTTTGTGCCTTGGCTTGGTAGCCACCACAGTGAGCCTTCGAGCTGTAAAGATGTAGGAGTGTCCCAAACGGCACACTATTCCCTATATAGTGCATTACTTTACAAAAGTTAAGCACTATATAGGAAATAGCGTGCCGTTTGGGATGCAGTCTAGTTGTGCAGTCTTGGGTGGGTGGGACACTAAAGTCTCTATTCTCTGAGTCAACTTGACCTGACCTGGCTGGTTAAGCTGACGTATTGTGAACAGCAAATCGCTTCAACTGAGTGGGATTGCTTTGTGTGTGTGGCTACAGAGAAGATAATAAACCTCGTAATAAAAAGAGCATCCCCATAGTTTACGGAGAGACAGACCAGTTTTGTTTCCAGGCTAGTCTATTGGAGGTAAGTCCTCTTTCCCACTGGCTGGAAGAAATAGGAACAAATGCTGTGGTGTTTACTAGTACATTGAACCATAATGAGGATCAAGTTTACTACCGTGCCTTGTATTAGGAGGCAGGAGCCTCTCAAGGGCCAGAGCTATGGCTCCACATAAACTCTACAGTCTCTCAAGGGCCAGAGCTATGGCTCCACATAAATTCTACAGTCTCTCAAGGGCCAGAGCTATGGCTCCACATAAACTCTACAGTCTATCAAGGGCCAGAGCTATGGCTCCACATAAACTCTACAGTCTATCAAGGGCCAGTGCTATGGCTCCACATAAACTCTACAGTCTCTCAAGGGCCAGAGCTATGGCTCCACATAAACTCTACAGTCTCTCAAGGGCCAGAGCTATGGCTCCACATAAACTCTACAGTCTCTCAAGGGCCAGAGCTATGGCTCCAAATACACTCTACAGTCTCTCAAGGGCCAGAGCTATGGCTCCACATAAACTCTACAGTCTGCAAACTCTGGTTCTTCATTGGATGTCCATATCCTAGTAGGTGTGTGTGTGTGTGTGTCTGTGTGTGTCTGTGTGTGTGTATGTGTGTGTGTGTGTGCGTGTGTGTGCTTGTGTGCGTGTGTGTGTGTGTGTGTGTGGTGTGCGTGTGTGCCATTCGCGTGTGCATGTGTCTTCGACGTGCAAAGCTTGTGTGAGTGAGTTTATTAAAAGAAACCGTCTCTCTGCTAGTCTTTACAGGCCTTGATTGTTGCATGTCATGAAAAAGCTCCTAGCTGGCAATACAGCAGTAATCATCAACTTGTTTTCCTCCCTGATGCCCAGAGCAGCGGTAGGAGTGGGAAAGGGACCTGGCCAATAATGCTTTAGCCCAGCTAGCCGCGAATAACATTTCACTAGGCGGCAGGCCCAGGCTTGTATACCTCACAGGTATCTTCCAACGTCTTATCACCCATCTCTTCACACTCTCATTGCACTTAATAGCCAGGCTTTGTCACTCTGTCCTTGCCAGAAGTGGATCTGGACTGGAGACTGGAGTGAACCATCATATTTTATGTAATTAACTATAACACAAAACAAACAATGGCGGGATGAGAATTAAAACATGGGGTTTTTGTTTTTCATATTAAACAATAAAGAAAATCTTGCAGCATCACCAACTCATGCAACATGATAGAATGATACCGTTACTCTCTGAATTAATGGCCAATAATGTTGTATAACACTGTGGAGAAACAAACAAAACTCTCAATGCAGATCCTTTCTTTGTACTATAAACCTCAGAAGAAAAAAAAAACATTTTGCCACACCAGTAAGGGGTAGTAGTCTTCACCCATCTTCACACAATCCTGATGGATCAATCATGGGAGGAAAATTGCAGCCACAGTTTATTACTGGCGGTTTACAGGGGAGTAAGGGGACCAGTCAGGACTTGTATGATTGTCTAAACTGGACACAGCTCTTGTTTATGGTCTCCTGTCGACTGCTGAGAGAGAACCGACTTGGGAGACGGTAAAGGTGGAGGAGAGGAGAGAGAGAGGATATAGAGGGAGATAAGCGGGAGAGGGAGAGAGAAGGGGTAGAGGAGGGAGAGTCACCATCTCTCCACAGGCCCACTGTCGTCTCCTCATTCCCTGCTGGACCTCCCCAGCAGGCACCTTCATACAGTCTAATTACCACAATCCCTACAACAGCCCTCCCTTCTCCCCCCCACCCCTCCACTCCCTCCCTCCATCTAGCCCCGCTATGAACTATACAGCTAATTGTTCTGTTACACCAATAGTGACGCAGCCCTGGGAAGAACAAAGGATAAATACAGAAAGGTAGAGAGCAAGTCAAAGTGATAATGTTCATTAACCCTGATCTCTCTCTTCTTTCATCATCATCCCCGCCTCCCTCCCTCCCTCCTCTGCGTACCGCTGTGTGGCGGCAAAGTACTCAAATTATCCACAAGCATACCAGCTATCACTAATTATCCAAAGAGTTCCTCATTAGGCGATTTTAAATCCAATCTTAGATCAACACTTGATCAGACCTTGGGGAACCTGCTATAGCGGTTAAACAAACAATCAGTTCAAAGGATCAGGTTTTCCACTTTAAGAGGAGAGTGAAAGAAAAAAAAGAAAAGCAAAGGGTAGACAACTGCTCACTTGAAAGAAACATCTCCTGCAGCTCCACAGTATGGATGATCCAATCTATAATGTATTTTTACTCAATAACATTCTATTTCTCTTCTAAAATCGGGGCCCCTTCTTTTAAAGAAAAGTCTAAATTATATTGTCTGGCTGATAGCTCTGAGCTAATAATAATAATAAGGCCGATGAGGAAATAAGGAAAGAGGCACTGAACATTGTAACAATGTACGCATCCCAAATTTCATACTCTTCTACTTGAACAGGTCCTGCCACATCATCTCAATGGGGATTAAGTCTGGACTTTGCTAGGCCATTCCAAAACTTAAAATGTGTTGCTTTTCAGACATTGTGATGTAGACTTTCTTGTTTGTTTTTGGTTATTGTCTTGCTGCACGATCCAGCTGCGCTTCAGCTCACGGACGGATGGCCTGACATTCTGTTTTAGAATTCTCTGGTCCAGAGCAGAATTCATGGTTCCTTCGTTGATGGCAAGTCGTCCAGGTCCCGAGGCAGCAAAGCATCCCCAAATCATCACACTACCACCACTATACTTGACCATTGGCATGAGGTTCTTACTGTGAAATGCCGTGTGTGATTTTCGTCAGACATAGAGGGACCCATGTTGTCCAAAAGGTTTACTCATGTTTACAAAAAAAGCACCTGGAATCACCTGGATGATCTTCAAGAATCCTGGAACAATGTTCTATGGACAGATGAGTCAAAAGTGGAAAATTTTGGATGACTTGGGTAGCTGGCCAACAGTGATAGCAGGTCGAGTGACAAGATTCTCTGGAAGAATAGGATAGAAAGACACCAGACGCAGGGTCAGACTGCTCTGACCTCTAATTCACATATGAGATGGTAGTTAGTCATCCTGCGTCCATCCAATGTAAATCTAACTTATAGTTGTACTAGGCTACTAGTTCATGAAAGTGGTGCATGATTCATTGCTACAGTATTAGAAATGTATCCTGTCAGAGGACCCAGCCACCAGTCCCTGTGCAGTTTCCCTTTGAGAGCTACGTAGATACAGTATGTTAGTTCTAACCATCACACTCCTAATGTGCAGTAATTTCAATTGCCTCTCAACCCCCTCCTCCTCCCTTCATCCCACCCTCCCTCTCTCTCTTAATGTCAGTGCTGTGCTCTGTGAAAACGCCAGAACCAGAAACTGAGTCTGTCACTTAAAATATAATGCTGTCAGATCCGTTTCTTTAATCTTGAACCAATTAGCTGTTGTTGAGCTGTAATGAATCCTGACATCACTCCGCTGTGATGAAACCCTTAATTGCTCTGGAGAAAATTGAAGCTTTTGACATCACTGCTGACAGACTTTTTTCTCTTCGTCTCTTCCCCCTTCATGCGGTCGCATGTGACAGCATGGTTGGGTTTGAAAATATGAAAGGTAGCGGAGATTCACCGCCATCAGCTGTCATGAGCGAGATAGCGCGAGAGAGAGAGCGCGAGAGAGCGAGAGAGAGAGAGAGAGAGAGCGAGAGAGAGAGAGAGAGAGAGCGCAAGAGACGTCTGGATGTGCTGAAATGATGAGGCCATTCAAGCATCATGATAGGACTTGGCTACAGAATCATTGAACAGGACTGTCAGAGACATCCATGCTGGTTTGGGGAAGACCTAAGGATGTTGAAAAACTTTAAAATGGAACGTATAGGTTGGGGTTATGGGATGGAGGATGAATGACATGTTCATATTTTTATTTTCCCAAAGCATGAAATGGAACATATAGCTCGAGAGACTATGTTGCAACCTGTGTGTTACATGTCTATGACCATGGTGAAGACACAAACACACTCATAGTCAGTAGGCAATATGCCATCTGCAGATAAACAAGTATCACCTCATTAGAAATTGTTTTTTATTTTTAAAGGCTTATCAGTCTGACACAATTTGGCAATGTTAGAGTTTCTGAAAATATCAATATTGTTAATATCATAGATTAACAATGGTAATGGAACACACAAGGTTTATTTAACCTTTATTTTAACTATGCAATGACGGCCTACCTACAGGGTCAGCCATAGTAGTATGGCGCCCCTGGAGCAAATTAGGGTTAAGTGCCTTGCTCAAGGACACATCGACAGGTTTTTCACCTTGTCGGCTCAGGTATTTGAACCAGCGACCTTTCAGTTACTGGCCCAATGCTCTAACCGCTAGGCTACCTGCTGCCCCAAAAGGTTAAGATGTACTGTATGTCTGGTGTATGTCCAACAGCACCTGTTGAACAGTAGCCTAAATAATCCCTCCACAGACTAAATAATATTTCAAAGGACATAACCTACAATATGCAGATTCTTGCCACATGATTATATAGGCTACGTACTCTATACACAAAACGGAATTTTTGCATTATTCACTAGGACAATTAATTTCACACCTATAGGCCTATATGGTTTGAGTGTATGCAACAGGTCCTACTCAGGGCCGGTTCCAGGCATAAGCGGCATAAGCGTTCGCTTAGGGGACCCGGCCGCCAGGGGGCCCAAGACCCAATTATTGTTTTTATTTTTTGGCAGGGGAACTCAGTCAGAATCTCAACTTAATATTGAGAGTAACAATAGTAGAATACACTGGGAGCAATTTTGACATTTGGTTGTGCATTCACAGTTTTTCTCTTGTCATGTCAGTCAGTGAGCATCACTCAATTAGCCATGTAAGACTTTAAAAAATGTAGATTGGTAGTTAGTCTATCTAAACTAATCATGGCCGAATACGAAACAGACACGCAGGGCATATGCCCAGGGGCCATGACCTCCAGGGACCCCCCATTGATTTTGTTAGTCATACTCACTCAGTAATCATATTAACATGGCTTAAGTCATTACAAAATGTGTAGAATTGCAGGAAATTAGCTTTAAAAATGCTAATAAATCTCTCCACTTCGTGGCAAAATTGGTAGAATTACAGAAGATTTGCGGTAAAACTGCATATTTTGCCTTGGGGAAGAAAGAAATACATTTTCTGTAATTCTACCAAAACGTTATATAAAAAAACATTTTCTCTACCCTGCATGAAAAAATGTGTAGAAATGCAGGAAATTAACTTTAAAACTTAGCTTAGGGACTCCAAAAGGCAATAGCTGTGCCCTGGTCCTAAAACCACAACGCCTGCCAACAATCACAGCCTCTTTGCATAAATCCCAATTCACACTTCGCCTGATTCTAACCTTGTTATTACTATTTTCCCAAATCCACCAGCTTTGAAAACGCACATGTTGACAACCCATCATCTTACATTCACCATTTTGACACCCAGTCATCACCGCCGGGCAAGATTAAGGATCTAACCAACGATAATTGAGAGAGGACACAAAAAAAACAGGACAAGTAAAACAAATCACTACATCACCCATCCCTAGTCTATTTGTTGAACTGTGCGCGTAAATAGCCAATCACACCACCATCCAAGATCCAACCAAGTCACCTCGCTCGTTTTGGGCGCCTAATTATTGGAGATGTGTTTGTATTATTTGGGATAAAAACGATATGATGATATTCGTGTTAAGAGAGTGACGCAAGTGGCGTGGTAATGAGAGGGCCGAAGAGAGTGTAAGTGTTACCTCATTAAGATAATGACTAAGATATCCCCGCCATTACATCAGTTGGAAAATGCAGCAGCAATTAATGAGGGCCTACGCTGTTGGTTCCTGGAGGCAACGAGAACAAACCAGCCTTCTGTAACCCGTCTCTTCTGTTCTGGCTAATGTGTGTCATGGCAATGAAAGGCCTGAACATCTTCGTTTAATTTTGAACACCCGTTCTCTTGGCCCTCTCCAACCAACCAACCGCTTGGCCTTCTCAACAATAAGTTACAAGAAAATAGTCCAGGCTACTTAATGCCTTTATCAAAAGCTGCATGGACAAAATTACCACAACTATGTTTAATAAATCAGGTAATACTCAAATTATTTCTGTGGATATCATAATTGGTATTAATATGCAATGACGTTTTGTTTGGCTTATAATGTCCCTGTGCAGCTGATTTCATATGGGTGATCAGCCTCGGGTGCAATGCATTTAGCTGAATAATAACACTGAATGTTTCAACAGAGCATAATTACTTGAGCCATACAAAGGTTGAGTGTACAGATTGTTCTTTGAAACTTATTTTCTTGACGACACGGGGATCTCAGGCTGGTTAATTTCATTCTGCAAATGTTGTATTTTGTCTGCATGCACACTAGTGATTTTATACGCCAGTTATTGTGAACATTTGTAGGCCTATTTAATAATAATGCGAAAAGGGAAGCATTTTAATCTACATTGATATATATTTTAGTTAGGCCAGCCTAAGTGCTTGACTATGATTTCTTGCTATTTGTTCTAAATATTGTCAGTATTTTGTTAATGTTAGGATAATCTCAATTGCATGTTCCGACATGAGAAAAAGGGGGCAATGGCTGACTGTAGGCTATGTAGTGGTATGGACATGAGGGGAAACAGCTTATTATTAATGAATTGGAATGACACACCCATTCTTTGCCCAGAGCAATAAATAAATAATGTTTAGAAACCATGCATACAATATAATGTCTCCTTACTGGTGCTAAATTGAACATGGGTGCTGTATGCAATACTTTTGATGTGCATTTAGCTGTAACAGCAGAGCACACGTAGGCAAGGTACAATAACAATTATCAATCAGTCCTAAAGTTTTTTTTAGCTATGATTTTGTGCATCATGTAATTTGATGCAATGTATTTGTTCCTAATACAAGTTCTATGTTTCGCTATTTCCTAATAAATTATAAGAAAAAGGAAATGTAAACCCTAATACTAGCCTAACTCATCCAAATGTTGCAATAGTAATAATGATGTGCACCAATAAAAATGTTCTTCAGCATGCTATTCAATCCAACACCATAATAAATTATTTGCCATGCGGTGGTTGTGCGAATACCTCATTGGTGCCTTGCCTGGGTGAGCATACATTGTTTTATTTATATGTTCGCTTTTAATTACGAAATGTAATGGTGGACGACTGAACTATCCCGTTTTTCTATCCTCAATGGGAAGAATGTCTGATGCTTCTTCTGCTGAATTTCACCAATGGCCGGCTCTTCCAGTCTCTGTTGTGAATACCAATTAATGATTTTGCAAATAACGCTGCTTTATGGGACACATGATCCCTACATTTAAGTGGTATTCGATGTATAGTCTATTGCCTTTCGTTATTTTTCAACATTACTTTGAAGAGCTACCTTTTGTTCTACCGTTTAAGTGTTATGTGGATAGTCATAGCCTAATCATAAAGACAACAGGCCAGATTATATTCTTCTTTCATTGTGAAACGCCGAAGAAACTGCGATAGGGCTATAGCCTACGTAAAGCAGCCCATAGCGTTCCCTTGTCACTGTTGAGACCAGCAGAGGTCAACTTGGCTTGAACAGGAATTTAATAACACAGAAATCAGCAAACGATTCACCAATTAGGGAAGCCCAAACAAACGTGCCCCGAGGCGCTTCCATCCGAGAGTCAATTCACATGAAAGCGCCCCCTCGCCACTATTCTCCAGGGGACGTGAATATACTTAAAAAAGAAACTATTCTAATGTTCATTTAATTATAGTCCCGCGTGGTATTGGTTTAGCTCTGTCACAGATAGCAACATACACGCGGTCCTAGATAGAGAATCATAAGTATCCAATACCCAAGACAGGTGCAAAAGGCTGAGGCCAACTGATTTATTTTGTACCCCTTTCCTGCAGTCAAATGACCTTGTAGCCTCATGGGTGGAATGTTATTAATATAAACATAATTTCAACAACATATGTCAAACAGTGTTGATATATTTCAGTCTTCTGTGATGTATACAAAGTGCATTATTGGGAAGCAAACTCAAAATGGAATACATTTCAGCTCTATATCTGACATGGTACAGGTGTCTTCATTTTTGTAAGCCCATAACCATGTGTGTGAGGTGTATACTTTTGTTTTAAAGTAGATTTGTTTTAGACTACCAATAAACACTGTATGACCCTGATTTAACCCACTGCAGTAAACTAAGGAAAAAAGTTGGGCTTTGATATTTTGCGCAGTAGCTCTAATACTGGTTTGTTTATATCTCATAAATCACTGCCCTCCCTGGCCCTAATAAGTCAAATGTTTTCACTTACTAGGCATGAACATATATCTGAATCTGGTTTAAGTAGGCTAAATGTTATTTTTTTCTTAAAGAAAATGTATGAAAATGTTCAGTTTTCAGCTTAACGTCAACTGATAATGCTGTCCAAAATAAGGACAACGAACAACGGATAATGTCCAGCGGTGTGTTGTTTAACATGTTTTTATTTCGTTTTAGTGTCAGTGGACTTTTTGATCGCTCACGCTGAGAACCCTCGCGCTTGCTGTCTGTCCGGAGTGCTTGTCTGGAGCTTTGTGCTCTCATAGAACAGCTGCTGCGCGAGGAACATCTTCCGGATTCCCAGGGTAGCAACCCAGCATTACAGCTAATCAAACCATTAATTATCACCGTCATAGAGAGAGGAAGTGCTAGCTGCCTGCTGCATTTGCATTTAGGCTACAAGGGTACAGTTCTCGCCAAATGAATGCGGTCACAAGATAAAGTGAAAATGTACCTAAAGAAAGTCACATATAGACTCATGTTCGGTTAAATGCAAATGTAGTCCTAACTTTGAATCTGTAGGTGACATTAAATCTATAGGAAATATATGTTTAGGAAATAAATTGTGAACTTCATTCGAGATGAAGAAAGGCTACAGGAAAATGTGATGTATTTTTCATGATGTAAAATACAAATATTATCATTATAATTCGTGGTACATATGTTATTTTAGGAGTTATCGTTTTGGCTCATTGATAACCTAATTGACTGCACGTTATCAAAAGATAAACACAATATTTGCCTTTGTAGGCCTATCTCATATTAACAGCATACGCGTTTAGCCTGCAGACATGTTAATGCCACATTGCGTTTTGAATGTTTGGATGACAATGCAGTTCCAAGTTCAGGCTGGCAGCCCACGACGTCTGACCCAATAGAAGTATCCGAGAAGATTCATTTTAGTATCATTCCGTCTTTATTCAACCCTTTTTCTCCATCTAATAAACTTTAGAAGTTTATTTGCTAGTATAAGTGTATTTGTACAAAAAACAAACAATCAGACATATGAACAGTCCTTTTTCTGGCATGGCCTCGACTCGATGCTGCAGACAGTTCGTGGTTAGGTCAGAACTGGCTCTCAGTCATTAAATATTACCTCCTCCTTCTGTAAAATTGTCTTTCATATAATGTCTTTTTCAAAAGTATTGTTCTTCGTCCAGCGCAGTTACATCACACGTGGTTAAAACAGTTTTTCTGATAAGAATCGTCTTGTTCTTGTTTCTACCGCTGATGCTGCGTGCCGGGCATGGGGTTACCCAGCGGGTTCAATGCCGGTTGCCCCCCCGGCCCAAGGCCATGGACGAGTACTCTCGGGACAAGGGGTCTCTGGAGACCGGGATGTGGTTGCTGCGGAGTCCGGTACATACTGCTGTACATTGCTGCGGCTGCGGCGGCTGCTGTAGTGCTGTCCATGGTGCCCAACAAGCTCGGGTGGTAGAAATAGGGCGACGGGAACATTCTTTGCAAGGCGGAATAATTTCCGGCTTCAGCCAGTAGCTCTAATCCGACCGCTGTCTGTCTTTTCCACTTCGTCCTAAAATCAGATCAAAATACAACAAATCAATTATTAAAACCGGTTCAGGCTCCGTGAATTCCCCAAACGTTCCCTTAATTGGCGAGGCCTAATTATTTGCAGCATGAATTGGTGGTTATGCCTTTAATTAGCCTAGGCAAAGGACGTGTAGCTACATCCAGAAAATGTATTTCAAGTGTACAGTGCAATGCCTATATTTGGTTGATAAGATCACAGATTAATTTCAGATCATTACTCCCTCATTTGATCCTTCTCCTTAGGCCTCTGTATAAACTAATCAAGTACGCTGTAAACATTGTCAAATTTACTTGAAGATGTTATATTACGCCTAAATAATTTATAAATAATTTTATTATAGGCTGCTACATTCAACGAGAATGATAACTGCAGGATCGAAAAAAAAGTATTGCAGTCATAACATATTTCGTCATTATATTGGGTTGTGTCTTTGTATTACTAGGTGGGCGATGCTAACACTAATCTTGGCTGACATATCGGGGAAATCTTAACAATGACGCCAGAGAGGCAAATTGTGCATCGCCAACATCATGTGTTGTTCAGACAGACTTTAATAATCCCAGAGTGACGTGTATTTCAATAACCAATACCATGGAATAAAAATGTGTGGGTTCATCTTTTAAATAAATATCCTTGTCTGTTCCATGACAACCATTTTGATTAGGCCTGTTTAATTATTCCCCTTGATCTGTTCTTAAGTTATTCTGTTATATTCTATTCTATCTGTTCAGTAGGCCTAATTAACTTAAATCCATGCACGTTATGGGCCTGCATGAAAAGGCAGTAAAAGCGAAATACAAAAAAATACAATAAACTGCACTATTAATTAGGAACGAAATTAACTAAACAACACATGCATCCACCTTAAATTGTGTTATTATAGGCTGAAATTGCATAGGCCTACTACCGTTATTACAGTGTTATAATCTTAATAGTATTATATGAATGTAAATAATAATACCAATTTCACCAAAAACAAAAAACATCAAATAGGCCCAATAGAAAATAGGCTAATAATAATAATAGCCTAATAATAATAATATAGATAACAATTATGAAGTTAATGATGCTTTATAATAGGTTTGACATACCGTCGGTTTTGGTACCAGGTTTTCACCTGTGTGTCGGTCAGGTTGAGTGCTGCCGCGAGGTCCATGCGATCCTGCACGCTGAGGTATTTTTGGCGCTCGAAGCTTCGCTCTAACTGGTTGAGTTGATGGTCTGAAAAGGCCGTCCGTGCTTTGCGAGGTTTTTTTGACCGTGATTGAGGACTATCTCTGCTACTTGAAATTTCCCGTTCATTCTCTTCTTTTGTTCCTGAATGGGAAAAATAATAGAAAATGTTCATTAGTGGACAATCTTTCCAGTTTTTAAATAATTATAGCCTTAATGGTTCAATGTGTAAATTAAAATAAATGAGCAACAAATACATTGTCTATTAGTCCTGAGCCAAAACAAGGTCAAATAGGCCTACCTATTTTAAAAATGAAAAATCGAAACCAATTGAATTAAACAGTTGGTTTTAAACTTTGAACCTCTTATAATAGCCTATTATTCCATAAAGATGATCAGTCCAGTTGAAACTGAAGCACTGCAGTCACTGACTGCACCGGTCAGACAGACAGGGAAAAAATCAACAGCCAATAAGAAATTCGGACTGTATTTGTCATCTTAAGTTTTTAGCAGTAAAACTGGGAAATCGATGTGTCAATCCATCTCTATTTGTAGCAGTTTCTGCCTCGCTCATGATCCTCCTTCTAGGAAGAACAATAATCTCTCTAATTGACCCACTAGGGAGGTTTGCGCACGGGGAACATCTCGCGCCAGCCTTACATCTGTTTTCGGTTATGTTATGCTAATAAAAAAAGTGCAACTGAAAATCAACCCTTAAATATCATTGTCTAATAAGACAGCCTTTGAAAAATTCGAATACATTTCAAATAAATACACGAAGTAGTCTACATTCAAGGCATTTACATTGTACAATAGATATGTTTTAGCTTACAAATAACTGTAGGCTATTACGAACATATAGCCTACTAACCTGCATTGTGAATTTTAATTTAAGATGTCCGTTTTCTTCTTATTATTCTTATCATTATTCTTGTTAGACTATTATTGACGCAATTGGCCTATTAAATTTGATGGTTATATTCCAGAAAATGTTTTTCTATAGGCTGCCATCAACTTTTTTATGCTCAGAAAATTTAACACAAATATGCTTTGGATGTATGCTACACACCATTAGCCTATACTATGACAGCCTACCCAATAAAAAACATGGTTTTGTGTACACTAAAATCTCACTTACTCCATCCAATAACTAAACCATCAAAATATATGTCCATAGAAATGTATCCTAAATATTCACTTACCGTTGCATTTCATTTCCATATCCTCTCTTTTGTCCAATTTGCTCCTGTTTTCATCTTGTTCTAACTTGGCCCTGAAGCCGTCCCCACTGTCCCTGGCACTCTCTGGTTTGGGGGTGTGATGGGGTGACGGTACGCTGGTGCTGTAAGGTGCGCACGCTGCCAGGGGTTTACTGTCGCCTAAAATGTCTTTGATTAAAAACGAAGAGGTGGCAGTCCTGGGGGCACAGCCGGCTCCAGCCCCTAGCTGTTGTGGCTGGGGCGATAGCTGCAAACTCCCTGGCTGCAGGTGGTGGTGGTGGTGAGATAAGCTGTCTTGGAGCAGATGCGGCTCGGCGTGCTCCATGGTGACAGAGATGGGGGAAGAGGGGGCCGTTCCAACCGTATCTATGTCCGAACATGACGGGGACGGGGTGACCTGGCTCCGACTGAAATCCGCTGTCCTGCTGTCACCGAGGCGGAAATCTCCGTTCATTAGCGCAGGGTTAACAGAATTAGTAGCGTTGGATAAAATAGTGTCTATTCCAAAGTTCGAGCCGCTGGAGGATTCCATAGTATGAAAAGGAAAAGAGATGATGATTTAAGTCTTCATAACAACATTAAGACGCCATTTGTATCCTCCATACTATTAAAAACTAAATGAAAATGATAATAGAACACCAACCGAGGCACATGTACATCTAAAAGTCAAACGAATTTAAGAGTTGAAATTGTCGGTAAAATAAACAAAACCGAAATCCACGTTTTATATTTCTGTAAAACGGTAATAAAAAAAATACGGTCCAAGAAGATGTTGTTACATTCGATAGTAAATGAGCAGTGGGTCTGTCTGTGTAGTCCACGTCCTTTTGTTATGGGTATTGAACTTTCTCTCTAAGTTGAGGTGTGGAGATTCGGAGGGATAACTCCTGGACATCACGCTCCCCTTTTGCTTGTAATCGTTCTAGTGTAGCTCTACATTGACTTCCTATACTGACGTCACGGCCCACGGCGAGGGGAACTAATATTTTCTCCTTATCATAACACTCTCCGGGTTTCTCTCTTCCTCTCCTGCCATTGGTTACAGCGTGACGGCCCCCGCACCTCACCAATCAGAGAGTTGTTTCTTTATCTTGACAATCTCCAGCCAGCCATTGAATTCTTGATGCTCGTTTGAGCCATGCGTAGCCTATAGGACTATGCCTTGACATAAGCCTTCTTCGTCTAAGCAAAAAAAAAACAACCGAAATTGCTATGTTTTAAAGGAGTATTGAATAGGAAGAAAGTAAAACGCAGCACTGGAAATTCAATTGCATTAGTCTTTGTTTTTATAAAGTGTTTGTTTTATGCGCGTGTTTTTATCTTAAACTTTCTAACTGCAAGAATGGCTTCAACCCTTTCGAAATAACATTACAATATTTTTCAGCTAAATTGTAACTTCATGACATGTCTAATATGTCAATGGTTTATTTCCGTGACATCATTTATGGTTGTATTTTTTGTGTCAAGCTTTTTTAACAGAGTTGCGTAGTTTAGGGAAATTGTTGGGTTAATATTGTACATTTACCAACCCACATTTTGGTGTAGCCTATAATTCAGATTAAGTTTAATAATATTTCATAAATTGTGTATTGTATTGCTAGGTTTTCTATAATCCATATGTCTAGCCTATTATGTATGTATTGTACCCGTGGTAATACGTTGCAGGGATGTAACGGAGACGGGGAGATAGTGATGAGATCTAGCGTTACATGTCTTGGTAAATGGGAGGAGTGGTAACTGTCATGACAGCAGACAGCTCTTCACTCTAATTAGTACAGTAATTATGAGGCACTAATGAAGGATGAAACGTATTATAATTTTACTACATTCTGATGTGGATAATGTTATATTCCTTTCAGGAGTTAGTTTTCTTTGAAATAATGGCATGCTTTGGATACAGACTCTATGCATTTCTAGTCTATTCTATGTGTTCTATTGGTTCTCTAAAATATTCCTGAAATTCTTGTTTTGGTATTTTTCCTGATTGAGCGACACATGCTACACCTGCGTCTGAGGTGGCGATATCAACATTGGCATTTTTTGCATACATATTCTCTCCATCTCCCTCTCTCTTTCTCTCTCTCACTGCAGCAGGTTTGTAGTGTGATGATGGTGTTTTCCCGAGCTGGCCGCGGCGGTATCAGACCTGTTAAAACACTATTCTGCAACGGATCACGCTGAGATTTGGTCTTCGGTTCGGGTTCCACTGACACACTGGCGTGGGACTAGTCATCCTAGGTTTGTAGTCCTTTGATATCTGTTCTCTGACTTTAAATAAAATAAAACTGAGAACATTGAATTATGTTAATTATATTTTATTATGATTATTTGGGTATAGACATTTTAAATCAAAGTATGATTATAACTTTGTTATTTCATTCGAAGCTAGAAGGTGATTTATTGTGACAGTTCATGAGTCTGATTTAAAAACTATCAAACCCGTATTGCATTTAAGTTGTAAAAAGTAGCCTACACTGTTACAAATATTAATGATTGCTAAAAAAACAATTAATGTATTTCTTAATTAATTAGTCCAATTAATATCATACATTTATTAATTTAATACTGAAACGGCTTAAACTTTGAGGTAATTGATGAATTGCTCGGCTTATGAATATTATCGACAACGGCAAAGACGGTGTTCGATGGAACTCAGCTAACGTTGTTCACCGACACAGACAGGATATCGACAAAATGGACATCTTCGGAAACTAAACTCTCATTAGCATTTTCAATATTTGTAGCTATTTCTATCCAATCCAAGTCCCATATAGGCTACATATTCTGTAATGCTGTATTCAGAATATTATATTTTGTTGCTGGCTATTAGTTCATATAAACATAGACATGCAATGATGATCTGTGGTTGAACAGACTATAATTACAGCCTATATTATATACCTTTTACAGATGTTGCATATATTTTATCCAAGATGTACATGTAACACCATTCAAATAATTGACATAGGTGGAATTAACAATAATTTATATGACAAAGTTACTAGATTTTTTAAAATAAAATGGGAAGATGTGGAAAGTAAATGTAATATTTACATCGATTTTGATGAAAAAGATTCATTGAGAGGGGCTCTTTTGGAATGCGCTCCTCTGGTGCACCACAGACAGCTCAGGCTTGATCAGACGAATTCTCATCACAAGGCGGCGACAAAGATAGCATACTAGATTATTATGCACAATAATGCATTATGCCAGGTGAAATTCAAATTGATAAAATTGTGAATAAAATGTGATAATTAAAGAAACTACTGTTGGGATTTGTCGAATTGAATAGCAATATCAAATTGTTTTAAACCGTAGTAGGCCTATACAAACGTATATTAAGAATATCTTTCCCATATATAATGGACACAGGCCTATCAATCTTGCCTACATATATATATAGGCTACAGGTGAGAGAATAAACAAGAACATTCGTATTAGCCTAAATCAGGTTTAAGTTACCTTGATTTCAGTTTATAGGTAAGTCCAAAATAGACTATGTCAAACACAAGGTTAGGTGGTGGTGTGTATTGATTTAGGCTATTTTATTAGAATATGAATGATGTGCCAGAAGTCCACCACAGTGTGGGAGATGAACAATCTATATGCAATTTATTTTTCTATTTACCGTTCTCTCTCTAAAGTACAAATCACTACAGACGATCAAAGCGATGGTAAAACATGCCAGTCAATCTGTTAAAGGGAACATTGCATGTTCATTAACAGCCAACTAATTGAAATGGCTCTTTGAGCAACAATCAATCGCTGTATTAGGTTTCAGAGCGCAGCAGGAACAAATTGAATGCTACCAGTTAAGGTATCATCTTATTAGCCGCGGCTGATGGTCGATGATCGGACAGTGAAATAGTAGTTTGCACCGTATTGATTATCTCGCTGCTCTGCGTCGAAGCTGTCACTCGGTCGACCTTTGCTTTGGCCAGTTGTAGCCTTTATACAGAGGTAAACCACATTAGGCGGTCAATCACTGCAGACACAGGCCAACCAAAGACAGGCCAACTAACTAAAGCAAACATTTTGATTGCATTATCAGTGTACAGACTTTCATAATGTCGATTACAGGCATAGTTTTAAAATTAACAGTAGGCTAGCTATGTTGTGAATATTGCTTCAAAAAACTAAAACAAACGACCTGCAAAAATGTTTGTTGACGTTTTAAATGCACAGATTTACTCCTGTTCAATTGTCATTTAAATTATAGCTGCATTATCCTTAGATTTGAGGAAAATGTGTAATTTGAGTACAACCTTCACTTAACTGTTTTACCATAACCCCCAATTTGTTGTTATAATTTGTCTAGAGGACTTACCTTTCCCTCATCCCCTCAGTAGCCTTTACCATACAAAGCAGCAGGGTCAGACTGTTGAAATTAAATATTGTACCTTTAACTATTTACATAGCAGTATACATTAGGTGATATGCATATGTATGATGATACATTATGTATATTTTCTATTAACTCACTTCCAGTTGATCAATGTCTAGTCACCAATATCACAATTTACATGCAGGGACAAATGACAAATTATGCCTTTAACCATCTGCATTACATTAGAGTAAAGGCCACTGAATTAGAACAGTAAAACATATGATGTTTTTAATAAACAGCACTAATTTCTGTTTCAATCCCTCCAGCAGAAATTAGCTCAAAATGGAGATACCAAAGCATCAAATTGTTTATTTTACCTTTAGCCCACATATTTCATTTAAACTGAAACTCAACTAGTGAATGATATCTATGGGACTTTATCAATTAATTTGTTTAATTAATATACATTTTACTTAATTGTAGTCTCCCAAAATGACAAGTAAAATGGATCAACCCTGTCGAACAATCTTTCAGTTAGTCCATGAACAGAGTGACATTTTATACTGATTCAAGTTTTACACTCATTTTCTGTCAAATTACTATTGTTAAAGTTGCCAGGTTGAAGGATTTCCTCTCATGTTTATATTTTTCTGTCAGAAGCACACACATAACTAAATGTATATTCACTCTTACATTTCTATTTGGGCTGTAAAGAGACAGTGAAAATAATGTTTTGAAATAAACATGGATATTGTGAGAAAATATACATTTTAAAAGTTACAGAAAAATGAAAACACAAATACTATCATTCAAATAGCTCTACAAACTTCAAAAAGTAGACAATAGTACAGTGGAGTAGCCACAACCCACTCTTAAAAGGATAGTATGCAACTCAAGTGTGTCCCTTGGGCACAATCCTAAAATCATAAAGCAACTGACAGTGGACAGATTGAGACCTCAAAGATACATCTGTAGATTAGATTTACAGGAGACCTGATAGCTTGATGATGATACATGTTTGGGTGTGGGTGTGATAGTATTATGGAAAATAACAATTGAGTTGCTACCATCACTGAGTGCTACTGTATTCTTACAATACTTAGAAGTAGTTAGTAGTAGAGGGTTAATTAGTGTTACAAGTGATTAATGATACTTGCAATAGTTAAGTGTCACAAAGTAAGTGGCACTCTAATACTACTACTAGATGACAGTTGAAATAGATGACATTTCCATCACAATTTGATTATTTAATGTGTTTACTTTTTACAACAAGCTCTTAGTGCCAACACATGACATCATCTTGACATGAAGCAGGGGGTGATATGACAGTTGTGTGGTTAGTGTTGTTGTGACATTCACTAGATGTCAGAGACATTACGTTCAGATAGGCCAATTACCAACAGGAGGGGAAAGGTCAAGGGTCGGTCAATAAATCTCTAAAGACTTTTACAGCCTTTTTATTTACTCATTCATGTTTTTGACCCCTGATGCTCATTAAAACATGAACTTGTTTGTCAGCTTTAAAGTCAATTGGAAGGAACACTGTCTAATGTGGATCTGTGGGTATTGTGTGACGTGAGCTGAGCTAGCTTTTGGCTTGGCAGACAGGCTGGAAAAAGCGAACATAAAATTGTTTATGCGTCAAATTTCAACATGAAATCATAGCTTAGGAGCTATGATATTAAAGGTATTGAGCTTTCAGTGCGATATGACATTTACAATGGGTTCTTTCCAGATCACAATATTATATGTTGCTTCATGCTGTGGCCTACCAGTCTTTTCTCTGCCTGAGTTTACTGTGTAATAAAACATGTGGCATTCAAGTTTAATTTAAAGAGCAGCCCAGTATTAATCTAAGGCACACATGGAACGAAGATAATAAGACAGGGAATAGAACAGATACTGTACTGCACCTAGGCTCATGTATGAAACAGACATCATGCACATTTTAAATATGATTCCAAAATAACATTTTAAAGCTGTGTGCTCCTTGACACTTTTTCTTTGGACACCGTCACTGTCCCTCTCATCAAAAGACATGTGGGCCCTGTTCTTGCCCTTTTCCTCTTCGTTCATTTTCCACATCCATCCAGTGTTAAGATGTTCAATGGTCAGAGATGCTCAAACAGTGGAGGGCACATTGATTTGAGTGAGCTTAGCCTCCGTCCCTCCATTCTGTCCTGCATCATTTCCACAGCCACAGCAGCCTGGGCCTGCCGCCTGACAAGGTTGTTAGAACAGTCGGAGGGGTCTATACAATCACTTCATTACCTAAGCTGTCAGTCAGAGAGGGCCTCGGCTGGCCCCGGCTATGGCTGCGAGCACCATCCCACTACCGGCCTCCCCGTGTGATTGATCCATGCTGAAGGCATCGCAAAATAATTACTGCACGCCTCCTGATGTGTGATTCCATTGCATGTTCACGCTTCACAAAGGTAATCGTGGGGATCAGAAGGGGTCAGTGCCATTTGCTATTACCTGAAGTCCAAGCAAAAGGATAAAATAAGGCAAACGCGAGGAGAGAAGCAAGTATGACAGAGGAGGAGGAAGAGGAGCGATGGACAAGGACTAGGAGGAGGTGGTGTGGGTAGAGGACATTAAGAATTGCTGGAGGGCCACATGCACACTTCGTCAAAACTGTGCAAGTGATTTTTTTTTCACCCAAGCCAACAAATGGCAGCTTGATTTTGTCCAACACAGGTTTAGTCAAATTTAAAATGTTCCCTGTGGGTTATTATCTAGATTGGAGTTAGAGCTTGACAGACAGGCTGTTGGAGGCCAAATGGGGGGATATGTCTAGTTTACCAGAGATATGTCTCTACTGCTGTCATCTAGACTAAATATAGACAGGCACCAATAGCAATGATCTGCTTTTTCAAAACCAGTTCAGACATTCAACCTGGCTGCTAGTGCTTAGATATGGGTGTACTTTCTCACCAAGTAGTCCTATAGGCAATCGTATATATGTACTATAACGACAACACAGAATAGGCTACATGTTATTGAGACCAATTATATTCTGACCATACTTTACTCTAATGGAAAGCATAGCTGTTTTGTGTTCCACACAATAACATGTGTTCTAATGTTAATAGCAGCCTAGCCTTGCTGATGGGTTGTTCAATCTTTAAAGCTGCTCTCAGTGTGTTGTGTTGTCTTCACAGCCTGCACTGCTCTCTGGGAAACACACAAAAAACTGGAAAGGTTTCCATTATCCATGATAATTATACTCTACATCAAGGGAATTATTCTCTACATCAGGGGAATTCAACTCTTACCCCACGAGGTCCGCAGCCTGCTAGTTTTCTTTTCTACCTGATAATGAATTGCACGTACCTGGTGTCCTGGACCCTGATGTGAGGGAAACAATGAAAACAAGCATTGGAACAGGCTTCGAGGTCCAGAGTTGAATTTTAGGGCTCTACATCCTTGATTTATATGTACTTTTAAATTACAGTAATGTGTAATTCCTTGTAAATGAACTAATAACGAATTACTGTATAACCATAGCAATTCTGTTTAAGCTGTTCAAATAAATATTTAATGCAGAAATTAAAGACAATGCATAAAGATTGCTATGGTGAGTGAATTCCAGCCATAGTCTTTATGTATTTATTTAATCAATATAAATTACAAAATAAAAACAAATATTGGACAAACTGACATATCCGCTCAAAAACGGTCGAAATTAAAAAAGACATAAAAAAACAACTAATATAACTAAACATAATGTATTCTTCTTTATTAGCCGGGTCCAGTTGTCCAATTAGTGTCTAATAGCATATTCCCATAATTCTCAGCGGTAGTTAGCATTTATACCTTGTTTGACTAAGATGGCCCTAACTCCTTAATGAAGTCACCAATCTGGATAGATATGTCTACATTTGATTCAATGCATATTTGGCTGTGTATGAGGTGCCATGGCAACCGGCAGGGATGGAGAGAGGAGAGGATAGAGCACCAACACAACACTAATGGAGCTGCCATCCTGTAGCTGTACAGGGGTGCATTGTGGGAGCATTCATATTTATGGAGAAGAAGCGTTAACCATCATTACAAGTCTCCCTTCTCCTGACACACAATACCGGCACAATGAGGGAGGATCGGCGGGTCATGGCGCCACACGTTACCCATCCCTCAACTCACTGACAGCACGCCTCACTCCATGCTGCCTGCTGCTGTAAAAACAAGGAGAAAACACAAACAACACAATGTAAATTGTGAATCAAGTAAGTAAACAATCTACATATGGTATGTGCACCAGAAGGGACCATCGGATCCTCCTCACCAGGCAGAAGCAAAGTGGAGAGACAATGTCACTAATGAACCTAGGCAAAACACAACTGTGAATAATGAAACAACACAGCATTTTGCAACAGAGAGCGAGAGAATAAAGGTGAAATCATCCAACGAGCAGAAGGAAGAGAGAGGAGAAAAGAGAAAAGAGGGAAAGAAAGCAAGTAATGATTAAATGATCAAAAGCTGGCAGAGAGAATGTGTGTGTCACTGCAAGGTGCACTCCTCATATCCCCGGCAGTGAAAGTTAGGTTTCAAGCACTGTGTAATTATAGCAGAGGATGTCAGTTTGACATTAATACAGCCAGCAGAAACTCCCTAATTGGCCTCAGAGGAGAAAGTGAACCAGAAAATATATTAACATTTAAAAAAAGCATATTTTGCCTAATCCTTTCACTTTCCAACAATATTTGAAGACCAAAATGCCCCAGGCATGAGAATTTAAATGAGCAATTTTGTTTTTGAAGGAAACGGCCAATGAGACAGAAAACAGACTAAAGGGAAATCATTAGCGTATGAGAGCTCCTGCCTGACAGGTCGGCCTTGCTGACTGGCTGGCCTGTCACTAGGACTCTGTGTTCAGCCGCTCCACGCTATGAGCTAAGCTGATAACATGAAAAGACCCATAAACGTGCAGCCAGAAGTCAAAGCCTATTATCTGGAAAATTCTAATTCAGGGGGAAGAAGAGGAGGGACAAAACCTAGGAGGGGAGGCAGGAGGCAGGAGGCAGGAGGCAGGCCTAAAGAAAAAAAACTGTCCAGATCGAGGGAGACCAGAAGTTGTAATAGGACCCTGTTACCCGACACAAACGTGGCAGCAGTGCTGACGGAAAATATTGCAGCAAATCATAACATCATTCAATAACAAAGATAAAACCCAGTGGAGAAGAAGAAAAAAATAGTTGCAAGATGGCAACAAAGGTTATGTCCCAAATGACACCCTACTGCCTATGTAGTGCACACATTTTGACCAGAACACATAGGGAAATAGGGAATGATAAGGAATAGGGTGCCATTTGGGATGCATCCAAAACTGCTTGAAGTAGGGATGGGCATGTGATCTGTGATCTGTGATGTCCCAGTGTCCAGGCTGATTTGATATGACTGTCTCAGAGAAACACAGCTAAGTGCAGTCAGACGGCGTTAGCCCACTCCCTCGGTGATGGAGCAGCTGAGGCGGGCATGGCCCCTGGCACGGTGTGGCACTGCAGGGCAAACTGCTCAGCCAACCCAGAGACTGCTCAGCCACCTTGCCCTTTTCAAACACAACAGAGCCCGTGTCCAACTTCCAAATGGCACCCTATTCGCTTTATAGTGCACTAGTTTTGGGCTCTGATCAATGGGGTTTTGGTTTTAAAAAAAGTAGCGCACTATCTAGGGAATAGGGTGCTATTTGGGACGCACACAAAGAGGAGATAACAAACGGCCAGAGGGAGAAGGGAAGAAGCAAGTTGGCCGAGGAGGAGTAAAGGAGGCCAGGTTTATCACCTCTGGCTAAAAGAGAAAAAGAAAGAGTGAATGGTTGAAGACAGAGGAAAGTGAGAACAACAACAGATCTCAGCCCGTCTGTGTCTCTTTAGCGTGACAACAAAGGGCATGCTCGCTTAAGACACTGCCTGGTTGGTCAGAGGTTTCTCTCTGCTGCCTGCCTGACAACTTAGCGCAGTAGCCTATGTTATATTTTGTTCTCTATCTTTACTATCAGTGTAATTTTTCTGTATCAGTTGGTGGGGTTTATATTTCGTTTTTTTCAAATGGCACTCTTTTCCCTGTACGGTGCACCACTTTTGACCAGAGCCCTACGGTCCCGGGCCCCCCTCGTCAAAAGTAGTCCACTAAATAGGGCGTTATACTGCCCTGGGCTAGAGATTGAGACTGACTTCTGTCTCTGGAGTTCTACTGCCCTGGGCTAGGGATTGAGACTGACTGGATTCTCATCCACAATTTTCACAATTTTAAGCACACCTGTCAGAGAGCATGTCAGTCAGAGAGTGTGTCAGTCAGAGTGACACATACAGATGTAGGATCTTCATTGCTGGAGAACTTTCCTGCAATGCAGAAAATGTTAAACTTGCAGTGTATTTGAGGTTTAAAAAGGCTTCTGAAGTTTGTAATTTCCACTCTGAAATGTAGCAACCCCTACAAAAATGTCCATTAATTGTAATCCACATAATTCACATTTCCTGTTGCTGCAGGATTATTTTCCTGCTGTAGCAAACTGCCTCAAATTAAGATCCTAAATCTGTAGTAATCAAAGGAGGACACAGGACGATTTCTCTTCTTACAGGAGAAGACAGGAAGACGGAGCCATGACACCATCCTAAACGTAAAGGCATATTGTAGAAACAGATCTGTCATGTATTTCACTAAATCAACTGGACACGTAGGCTATTGTAAATATCCAACAAAATTAAGACTAAATAACCTTGGTATTACATCACCATGTACTTAAAATATTTTGGGGCTGCAAAACAAAACTATGAATATTAGGAAAACAAAAACATAACAGTCCAATTTTTCAAAACTGCAATTTTTTCTGTGGTCGCTAAACCATCAAATAACACATATTAAATTCTTAAAACTGCAGCTTCCTCCTGCAAACCCAAATTCTCCGTTATCACCCCATCATCTCCAGTACACAAGCAGACATCTGACTAAAGCTGCAGGAAACTACAAACTACCAATTATTTGACCCTGACGCCGTGAGGATGAAGCAATGTTCTCTCCTCCAATGGAAGCCAAGCTGCAGGTCACAAGGGGTCAACACCTTCCTTACCCAGCCTACAGCCTGATGCTACACAACAGCAACGTGGAGGGAGAGCGGGAGAGCCCTAGCCATAGTGTATGTCCCAAATGGCACCCTATTCTGTACATAGTGCACTACTCCTGCCCAGAGCCCTATTTAGGGTATAGGGTGCCAATTGGGATGCAGACCTAGACCCAGAGTCTTCCTCCAGCCACCCAGGTACTTAACAGGGACTGTTGTAACCAGCCCTGCAGCTACACTCCCTACAGTCTATGGATTAGTATGTAGGAAATGCACAATGACCGACATAAAAATAGAAATAGTGACATTTTTGATAAAACTATACTAAATAGGTCACCAAATAACTGATTAAAACACATTGAAGGTCTACAGTAGCTTCAACAGCACCTTCTAGGGTAGCACTAAGGTTTAGCTGGATGACAGCTATTTTCCATCCTCCTCTACTGTAGGTACAAACCAAGGAGGCTCATGGTTCTCATCCCCTTCCATAGACTTACACAGAGGATGTCCTCCAACCTATCAGAGCTTTTGCAGTATGAACTAACATGTTGTTTATCCAATCAAAGGATCAGAGAATGAATCCAGTACTGAAAGCAGAAGCTATAGCTGGCTAGCACTGCAGTCAATAAAGTGTGGTGAGTACTTGACTCAAAGAGATAGAAATATAATAGTTGAACAGTTTTGAACAAATGTTTCTTCAAAAATTAAGGAAAAGCAGCAGAGAGGGAGAGAGAGTTTAGTTTACCTTTTACTTAATTAGCTAATGCAGCTAATTTAGCCTACTCAACAACCTGACTCAAACAGAGAGGAATGCTATTTATGTTAGCTAGCTGGTTAAGCCAACACTGCAACTCTTGGAAGTCAAGGTAAGCTTTCAGTTTTATAAATGTATTGCTACTGTGGCCCGCCGGTGTAACTGCTAAACTGGTTGCTGTACACTGTACTGCGTGATTGTACACATGGATTGGATTCGGGGTGAAGGTAAACTGTGTGTTATTAGGGGTGCATTCATTCTGCCAATTCTGTGGCAAAAAGTTTCTTAAACGGAAGCAAACGGAACTAAACAGTGAGGGAACTACCTGAATTTGTCCAATAGAAACTCTTGTTTTAGCAACAAAACAGAACATTTTGCAACTGTTTGGACTAATGATTACACCCTAGATCAGCTAGACGCAGGCAAGAGTGTGCAAGGTGGTATTGAATGTGTCACTGTTTGTCACCTTGATTACTCCAATTTGTCTCTCAACCTGTGCACCTACGTTATAAACATTCATTTGTAGGCTAGGTTTTAGCAACCTCATGATGGGTATGTGAATGGAATATGAACGACAGTCATCCAATATGCTGTAATTTATACTGAACAAAAATATAAACGTAACATGTAAAGTGTTAGTCTTGTTTAATTGTATTGGAGGCAAATTATGGTAGAGAAATTAATATTAAATTCTCTGGCAACAGCTCTGGTGGACATTCCTGTAGTCAGCATGCAAACTCCCTCAAAACTTGACACATCTGTGGCATTGTGTTGTGTGACAAAACTGCACATTTTAGAATGGCCTTCTATTGTCCCCAGCACAAGGTGCAGGAATGTCCACCAGAGCTGTTGCCAGATAATTTAATGTTAATTTCTCTACCAGCCTGTTATTTCGGGATCTCTGAAAGTTAGAGATGAGAGAAGATACAATTTCTTCAATTCTGAGCATTGGCCTTATTTATACTGAACAAAAATATAAATGCAACATGCAACAATTTCAAGTTACAGTTCATATAAGGAAATCAATCAATTGAAATAAATTCATTAGGCCCTAATCTATGGTTTTCACATGACTGGGCCGGGGTGCACCCATGGGTGGGCCTGGGAGGGCATAGGCCCACCCACTGGGGAGCAAGACCTAGCCAATAAGAATGAGTTTTTTTTTTTTCCCCAAAAAAGGGATTTATTACAGACAGAAATACTTCTCAGTTTCATCAGCTGTCTGGGTGGCTGGTCTCAGATGATCCCGCAGGTGAAGAAGCCGGATGTGGAGGTCCCGGGCTGGTGTGGTTACACGTGGTCTGAGGTTGTGAGGCCGGATGGACGTACTGCCAAATTCTCTAAAACTACGTTGGAGGCAACTTATTGTAGAGAAATGTTACGCACCTGACTATCAGGTGCATTACAGAAAATATACAGTTCACAAGTCAAAGCAGCCACAGTTGCATTATCTAACGTTATCCCCCCTACCGTGTCAGACTCATCAAACTCTGATACTTACATTATGGTCAACGCTTACAAGATCCACTGTCATGCTGGTAGAGCATCCATCTTCAGGATTAGCTTCCTGGCAAAACCCATTGAATGTTCTCCCCAATAGAAAAAGCTGATTTGCTTGAAATGTGCACTGCACATGTGTGACATGATCGTAATTTTCAATGCAGCCTGTCCACCCGGAATAAAAAGAAGCCATGTCTTCATTCTTCGGATAATAGCGTAACGTAAAATTTACACTATGGCATCCAGTCATTAGGTTATCAGTATCTTTGGTCGTACGTTCTGCTTGAGCTGGCTAATAGTAGCTAGTTTACAGTTTGACACCAGTAACTTTATGATCAAACTTTATCAATGTAACAGCTACAATAATTTGTAATACTTGGGTCATCCTACCTTGAACTGGTTTCATCCAAATATCATCCTATTTGATGAAAAACATGATTTTACTGATCAGGACCTTTAAACGGCACCAACTGCCACTGAAGCACACACAGGATAACTACACACTCTTAGAAAAAAGGGTTTCAAAAGGGTTCCAAAATGGGTTCTGCGGCAGTCCCTATAGGAGAACCCGTTTTGGTTCAAGGTAGAACTATTTGGGTTCATTGTAGAACCCTTCATGTAGAACCCTCTGTGGAAAGGGTTCTACCTGGAACCAAAAGGATTCTACCTGGAACCAAAAGGGGTTCTTCAAAAGGTTATCCTATGGGGACAGTCAAAGAACTCTTTTTGGTTCTAGATAGTACCTTTTTTCAAAGAGTGCAGTATAGACTGGACTTCGTATAATGCAAAGCATAGTACAACAAAACAACATTGGTTTACAGGAGCTTAAGCATTGAGATGAAATGATAGACAATAGATAGATAGATAGATAGATAGATAGATAGATAGATAGATAGATAGATAGATAGATAGATAGATAGATAGATAGATAGATAGATAGATAGATAGATAGATAGATAGATAGATAGATAGATAGATAGATAGATAGATAGATAGATAGATAGATAGATAGATAGATAGATAGATAGATAGATAGATAGATAGATAGATAGATAGATAGATAGATAGATACTTTATTGATCCCCCGGGGGGGAAATTTCATTGTCAAGCAGCTACAACAAAACACAGGGCAGGTGCAAAATGCCACAACGAAAAGTACACAAAAGACAGATACACGGTACATGATACATAGAGCGGCAGTATGAAAAAGTATAGAAATACAAGTTATCTGGAGTGCAAAAAAATAAAAGCTATAAAAAGACATTGCATAGTATGGGTGGTTGGCTGAATATGTACACTATACATTGGTGGATGTTGGATGGTTACCTACACTATACAGGTCGATGGCAGAGAAATACTTCAGTAGCTAAAAATGCATATGATATGAGCGAGGGTAATAATAGTTTACTTAAAAGACAGACTGGCTAAATGAACAGGTAAGTGAAAGATTTTGCATGGTTAAATTAGCTGTACAGGTAAGTATACAGTTATATGTACAGATAAGTGAATACTTGCATGGTTCCACAAACTGTACAGGTAAATGACAGGAAGAGATACTTTAATTGCTAAATGTGTGTATGATATCATTTGGGGAAATAATAGTAATTCCCTTAAAAATACAGTCCTTAGTGCGCAGGGTTTAATTACAGACAACTGCACGTATTGCACATTCGATATACTAAAAGCAATGAGAAAAGGTGCAACTGACAGGATACTAATATGCATTCCTGAGTGAATGCCTACGTAAGTTAGGTCCAAGAATTACTAGCAATATTGCAGGTGATATGATATAACAACTGTACATGAGTATGTATATACAGACCTGCATGAATAAGTAGGTCCTGAGTGAATGAGTGCTGACGGACCAGAGTTACTCACGGATGGATGCATAATTGTTAAACTAGGTCCTAGCACCCCAACAGTTCCAGATCTGCGGCAGTCCCTATAGGAGAACCCGTTTTGGTTCAAGGTAGAACACAATGACCCCCTAGCTAGCAATCCCACCAACTCACACACACTGATACATTCAGTTTGAATTGCATTAGTAGAAGTTATTGATGAGTCACTCAAGGCCCTCTTATCAGCATGAGGATTTCCCAGGGTGGAGACACACGTCAACAGACACTAGTCTGGCAAAGTCGAAGCCAGCAAGGGATTTCACATATGAGTAAGGCCACGGTTAGGTTATACAGTATGTACACCACCGGTCAAAAGTTTGGAATTTTACTCATTCAAGGGTTTTTCTTAATTTTAAATTTTTGAAGACAACAAGACTATGACATAACACACATGGAATCATGTAGTAACCAAAAAACTGTTAAACAAATCAAAATATATTTTATATTTGAGATTCTTCAAATAGCCACCCTTTGCTTGATGACAGCTTTGCATACTCTTGGCATTCATATATATATATACAGTGGGGAGAACAAGTATTTGATACACTGCCGATTCTGCAGGTTTTCCTACTTACAAAGCATGTAGAGGTCTGTCATTTTTATCATAGGTACACTTCAACTGTGAGAGACGGAATCTAAAACAAAAATCCAGAAAATCACATTGTATGATTTTTTAATAAATAATTTGCATTTTATTGCATGACATAAGTATTTGATCACCTACCAACCAGTAAGATTTCCGGCTCTCACAGACCTGTTAGTTTTTCTTTAAGAAGCCCTCCTGTTCTCCACTCATTAACTGTATTAACTGCACCTGTTTGAACTCGTTACCTGTATAAAAGACACCTGTCCACACACTCAATCAAACAGACTCCAACCTCTCCACAATGGCCAAGACCAGAGAGCTGTGTAAGGATATCAGGGATAACATTGTAGACCTGCACAAGGCTGGGATAGGCTACAGGACAATAGGCAAGCAGCTTGGTGAGAAGGCAAAAACTGTTGGCGCAATTATTAGTAAATGGAAGAAGTTCAAGATGACGGTCAATCTCCCTCGGTCTGGGGCAAAATGCAAGATCTCACCACGTGGGGCATCAATTATCATGAGGAAGGTCAGGGATCAGCCCAGAACTACACGGCAGGACCTGGTCAATGACCTGAAGAGAGCTGGGACCACAGTCTCAAAGAAAACCATTAGTAACACATTACGCCGTCATGGATTAAAATCCTGCAGCGCACGCAAGGTCCCCCTGCTCAAACCAGCGCATGTCCAGGCCCGTCTGAAGTTTTCCAATGACCATCTGGATGATCCAGAGGAGGAATGGGAAAAGGTCATGTGGTCTGATGAGACAAAAATAGAGCTTTTTGGTCTAAACTCCACTCGCCGTGTTTGGAGGAAGAAGAAGGATGAGTACAACCCCAAGAACACCATCCCAACCGTGAAGCATGGAGGTGGAAAAATCATTCTTTGGGGATGCTTTTCTGCAAAGGGGACAGGACGACTGCACCGTATTGAGGGGAGGATGGATGGGGCCATGTATCGCGAGATCTTGGCCAACAACCTCCATCCCTCAGTAAGAGCATTGAAGATGGGTCGTGGCTGGGTCTTCCAGCATGACAACGACCCGAAACACACAACCAGGGCAACTAAGGAGTGGCTCCGTAAGAAGCATCTCAAGGTCCTGGAGTGGCCTAGCCAGTCTCCAGACCTGAACCCAATAGAAAATCTTTGGAGGGAGCTGAAAGTCCGTATTGCCCAGCGACAGCCCCGAAACCTGAAGGATCTGGAGAAGGTCTGTATGGAGGAGTGGGCCAAAATCCCTGAGGCAGTGTGTGCAAACCTGGTCAAGAACTACAGGAAAGGTATGATCTCTGTAATTGCAAACAAAGGTTTCTGTACCAAATATTAAGTTCTGCTTTTCTGATGTATCAAATACTTATGTCATGCCATAAAATGCTAATTAATTACTTAAAAATCATACAATGTGATTTTCTGGATTTTTGTTTTAGATTCCGTCTCTCACAGTTGAAGTGTACCTATGATAAAAATTACAGACTTCTACATGCTTTGTAAGTGGGAAAACCTGCAGAATCGGCAGTGTATCAAATACTTGTTCTCCCCACTGTATATACAGTGGGGAGAACAAGTATTTGATACACTGCCGATTCTGCAGGTTTTCCCACTTACAAAGCATGTAGAAGTCTGTAATTTTTATCATACAGTGGGGAGAACAAGTATTTGATACACTGCCGATTCTGCAGGTTTTCCCACTTACAAAGCATGTAGAAGTCTGTAATTTTTATCATAGGTACACTTCAACTGTGAGAGACGGAATCTAAAACAAAAATCCAGAAAATCACATTGTTGGGATGGTGTTCTTGGGGTTGTACTCATCCTTCTTCTTCCTCCAAACACGGCGAGTGGAGTTTAGACCAAAAAGCTATATTTTTGTCTCATCAGACCACATGACCTTCTCCCATTCCTCCTCTGGATCATCCAGATGGTCATTGGCAAACTTCAGATGGGCCTGGACATGCGCTGGCTTGAGCAGGGGGACCTTGTGTGCGCTGCAGGATTTTAATCCATGACGGCGTAGTGTGTTACTAATTGTTTTCTTTGAGACTGTGGTCCCAGATCTCTTCAGGTCATTGACCAGGTCCTGCCTTGTAGTTCTGGGCTGATCCCTCACCTTCCTCATGATCATTGATGCCCCACAAGGTGAGATCTTGCATGGTGCCCCAGACCGAGGGAGATTGACCGTCATCTTGAACTTCTTCCATTTTCTAATAATTGCGCCAACAGTTGTTGCCTTCTCACCAAGCTGCTTGCCTATTGTCCTGTAGCCCATCCCAGCCTTGTGCAGGTCTACAATTTTATCCCTGATGTCCTTACACTGCTCTCTGGTCTTGGCCATTGTGGAGAGGTTGGAGTCTGTTTGATTGAGTGTGTGGACAGGTGTCTTTTATACAGGTAAGGAGTTCAAACAGGTGCAGTTAATACAGGTAATGAGTGGAGAACAGGAGGGCTTCTTAAAGAAAAACTAACAGGTCTGTGAGAGCCGGAATTCTTACTGGTTGGTAGGTGATCAAATACTTATGTCATGCAATAAAATGCAAATTAATTATTTAAAAATCATACAATGTGATTTTCTGGATTTTTGTTTTAGATTCCGTCTATCACAGTTGAAGAGTACCTATGATACAAATTACAGACCTCTACATGCTTTGTAAGTAGGAAAACCTGCAAAATCGGCAGTGTATCAAATACTTGTTCTCCCCACTGTATATATATATATATATATATACAGTATATATATATATAGTTGAAGTCGGAAGTTTACATACACATTTTTCAACCACTCCACCACAGATTACATGTTAACAAACTATAGTTTTGGCAAGTCGGTTAGGACATCTACTTTGTGCATGACACAAATAATTCTTCAACAATTGTTTATAGACAGATTATTTCACATAAAATTCACTATATTACAATTCCAGTGAGTCAGACGTTTACATACACTAAGTTGACTGTGCCTTTAAACAGCTTGGAAAATTCCAGAAAATGATGTCATGGCTAATTGAAATAATTTGAGTCAATTGGAGGTGTACCTGTGGATGTATTGCTTAGGTATACCTTTAAACTCAGTGCCTCTTTGCTCGACATCATGGGAAAATTAAAAGAAATCAGCCAAGACCTCAGAAAAAGAAATTGTAGACGTCCACAAGTCAGGTTCATCCTTGGGAGCAATTTCCAAACGCCTGAAGGTACCACGTTCATCTCTACAAACAATAGTATGCAAGTATAAACACCATGGGACCACTCAATCTTCATACCGCTCAGGAAGGAGACGCATTCTGTCTCCTAGAGATGAACATACTTTTGTGCGAAAAGTGCAAATCAATCCCAGAACAACAGCAAAGGACCTTGTGAAGATGCTGGAGGAAACAGGTACAAAAGTATCTATATCCACAGTAAAACGAGTCCTATATCGACATAACCTGAAAGACCGCTCAGCAAGGAAGAAGCCACTGCTACAAAACCGCCATAAAAAAGCCAGACTACGGTTTGCAACTGCACATGGGGACAAATATCGTACTTTTTGGAGAAACGTCCTCTGGTCTGATGAAACAAAAATAGAACTGTTTGGCCATATTGACTATTGTTATGTTTGGAGGAAAAAGGGGGAGGCTTGCAAGCCGAAGAACACCATCCCAACCGTGAAGCACAGGGGTGGCAGCATCATGTTGTGGGGGTGCTTTAATGCAGGAGGGACTGGTGCACTTCACAAAATAGATGGCATCATGAGGCAGGAAAATTATGTGAATATATTGAAGCAACATCTCAAGACATCAGTCAGAAAGTTAAAGCTTGGTCGCAAATGGGTCTTCCAAATGGACAATTACCCCAAGCATACTTCCAAATTTGTGGCACAATGGATTAAGGAAAACAAAGTCAAGGTATTGGAGTGGCCATCACAAAGAACTCAAAGAGGCACTGAGTTTGAAGGTAGGCCTTGACATCCACAGGTACACCTCCAATAGACTCCAATTATGTCAGTTAGCCTATCAGAAGCTTCTAAATCCATTACATCATTTTCTGGAATTTTCCAAGCTGTTTAAAGGCACAGTCAACTTAGTGTATGTAAACTTTTGACCCAGTGGAATTGTGATATAGTGAATTAAAAGTTTACAAATCTGTCGGTCAACAATTGTTGGAAGAATTAGTTGTGTCATGCACAAAATAGATGTCCTAACCGACTTGCCAAAACTATAGATTGTTAACATGAAATCTGTGGAGTGATTGAAAAATGAGTTTTAATGACTTCAACCTAAGTGTATGTAAACTTCCAACTTCAACTGTAGGTACTTTATTGAACCCCGAGGGGAAATTATATAGTCAAGCAGCAACAAAAAACACAGGGCAGGTGCAACATGCCAGAACGAAGTACACAAAAGACAGATACACGATACATGATACATTGTGAGGCAGTATGAACATTTCTGGAGTGCAAAAAGATATAAAAAGGCATTGCATAGTATGAATGAATGGCTCAATATGAACACAATACATTGTTACAGAGTGTTAGGTGAAGAAATGATACAAATATTGCAAGTTGATATAAATAA
>CM042393.1:18698488-18703488 GCA_023634145.1 Thymallus thymallus
CTGTATCTATGTAATGTGTCTGTAATTATGTAACGTGAATGTATCTGTGTAATGTGTCTGTATCTATGTAATGTGTCTAAATCTCTGTAATGTGTCTGTATCTATGTGATGTGTCTATATCTATGTAATGTGTCTGTATCTATGTAATGTGTCTGTATCTATGTAATGTGTCTGTATCTATGTAATGTGTCTGTAATTATGTAACGTGAATGTATCTGTGTAATGTGTCTGTATCTATGTAATGTGTCTAAATCTCTGTAATGTGTCTGAATCTATATAATGTGTCTGTATCTATGTGATGTGTCTATATCTATGTAATGTGTCTGTATCTATGTAATGTGTCTGCAATTATGTAATGTGTCTATATCTATGTAATGTGTCTGTATCTATGTAATGTGTCTGTATCTATGCAATGTGTCTGTATCTCTGTAATGTGTCTGTATCTCTGTAATGTGTCTGTATCTTTGTAATGTGTCTGTAACTATCTATGTAATGTGTCTGTATCTATGTAATGTGTCTGTAACTATATATGTAATGTGTCTGTATCTCTGTAATGTGTCTGTAACTATATATGTAATGTGTCTGTATCTCTGTAATGTGTCTGTATCTATGTAATGTGTCTGTATCTATGTAATGTGTCTATATCTATGTAATGTGTCTGTATCTATGTAATGTGTCTGTAATTATGTAACGTGAATGTATCTGTGTAATGTGTCTGTATCTATGTGATGTGTCTATATCTATGTAATGTGTCTGTATCTATGTAATGTGTCTGTATCTATGTAATGTGTCTGTAATTATGTAATGTGTCTATATCTATGTAATGTGTCTGTATCTATGTAATGTGTCTGTATCCATGTAATGTGTCTGTATCTTTGTAATGTGTCTGTAACTATCTATGTAATGTGTCTGTATCTATGTAATGTCTCTGTAACTATATATGTAATGTGTCTGTATCTCTGTAATGTGTCTGTAACTATATATGTAATGTGTCTGTATCTATGTAATGTGTCTATATCTATGTAATGTGAATGTATCTGTGTAATGTGTCTGTATCTATGTAATGTGTCTAAATCACTGTAATGTGTCTGAATCTATATAATATGTCTTTATCTATGTGATGTGTCTATATCTATGAATGTGTCTGTATCTATGTAATGTGTCTGTATCTATGTAATGTGTCTGTAATTATGTAATGTGTCTATATCTATGTAATGTGTCTGTATCTTTGTAATGTGTCTGTATCTATGTAATGTGTCTGTATCTCTGTAATGTGTCTGTATCTTTGTAATGTGTCTGTAACTATCTATGTAATGTGTCTGTATCTATGTAATGTGTCTGTATCTCTGTAATGTGTCTGTATCTTTGTAATGTGTCTGTAACTATATATGTAATGTGTCTGTATCTCTGTAATGTGTCTGTAACTATATATGTAATGTGTCTGTATCTCTGTAACGTGTCTGTATCTCTGTAATGTGTCTGTATCTTTGTAATGTGTCTGTAACTATCTATGTAATGTGTCTGTATCTATGTAATGTGTCTGTAACTATATATGTAATGTGTCTGTATCTATGTGATGTGTCTGTATCTATGTAATGTGTCTATATCTATGTAATGTGTCTGTAATTATGTAATGTGTCTGTATCTCTGTAATGTGTCTGTATAATGTTGTAATGTTTTTTTCACATCGAATTTAGGGACCACAATCGAAATAAGTGTGTGACTTTTTTGTGATATCACTTTTATGTTTTTAAATATATGCATGTTTTTTGTTTTTTTACTGGCAAATAAAATCAATCAATCCCCTTTTGAGCGGGGAGGAGGGCTGCGAATGCTGGCAGATGCAGTGAAAGCTAATATGCGTAAACGGCCGTGCAGCTCGGATGCACTGCTGATAGTGACATGGCCACCCAAAGCCCTGGGTATGACTGGGGCTGAGGGGTTGAGGGGCTAGGGGCTAGGGGTAGGGGGCTAGAGGACGATGCTTGGCAGCAAAAGGGAACAGAATTGTTTTGACACCATGAATCCAAATCACCATTCACAATACCATTTTTTGGAACTGTAGAATGGCTCCCTTGCTTTAAACGGATATGAGTGGCGTCCCATCCATATATCCCACCATCACTCGTCTGCCCCAAAGAGGGGGATTTGTGACTGAACAGCTTGCTTTAAAATCAAAATTGGTAAATATTTATCACAATCAACAACAAAAAGCACCCATTCCAAATCTATATGGCCAAGCCAAATATATTTTGGTTTAAAAAGAAAATGGAGTTGTTTTATAATAATATTACATGCAATTTAGCAAATGCTTTTTATCCAAAGAAACTTAGTCATAAATGCATACATTTTACGTATGGGTAGTCCCAGGAGTCAAACCACCAACCCAGAGATTGCAAGCATCATGCTATACCAATCTGATCTAAATTACTTGTACTGTAATGTAGAAACCACCTATACAGTTAGACAGCATGTATAATATGATCTAAACTGCTTCAATATAAACCAACCAGTATTCAGTCAGGTTGCACAGTATGATGTGGCCTAAACTGCCTAGCTACTGAAATGTATAATGCAGCACTACTGCCATTATGTAGCAGTATTATATTATACAGTCTAAGACAGCTCTACTGCCAGTATGTAGCAGTATTATATTATACAGTCTAACACAGCTCTACTACCAGTGTGTAGCAGTATTATATTATACAATCTAACACAGCTCTACTGCAAGTATGTAGCAGTATTATATTAGACAGTCTAACACAGCTCTACAGCCAGTATGTAGCAGTACTATATTATACAGAGGGTATTTAGCTACTCCCATTCTCTGAGGAGGAGAGGGTAAAACAGAGGCTTATAAAACGGCTAATTAAAGAAAGAGAGAGGAGGGAAGTTTTCAGCTTATGAAAGCTTTTTTTCTTCTGCACTATCTGCATGGTTTTTCACGGCCATGTCTGGGAGCCTGCATTGTGTTTGCCGGCTGTTTTACTGTCTGTCAGCACGGATTGGAAGCAAGGAGCCATCTAAGCATGCGTATGAGGGGATTCATTTGACCTCATTATACTGCAATAAAGAAGGAACCCGGTTTACTAAATATCACCAAGCCGCCCGCACAGACGCACGCCACCTCAGATCATGCAGAGGAGTGTGCTAAAAAGATGATTCCAGAAACGTCTGGTGAAGAGAGAAAAAGAGCGCGAGAGAGAGAGGGATAGTGAGGAAGAGAGAGAGGGAGGATGGGAAGAGGAGGGGGAGCGGGTGAACCCTCACTAGCCAGGAGGGATTCTGACAAGCTCAGGGAAAAAATCTGATACGTAAAGCCCCTGTTTAAGAGCAGACCAAGTGAAGAAAAAAAGATTTATGCTTTTAATTAAAGGCAATTAAAGCATGCCTGTTGGGCTGGCCTATGGCGATTGTTCTCAGTAAAAAGGAGGCCGTGCTGGTGACAAGCATTTGAATCCACTAAGTCCTACCAGGGGAGCTGACACTGCAGGCATCAAACCCAAACTAAATCAATAAAAGAATTAAACTTTTATAAATTGCATTTTGACAAGTATCAGATAGCTGCTAAGCTTTGATATTATGAATTCCTCTGAGGTGATGCAAACAGTGAGAGGCGTACTTAGAGATCCAAACAATCAAAGGCTGATCCTCGTTAGCGTACGCTGTCAGATGCATCGCTGCTATTAATTACTACAAATTAATGTGACTCTCTCCGCTGATTGGGATGGTAATCACACTGCTACCCGGCACTGCGAACATATGCAACCCTGCCAGAAACGATAAGGAGCACAACCAACCGAAGCGCTCTCTCTCCTCTCTAGCCTGTGTGCATGATGTGTTTACAGGCCACATAATTAACTTGATGCGTTATTAAAACCCTCCAGCCTCACACATACACAAGGAAATACACACCAACCATGTTTTTCTTAATTTTCTATTTATGTGCATAATGTATTTCTGCATTTGATTGCCCAGTGACCCCCTGCATCAGTTCAGCACATATAACAAGGCTTCAAGTGTGATGGTAATTCATTGCTTCTCTAACCCCTTCAACACACAACCATTTTTAAGACAAAAAGGCAGAATGCTAAAGGTAAGCTGTGCAATATGCCATTAGACAAGAGAAGTAGCGGGGGAACAGAAACGAAGGATGGCTTTCAGACAGAAATAGGCATCGCGCTGTGGCAGCTAAAATGTCCTGTCACTGCAATCATGCTTCAAATCTGTACATACATCATCAATGGGGAGACGTATCCACCACGAGGCACCAACAGGATTTCTAAATGAGACAGTAGATAGTAATTACTCACTAGCCACATTTTTTACCATGAGACTGATCCGCTCTGCCAGGACTGTTTACTCACCCAATTTTTCATCCTTAATAGCAAGATCTTTTATGGCATTGCATGAATGTGCCCCAAATGGTACCCCATCCCCTATATAGTGTACTACTTTTGACCAGGGACCTATGGGCTCTATATAGGGAATAGGGTGCCATTTCGGGTGTACTGTGTACTCTGTGTAATACTTAAGGAGGGGAGAAGCTGGATCTGAAACCATCCTAATTTGTTCAGTTCTTCATTTATAATTAATTCCTCTTCAATGCATTCTATCTCAGTATACTCACATTTACACAACATTTTTAAAAATGTTTTCCCTAAAATACACTGCAATGGCTTTAAGGGAAATTAATATTACAAAAATCGGGCAATGTATTACATCACTATCTAAATAAGACAAACAATGGACATTCTCCATTGAAAATTATTTTTAGTCCAGGACTAGGCTTAATCTGTGTCTGGGAAACCGCCCCTCTAAGTAAATGAATCCCTAGTGCGTAGCGAGAGCCGAGACGAGAGCATCTTTACTCTTTATTGGCAGGTGAGTGTTGTCTCCGCCACAGAGCACCAGCTGGCCTGCCTAGGTTTGCCCTTGTTGACGATACTTAAAAGTCTACATGATCTCATTCCCTTGATACATTTGTCCCAGACTCCACC
>CM042393.1:18705988-18900988 GCA_023634145.1 Thymallus thymallus
CACTTGTGACGTAAACTAACAACTTCCTCCTCATGCTCTTTAGTTCTTCTTCATTATGTTACATATTGTTGGTGTTACAGAGTAAAGGAGAACAAAATACAGTATGCTATGTACATGTGTATCTCCAACCCACTACCCCATCCATCCTGGAGAGAGGTGCTCCAATGTCTGCAAGGGACAAGAGGATATCTGCCAGGATTTACATTACATTGTATTCTACATTACTTATGTAATTCATATGTTCATATGTTATTCATATGGGAAATTATATTAAATATAATTATAAATTTTACTCAAGTTATATGTAATTAAAGTTAATATAAAAGTAGGTATAAGTTGGCATTGTTGTGTAAGTAACAATAAACACAAACAACAAAAACCTCTTTCTTTTGAGCGTATAAAAAGCCCCACAAATCAGAAACTGTTTTCTCAGTGGCTGCTCAGCTAATAGGAATTTGAATTAGTTAAAGTGCCAAAGCCCCTCTGAAATCACCTCTCTGCAATATTTATGGCTAAAATAGCTTCTTCGCTGAGAGGCATTTCCATTATCATTATTCCTAAGCTTAGCAGACGTATGCTAGCTAATTTAGTCAGAGCCCAACTGGGTTACACATTTCAGGAGATGGGAAGGAATGTTCCTCAACAGGACGTAACAATGTACACTTTAATCACATGTGGGGGCCTGGGAGGGAGACAGGAGATGGAGAAGACTGAATATGAGCTGCTATGTGATCCATGTTTGCTGAAGGGGCATTTAAGAATGTACAAATCTATATTAGTTAGATCGAGAGGAGCGAGGGTAGTGTGTGTGGAGGGCAAGGAGGGTTGTGTGTGTGTGTGTGTGTGTGTGTGTGTACGTGTGTGTACGTGTGCATAAGAACGCATGTGTGTGTGTGTCCTCAACCAATCTTTCAAGATAATTCCTTGCTGGAGAGCATATTTGTCATAGCTGGTAAAGTGCCCTGCACATTAATTCTGGTTTTGCAGAGAAGCCCACCTGCAAGGGGAGAGTAGAGTACAGCGGAGCAGAGTTGTAAAATCTGTAATGCTGGCAAAATGAACGGGCCTCCAGGGGCTATGCAACGTGCAAACTAGCTATTGGACAGAACTACACGCTTTGGTTACGTCCCAATTGAAACCCTATTCCCTACATAGTGTACTACTTTTGTGCACGTGCACTATGAAGGGAATAGGCTGCCATTCGGGACGCAGTCTCTGTCTATCCTCTGCAATCCGCCTCAGCCGCTCCAACTATTCATAAATGTATTAACATAAAGGCAATTAAATGAATTTTTAACCCTGGACCTCCTAGTTATTAATGATGGAACTTAACACACCAGACCACAGACAAAGCTGGTAGACAATTATCAGACTGAATCAGGGACTCAGACAGGTTGAAATAGTAAAGCTGAAACAGATCGTAATTATTATTATGGGATATTATCCTAAATAACACCCTATTCACTATGTAGCGAACTACTTTTGACCTGGGCCCATAATGCTCTGGTCAAATGTAGTGCACTATATAGGCAATAGGGTGCCATTTGGGATGCAGTTATGGTCTGTTTTAAGCAGAGCCAGCAGACCCAAAAGGGGAGAGATCAGACCACCTGATGTCATACCAGGAGGGGTTCATTAACTGGAACTTTACTGTTATTGTGTCCCAATTCTTGGAACCCTATTCCAATATAGTACACTACTTTTGATCAGAGCTCCACGGGTCCTGGTCAAAAGTAGTGCTCTACATAGGGAATAGGGTGCCATTTGGGACGCAGACACTGTCACTGCCTGTGCACGGTGGTGGTAACCACACAGTGCCACTTCCTAGCACCCACCATCCTCTAACACAAATAGTGTGGTCTTTTCCTCAAGCTATCAAACTGTCAAGGTGGTTATTAGTATTTCAAACACCTCCACCTTTGAGGATGATTAGGGAGAAACATTGGATCTAATTGTGGTATTTTGCAAGAGGTGGGAGGATGGGGGAAAATCCAGGTATTATAGTTAGTCTGTGGTCATTGTCATGTAATGTCTTTATGGCCTGAATTAAGTCAAGATATGTATTGTGACTTCCCAAATAGCTTTTATATACATTTAGTAAGATTCTATAGTATTTCCTAAATCATTGCGTATTGGCCACAATTTGTATTCACATTTAATGGAGAGAAAATATATATATATATATTTGATTTATATGGACATCCATTATTGGGTTAGAATAATACAGAATAAGTAGCCTGCACCATTTAAACAAACAAAGCTCATCATCCTGACATTACCTTCTCTTCCTCTGTCTTATCCATGATGTTACCGCATGTGTTTAAATATGCAGTTGACATGAGTTAATTATTAATTAAACATGAGACAGACAAACAACAGAACTAACACTCTGAAGGAGTGAGTCCCCTATGAGGGCTCTAAACAAACCTGAGGTCTGGGGTTACCAAACACACACAAACACACACACACACACATGTACCAGCTCAGTGGCAGGGTAGCGTGTGTGTGTGTGTGCATGGGTACGTGTGTGCGGAGTAGCGAGTCTTCCCAGGAGCTCTGTCCCCAGTGAGACTACAACTTGGCTAATGAGATGTTTTCAGACCTGGGAACACAGTGACAATGACCTCTGACCTGCTCCAACACTGTCTGGGGAACACAGAAAGACATAGGAGGGGACGAAGAAGGAACAAAGTGGTGGTGAGGAGGCAGGAGGGTGGTGGTGGTGTCTTATTGGTCTGACGTGTGTTGTTTTTTGCAACATGAATGTGTGCGATTATCGTCACACAATTCTTAAAATGTTGTGAATCTGATAGTGTAGCATGTCTTCATTGAAAAATAGGCCCTCTGACCTCAATGGGAAAGAGGGGAAAAATGAAGCTAGAATAAAGTAAAAGCTCCTTACCTTGTACATAGTGTTACCTTGTACGTAGTGTTACCTTGTACATAGTGTTACCTTGTACATAGTGTTACCTTGTACGTAGTGTTACCTTGTACATAGTGTTACCTTGTACATAGTGTTACCTTGTACGTAGTGTTACCTTGTACGTAGTGTTACCTTGTACGTAGTGTTACCTTGTATGTAGTGTTACCTTGTACGTAGTGTGATGTGCTGATGTTGACCTTGTACGTAGTGTTACCTTGTACGTAGTGTTACCTTGTACGTAGTGTTACCTTGTACGTAGTGTGATGTGCTGATGTTGACCTTGTACGTAGTGTTACCTTGTACATAGTGTTACCTTGTACGTAGTGTTACCTTGTACGTAGTGTTACCTTGTACGTAGTGTGATGTGCTGATGTTGACCTTGTACGTAGTGTTACCTTGTACGTAGTGTTACCTTGTACGTAGTGTTACCTTGTACGTAGTGTGATGTGCTGATGTTGACCTTGTACATAGTGTTACCTTGTACATAGTGTTGATGTGCTGATGTTGACCTTGTACGTAGTGTTACCTTGTACGTAGTGTTGATGTGTTGATGTTGACCTTGTACGTAGTGTTACCTTGTACGTAGTGTTACCTAGTACGTAGTGTTACCTTGTGCGTAGTGTGATGTGCTGATGTTGACCTTGTACATAGTGTTACCTTGTACATAGTGTTGATGTGCTGATGTTGACCTTGTACGTAGTGTTACCTTGTACATAGTGTTGATGTGCTGATGTTGACCTTGTACGTAGTGTTACCTTGTACGTAGTGTTACCTTGTACATAGTGTCGATGTGCTGATGTTGACCTTGTACGTAGTATTACCTTGTACGTAGTGTTGATGTGTTGATGTTGACCTTGTACGTAGTGTTACCTTGTACATAGTGTTGATGTGCTGATGTTGACCTTGTACGTAGTATTACCTTGTACGTAGTGTTGATGTGTTGATGTTGACCTTGTACGTAGTGTTATCTTGTACATAGTGTTGATGTGCTGATGTTGACCTTGTACATATTGTTACCTTGTACGTAGTGTTACCTTGTACGTAGTGTTACCTTGTACGTAGAGAGATAATGCAAGGAGGTGGACACTGAAGAACAAAATTAAGCCTGTTTCTTATCAGACGATTCTCCCTCTCACATCTCTATGTGTGGCTTTCAAATTGAAAAACATGAAGTGTGATATTTCACAGCTTCCCGGACCGCTAACTAAGCTGTCAAATGGGTAAACTGTCTCAGCTCAGTCTCGTCCAACAAACAATCTGCAAATGAGCTTTGAGCAATTTAATGTGATTACGCAGGCAAATGGACAGACTTGTTTTTTTTAACAGCCTGTCTTTGACAATGTGAAGAAAAAAACGATTATCCCTCAATGTCCTCACCTCACTACTTTGTCCTAAAGATTATTCTTGAATCTGAATGTTGAGTATTACTAGGCTACTGCATCAAAAAGACAGGTAAAAAAAAGTGATGTCTTCATTATGGCTGTCTGCAATCACAAAAGAGATCGGGGGGAGGGGTAGTCAAAGAGACTGTGTCTGTGTGTGTGTGCGTGCGTGTGCGTGCGCGCGGCATTGACAAGTGGCTAAATCTGTCTGGATGAAGGTCAACAGTAGTGAATAGTTTCTCTGACCCTATGACCTCAAAGGTCCAGTTTGACATCTCAATCTACAGCCTTCTGTGTCCATGACAAAAGCGCCAGTGACAGAAAGAAAGAGAAGGATACTATTTCATACAAGATAAAGGACAACTGGGTGATTTTATTAAAATGGTTTAATTTTTTTTTACAATAATGTAATTTTACAATAACCTACTCAAAATACTCTGTTATGGCAAAGTGGAAGAAACGTTTTAACATTTATTAAAGATTAATACAAATTTGATAAATCAAATATAGTCGTTGCATTTGAATTCAGCCCCTTTGTTCAGACAAGCCTAAATTGGTTCAGGAGTAAAATGTGGCTTGACAAATCACGTAATAAGTTACATGGACTCACTCTATGTGAAATAATAGGGGTTGACATGATTTGTGAATGACTAACTCTTCCTCTGTCCTGCATACATTCAACATCTGTAAGGTCCCTCAGTCAAATATTTAATTTCAAGCATAGATTCAACTACAAAGACCAGGGAGCTTTTCAAAAGCCTCATAAAGAAGGGCAGTGATTGGTAGACGAGTAACTATGACAAATTAGACATTGAATATCTCTTTAAGCATTGCCAAGTTAATAATTATGCTGTGGATAAACCACCCAGACACATCAAAGATACAGTCGTCCTTCTGAACTAAGGCCATTGGTGATTTTAAAACAGTTCAATAGTTCAATGGCTTTAACGGGAGAAAACTGAGAATGGATCAACAACATTGTAGTGACTCCACAATAATGAATCAAATGACAAAGTGAAAAGAATAATACAAATATACAGAATACAAGGCACACTAAAGTCATCCCATAAAGGAATACACTTTTTGGTCTAAATGCAAAGCTTTATGTTTGGGGAAAATCCAACACAATACATCACTGAGTAACTGCCTCCTTATCTTCAAGCATGGTGGTGTCTGCATCATGGTATGAGTATGCTTGACATCTGCAAAGACTAGGGAGTTTTTCAGAATAAAAAGAAACAGGATGGAGCTAAGCACAGGCAAAATACTACAGGAAAACCTTTTTCAGTTTGCTTTACAACAGACACTGGGAGAGGAATTCACCTTTCAGCAGGACAATAACCTACAACACAAGGCCAAATCTGCATTGGAGTTGTTACCAAGAAGACAGTGAATGTTTCTGAGTGGCCAAGTTACAGTTTTTACTTGAATCTGCTTGAAAATCTGCGGTAAGACTTGAAAAATTGCCGTCTAGCCATGATCCCCAACATCTTGACAGAGCTTGAAGAATTCAGAAAAGAATAAAGGGATAAAATTGCAGTCACTGCCAAAGGTGTTTCTAACATGTATCGACTCAGGGAACTGAATACTTATGCAGCGACTTTGAGTATTTTGTGTATTTTTATGAATTTGTATTAATTCAATTTTAATACCATTCTAGGGATATTCGTATTTTTGCAAGGCAATGTACAGTGGGGAGAACAAGTATTTGATACACTGCCGATTTTGCAGGTTTTCCTACTTACAAAGCATGTAGAGGTCTGTAATTTTTATCATAGGTACACTTCAACTGTCAGAGACGGAATCTAAAACAAAAATCCAGAAAATCACATTGTATGATTTTTAAATAATTAATTAGCATTTTATTGCATGACATAAGTATTTGATCACCTACCAACCAGTAAGAATTCCGGCTCTCACAGACCTGTTAGTTTTTCTTTAAGAAGCCCTCCTGTTCTCCACTCATTATCTGTATTAACTTCACCTGTTTGAACTCTTTACCTGTATAAAAGACACCTGTCCACACACTCAATCTAACAGACTCCAACCTCTCCACAATGGCCAAGACCGGAGAGCTGTGTAAGGACATCAGGGATAAAATTGTAGACCTGCACAAGGCTGGGATGGGCTACAGGACAATAGGCAAGCAGCTTGGTGAGAAGGCAACAACTGTTGGCGCAATTATTAGAAAATGGAAGAAGTTCAAGATGACGGTCAATCTCCCTCGGTCTGGGGCACCATGCAAGATCTCACCTCGTGGGGCATCAATGATCATGAGGAAGGTGAGGGATCAGCCCAGAACTACACGGCAGGACCTGGTCAATGACCTGAAGAGAGCTGGGACCACAGTCTCAAAGAAAACCATTAGTAACACATTACGCCATCATGTATTAAAATCCTGCAGTGCATGCAAGGTCCCCCTGCTCAAGCCAGCGCATGTCCAGGCCCGTCTGAAGTTTGCCAATGACCATCTGGATGATCCAGAGGAGGAATGGGAGAAGGTCATGTGGTCTGATGAGACAAAAATAGAGCTTTTTGGTCTAAACTCGCCATGTTTGGAGGAAGAAGAAGGATGAGTACAACCCCAAGAACACCATCCCAACCGTGAAGAATGGAGGTGGAAACATCATTCTTTGGGGATGCTTTTCTGCAAAGGGGACAGGACGACTGCACCGTATTGATGGGAGGATGGATGGGGCCATGTATCGCGAGATCTTGGCCAACAACCTCCTTCCCTCAGTAAGAGCATTGAAGATGGGTCGTGGCTGGGTCTTCCAGCATGACAACGACCCGAAACACACAGCCAGGGCAACTAAGGAGTGGCTCCGTAAGAAGCATCTCAAGGTCCTGGAGTGGCCTAGCCAGTCTCCAGACCTGAACCCAATAGAAAATCTTTGGAGGGAGCTGAAAGTCCGTATTGCTGGGCGACAGCCCCGAAACCTGAAGGATCTGGAGAAGGTCTGTATGGAGGAGTGGGCCAAAATCCCTGCTGCAGTGTGTGCAAACCTGGTCAAGAACTACAGGAAACGTATGATCTCTGTAATTGCAAAGAAAGGTTTCTGTACCAAATATTAAGTTCTGCTTTTCTGATGTATCAAATACTTATGTCATGCAATAAAATACAAATTAATTACTTAAAAATCATACAATGTGATTTTCTGGATTTTTGTTTTAGATTCCGTCACTCACAGTTGAAGAGTACCTATGATAAAAATTACAGACTTCTACATGCTTTGTAAGTGGGAAAACCTGCAAAATCGGCAGTGTATCAAATACTTGTTCTCCCCACTGTATGTGATCGTATACAAATGTAAGCAAGGTTTGAAATTATTATGTTTTAGTCAAATATTATACTGTATATCTTTTTGGGATTCTTGCGGTCAATTTGTAGTTACAAATTATTTGTAATTATATTCCGGCCCCCTGACCATCCGCTCAAGACAAAAATCGGCCTGTGGCTGAATCTAGTTGAGGATCCCTGTGCTAGGGGATTCTGGAGTGGTGATATCTTCATCATCAAACCAAATGTGTTTTGAAGGAGGACTCCTCTAATGACGCCGCTCTCATTCTCCGTTTTCTATTTCACCAGGGTTGTGTTCATTAGACATTCTCTTAAGCAATAACGCATTTTATTCTATTTTGTGCCCACTGAACACAACCCAGGACACATTTCCATTTGGGTTGGGGGCTCCTATGGCTCCCTTGGCTCCTGTGGCTCGCATGGCTCCCCTAGCTCCCATGACTGTTGGTTGGGCTCCTGATGTCTTTAGTTGACTGTCTCCTTGTGATTAATGGTGACCATGTTGAAACATGTACATCTCAGACATCCTTACATTCTTACACAGATATGGAAGGCAATTTCAGGTGTGGGGCCATCTCTGGAGAAGCACTTATCTCGGGCCTTGAGCTCAGCATTTGGGATGGAGCAATGGAGGGTGCATTTTGAGAGAGGGGAGCCTGGTGGGGAGGGAGGAAGTACTCTGACCCCCACAGGCAAGGCCCCGTAGGCCCCAGACCCAGCCTTGGCAGACCCAGCCCCAGACCCCAGCCTGTGACATTAAGGATATTTAAAGACTGGGACTGGGACTGGGACTCTCAAGACACTGGGCTCAAGACACTAATTATGTACATGCTAGGCTACCGGTCTGTTTTGGGAAAGGATTTCATTAGCTGCAGTGAGCTAGCTACATGCTAGGCAACCTGTCTGTTTCTGGGCAGCGTTTCAGCTAGCCAACCCTGGCCAATGACCAATCCAGGGTCTAAGGAGCTAAGAGAAACACCACAATGAATCGCCACAGTGGGGTCTACATGGCAGCACTCTGCATGAGAGAACAGGCCAGCATCAATCACTCTGCCACCACCATCCTGCCAGCAGCAATCATCAACCACCAGTCTGCCACCACACAGCTACCAGTACAGGACCAACCACTGCTCAGACTGATTACAAGCCTAGTCCTTTACATCATAAGCCCACTATCCACACCCTCCCTCCCCTCCTTCACTCTTTCCCCTCTGGTGGTCGTCAAGCTGACCAACGAGCCTTGGCAAATTGCCTCTGAAATGTTGAAATGTTTTGGCCAACGTAACCGAGGATCGGAGAGGAGGAGAGAGGGGAGGAGAGAGGAGAGACCATCACCAGGAGTCAAGCAAACACCAACCAACCACACAACTTAACACTTCTAGCCTAAGGCGTTGGTGCTGAATGCGTAGAGAAACTGAAACAAAAGACTGCAGCCTTGCTGTCCTAACAGGAAAGGTCAATTTGGAAGCATGTGATTGAGTTAATTGAAATCAACATCCATGATGGTACAAGTGAGGGCACTTGGCAAGGAGCCTCATGCCAACATCCAGCTCTCTGCGCTCAGCTGCAGCCTGCCTGCCCTCAGCTCTGGGCTATACTTGTTCGGAGCGCAGAGCATGCTGGAAGGACAGAGCGTGGTCCACATGCCTGTCATGGTATCATGCAAATAAATCATACAAATAAAAGTATTATTGTTATTGTTATTGTTATTATTATTATTATTATTATTATTATTATATAAAGCTGATGGGTTTAGGGATGAGGATGGGAGAAGAGAAACTCAGGGTTAAGTTTCAAATTTCCTATATAGCGCACTACTTTTGACCATAGCCAATATAGAGAATAGGGTGCCATTTGGAACGCAGCCGAATCTCTCGCTAGCGTCATGGATGCCCTGCGTGACCTGCGTCATTGCTTCTTTACAAGGACATTGAGGATCTTGAATGGGGGGAGCCCTCAGTGTACTGAACCACACCGCCCAGCCTTGAAGGGAGGACGGGTGATGGGTCTACTTTACAGAGTAGTAGATAAAGGCTGGCTTCCATCTCCTCCCACCACACACACACCACCCCCCACCCCACCCCCAAAAACACACACACACACCCCGAGCACTGAGGCACCACAGAGACCCCAGAGGAGCAGCACATAATAACAGTACACTAATTAGCCAAGGAACTGACCACTCAATTACTCACGGTTCAGTCAACATTCAAAGGTTGAAGGGGACCCTGCTTCATGATACACATAGGAAACTATCTAAATATTATACAAATTAGCTTTGTACCACGGGTACACACATACAGTCAGTTAGTACAGACATACAGTATGGCACAGTACTCACAAATACCACAAAGACTGATGTACTGTAAGTGGAGCGAACACATCAACGAGGTGCATTTTGATGATATTGAAGCTCCATTACTGTAATGTTAGACCTGTCTGAGACAATTGAAAGCCACCATAAATGTTAAACAGCCATTAACAGTGCATTCAGAAAGTATTCAGATCCCTTGACTTTTTCCACTTTTTGTTACATTAGAGCCTTATTCTAAAATGCATTACACACAATACCCCACAATGACCAAGAAAAATCTGGTCTTTAGAATTTTTTGCATAAAATACTGAAATATTACATTTACATAATTATTCAGACACTTCACTCAGTACTTTGTTGAAGTACCTTTGGCAGCGATTGCAGCCTTGAGTTTTCTTGGGTATGACGTTACAAGTTTGACACACCTGTATTTGGGGAGTTTCTCCCATCCTTCTCTGTAGATCCTCTCAAGCTCTGTCAGGTTGAATGGGGAGCGTCGCTGCACAACAATTTTCAGGTCTCTCCAGAGATGTTCGAATGGGTTCATGTCGGGCTCAGGCTGGGCCACTCAAGGACATTCTGGGACTTGTCCCGAAGCCACTCCTGCGTTGTCTTGGCTGTGTTCTTAAGGTCGTTGTCCTGTTGGAATGTGAACCTTCGCCCCAGTCTGAAGTACTGAGCGCTCTGGAGCAGGTTTTCATCAAGGATCTCTCTGTACTTTGCTCCGTTCATTTTTGCCTCAAACCTGACTAGTCTCCCAGTCCCTGATGCTGAAAAACAACCCCACAGCATGATGCTGCCACCATCATGCTTCACCGTAGGGATGGTGCCAGGTTTCCTCCAGACGTGACGCTTGGCATTCAGGCCAAAGAGTACAATCTTCGTTTCATCAGACCAGATAATCTTGTTTCTCATGGTCTGAGAGTCTTCAGCTGTCATTTGGAAAACTCCAAGCGGTCTGTCATGTGCCTTTTACTGAGGAGTGGCTTTAATCTGGCCACTCTACCATAAAGGCCTGATTGGTGGAGTGCTGCAGAGATGGTTGTCCTTCTGGAAGGTTCTCCCATCTCCACAAAGGAGCTCTAGAGCTCTGTTAGAGTGACCATTGGGTTCTTGGTCACCTCCCTGACCAAGAATGATGGAGGCCAATGTGACCTTCAACGCTGCAGAAATGTGCCTCGACACAATCCTGTCTCGGAACTCTATGGACAATTATTTCGACCTCATGGCTTGGTTTTTGCTCTGACATGCACTGTCAACTGTGGGACCTTATATAGACAGGTGTGTGCCTTTCCAAGTCATGTCCAATCAATTCAATTTACCACAGGTGGACTCCAATGAAGTTGTAGAAAGATCTCAAGGATGATCAATGGAAACAGGATGCACCTGAGCTCAATTTCGAGTCTCATAGCAAAGGGTCTGAAAATGTATGTACATTTATTTTGTATACATTTGCAAAACATTCTGAAAACCTGTCATTATGGGGTATTGTGTGTAGATTGCAAAAAAAAGAAGTATTTCATCCATTTTAGAATAAGGCTGTAACAGTAACAAAATGTGGAAAAGGTCAAGGGGTCTGAGTACTTTCCGAATGCGCTGTAGCTTGCTCATTTCCAGACCGGTATTACAACTCTTTAATTAAATTCTATATTAATTACAAAACAAATTACTAATTTTCCAGCAGAAGCCTCCTGGTGAGATTATTTTACTGTTATATAAAATACTATAATAATATAACATGATTATAACAAGCCACAATTATTCCAGAATCGTCATGCATAATACACCTTAAATCCATTCAACATCTTAGACAAAACATTCCTCCGGACATGACTTTGTGCATCATGAAATAAATACATATTTACAAAATAATTACAGGGGCTTTTTCCATAATCATTGTTACGGATATACAAGCAGTGATGATCTTTAATGATGATGCTTTTTATACTGTTTTTATACTGCTTTTTACTATATTCCTTTGCCATCCAACTGACATACAACCATGGGAGTCATTAGCAGAAGCCTGTGGTGTAGATTTAATTACATATAAAACCCTGTGAGTTATACCTCCAGCCCAATTAGCACAGGGCTGCTTAAGAGACCAGAAGGTTGTGTTCCCAGGTGTGTATCCAAGGTTCTTAACCTGAATTACCTCCATAAACATCCATATGGAACACGCAGGCTGCTTCCAAAATGGCTCCATATTCCCTATATAGTGCACTACTTTTGAGCAGGGCCCATAGGCATCTGGTCAAAATGTGTGCACTAAATAGTGAATAGGGTCTGATTTGGCATACAACCACAGATCTGGGACATACAGAGCTGACACACTCTTCATATGTTTTTAATTGCACTTCATATGGGCTTTAATGGGTTTAATAGAAGGGTAACATATCTAGTATATGCTATTTTGTAGCATAAGGAAAGTATATGCTGATTTTTAACATAAGGAAAGTTTTCCAAAAAAAGAATACCAGTAAAACTAGTTGTACTATATATACTATGAGTACATGTAGTATTATCAATGAGTATGGTTACACAGATTAATAAAATAGTTTGATTAAAATGTTTACATGCTTTGCAAGAAAAAACATTTCCCTAATAATCGTGTTTACAAGGACACATCTGAAATTCCCAACTTATGGGAATTTGATAAATGCAGAAAATTGCCAATAAAAAAAAAAAGTTATACAACAATGACCATGTTATTTATGGAAAGTTTGTACATGACAACTACTTCTAAGATGCACTTTCAGTTATTCCGAACTCACCCGCGCCAAATAATGATTCTCGCTCGGCTGGTGCTAGCACGTGCGCAGATCAAATACACCACTAGAACTCCGATTAAGGTGTTTACATGTACTAATAATTCTAAAGATTGCTCAGAAAAACAGTTGCTATAATCAGCATATGTCACTTAGATTATGACTGTACGCCGATTAAGATAAACAGAGTAAGGTGTTCACATGACTAATGCATTATTGTGCATGTAAACATACTCAATGTTGTAGTAGTAGTAGTATGTAGTATGCAGTAATATAGCTTAGACTGACCTTCATATGGGTTTAATGAGTTTAATTAAATAAAATCAATGTTTGTAGTGTTTCACACAAGAAAAGTTTAAGCATCTTCCACGAAAAACTGGTTTCAATATGTATACCACATGTATCTAGACCAATATTTTTTCATCTACAACGTATAATAACTACACATCCAACTAGACTACAGATCTAAGACTACAATACACAAAAGCATGCACACACATTTTCTTCAGAAAACATAGATTGCATTCGGAAAGTATTCAGAGCCCTTGGCTTTTTCCTGTTACAGCCTTATTCTAAAATGTATTAAATTATATTTTTTCCTCATCAATCTACACACAATACCCCATAATGGCAAAGCAAAAACAGGTTTTTAGAAATGTTTGCACATTTATTAAAAATAAAAAACAGAAATATCTTATTACATAAGTATTCAGACAATTTGCTATGAGACTAGAAATTGAGCTCAGGTGCATCCTGTTTTCATTGATCATCCTTGAGATACTTCTACAAGTTCATTGGAGTCCACCTGTGGTGTTTTTCAGTGGCAGGGACTGGTAGACTAGCCAGGATCAAGGCAAAGACGAACGGAGCAAAGTACAGAGAGATCCTTGATGAAAACCTTGATGATTGACCTCAGACTGGGGTGAATGTTCACCTTCCAACAGGACAACGACCCTAAGCACACAGCCATGTCCTTGAGTGGCCCAGCAAGAGCCCGGGCTTGAACCCAATCGAACATCTCTGGAGAGACCTGACAATAGCTGTTTTTTATTTTTTATACATTTGCAAAATTTTCTAAAAACCTGTTTTTGCTTTGTCATTGTGGGGTGTTGCGTGTAGATTGATGAGGGGGAAAAACAATTTCATCCATTTTAAAATAAGGCTCCAACGTAAGAAGATGAAGGGTCTTAAAAGTTTCCGAATGCACTACCTTTTCTAGTTTTAGTATGTATACTACAGGTAGTTGTAGTAGTAGACTAATCATAGTTCTGTGTACATCACCAAACTCACAGTTAAAGCATTGCTTCTCTGCTGTCCTTTCATGATCTACACTTTCAAATAAGACTTACTGCAGTCATTATATTTGTATTCCTCTCACACTGTACTGATCATCTGCAACCATCTGCATAGGTTTATAGCCAGTGTCATCATGGAGCTCTTCAGAGACCCTGTCACAATGCTTTACAGCGCTGTTAAAGCCTGCTTCTGTCCTGTGACTCTACCCGCATCATAACAAATTGCACATTGAAAGATTTTGACAGTATCTCCTCTCCTCTTCTCTCTTTTCCTCCCTTTTTGGCTCATTTCTCTCTTCTTCCCTCTCCATTTCTCTCCTCTCCTCTCCTCTCCTCTCCTCTCCTCTCCTCTCCTCTCCTCTCCTCTCCTCTCCTCTCCTCTCCTCTCCTCTCCTCTCTCTATCCCCCTCCCTCGTCCCTCGTCCCTCTCCCTGTACATGTCTGGATGAAGCATTTCAGAGTACATCTCTTCTACACAGAGATACCAAAGAACATATCTGAACTGCACTTTTCAGAGCACTCTGCCTGTGGTTATGGAACCCTGACCTGTTCATCGGATGTGCCACCTTGTCCCAGACCTGCTGTTTTCATCTCTCTTTCTCTCTCTCTCGCTCTCTCTCGCTCTCTCTACCGCACCTACGCTCTATCGCACCGCACCTGCGCTCTCTACCGCATCTAAATGCCTGGCTATGAAAAGCCAAGTGACATTTACTCCTGACGTATTTACCTGTTGCAACCTCTACAACCACTATGATTATTATTTGATCCTGCTGGTCATCTATGAACGTTTGAACATCTTGGAGAAAGAACTGGCTATAATGGCCATGAATTGTTATAATCTCCACCCGGCACAGCCAGAAGAGGACTGGCCACCCCTCAGAGCCTGGTTCCTCTCTAGGTTTGGGGTTTTAGGCTGGGTTTCTGTATAGCACTGTGACATCGGCTGATGTAAAAAGGGCTTTATAAATACATTTGATTGATTGATTGTGTACTATAGTATAATGTCAAAGAGGCAAAGTACATCTTCAAAACTCCCTATCTTTCCAACAAACATGATGATGTTAGACTTAACTTAGCTAAATCGTTTTACTATGAAAAGAGACATCAATATTGTGTTGTACTGCTCACTAAAATGATAAGATCTATAATGGTATAGCTGCGAGCAGCAATGAGCGGGGTTCCCAGGATGACAGAAAGGACACAAGATCAGTTGGATAAAAAAGTGCAATCAGTGAAAGCATTACCATGTTAATTTAAATCTCATTGGGTACACTCCACATTAGCATTCCAAAATTCTTCAATACACTCTCACTGCTGTAAAATGTTAAGTGCACAAGTGGCAGGACTTCCGGTTTCTAATTATACTTAATAAAATATCCACTTTTCTCAACATCCAGCCCTCATAAAATGTGATTATACAGATATACTAATACTAATTATAATATTTAATTTTGTTCGTCTGCATAATTTAAATCTAACATTAATTTGCATGAGACAAAGTCCACTAGATCAATAGTTATTGCTCTAGTATCTAATGGTGCTACTGATGTCAATGACATATATAGTGCCACAAACTGGTCTGGTGCAGCAATCTATTTAAGCCGATGTCTCACGAAGAAATCTGGACATAATTTATATTGCTTCTAGGTTCACCCCCCAAAAATGTTTCCATCGCATTGAAACATTTTGCAACAGAATCTGCATCATGACAACACAGATGTCAGTGCTGCTACAAAGCATGACAAAAGAGACATGCCAAATGGGAAATGTATTTAAAAACTATAGACACCATGGCTAGTCATGGTCTATGCACATGGTCTGGCAGTCATTACATTTAATTTTAAAAGTGAACCCAGATCTTTCTCTGTCCAGTTTCCACTGAAATATTCCTAAATTAACTGCACTAGCTAGCGAGTTTATAAACAAGCTAGCTCATCGCTAGCTTGTTTAGCTAGCTTGCTAGGTAAAACATGGTAGTCAAACATGCAACATTTTGGCTAGCTAGCTAAATTGTAAAGCTTGATGTGATGTATGACAGGAATTGCATGTTGCATGCAATTTAAATTTTGTTTGAATTGCTTCGTATATGAGCAGTTGCTTGAGATGTCATTTGGAATTTTCATCTGCAACAGAAATTGCGTCCAGATTGCTTCATGTGACACAGGCTTGCGAGATTAAATCTTCAGTTTCATACTTTTCATTCAGGTAAGTTTAGTAGATTGGCTTGATACCGGTAAAACTGGTCCAGTCACTTAGTTCAAATAAAGCAAAATGATGTACTAATATGAAAGTGAAATTGACAGTTTTTTTTATAAAGTATATAAACAATTATATAAACCCACCATAGTGATGTCAGTGAAGATTGAGTCCCAGGCGAAAGTTTTTTTGGATGTGGACGCGCATTGGACAGTCCTTGCACTTTCAAACCAAGGCCAATGGCCACCGGGCAAAATGTCCAGACCCAGAAACAAATAGTTTTTTGCATATTTTTGGGGGTTGTTTTAATATGGTCATACCATGGACCATTCAGCTATTTAGAATTTTTGCTATTCTCAAAAAAAATATATAAAAATGATTTGATAAAGTATTGCATTTAGCCTTTTATCATATCATGAACATCATATCCAAAAATTATAATTTCGTAACCTAATACATCCGATAATAAGCACAGAGATCTGTTGATAAAGTGGTGCACTTTCTCACAGCAACTTTTGAGGACTTTACATGTTGTGGTGGTCGTCTGAAAAAAGTACAGTACATGACACAAGCTGAATTAAATGTAAAATACTTTGAAAATAAAAAGCTTGTGGTATGCTCAGTGCTCCATTGACAACTCATAGTGATACGCTTGTTTTTGTGAGAATGTCATGACTCAAAATCGATATCTATCTTACCTGTATATTGTTTTATGTCTTCCGGATTTGAGAAGAACGATATAAGTTCAATGTTGAGTCTGTCAGTTAGCCTTAATTCTTGAACAACATCAAGCCTAGCTGACGCAATGCTACAATATTTTCCAGATTTTTGACCACTTTCTTTCTCTGGCCTCCATTGATTTAGTCACCCTAGTTTTGGCCGTCCTACAAGGCTAAACACTTTTCAACTGATTATGATATAGACATGAAGTGTGGACTATTGTTTTTCTTAGAGGTGTATCTTACACAGTTGACATATTATTTTACCCTTTGGTCAAAATATGTGTTTTTGATTGGACACCCATTACAAACGTCTATTTGGAGGTCTTGCCTGACAAGCTGAGTTGCACCTCGAAGGCTAATATGACTTTTTTTTGTCTAAATTACACTAACTTATAGTGGCATGTAAATACAATGACATTGCTAAAGTAGGCAAATAATTAGTACTTTGACATATTATGATGTTGTCAAATGTACTTTAGAGAGATGGTAATGTTGCCATAACTATTACTTGCAAAGTTTGTCAAAAATAGCTAGCAATACAATGGTCCTCTCAATCTTAGTTAGCTGGCTAAAGTTATACTGCATTTAAAGTCAATCTGGCAACATCACAATCATGACAGAAGTTTTTCCTACTAATTATTTGCCTTCTTTTGAAATGGTCTACCGGTATACTCACCACCATTTGGGAACAACAAACTACCATCATTAAGTTTGCTGACAACATAATGGTGGTTGGCCTGATCAGCAATGACAATGACAGCCTATAGGGAGGAGGTCAGTGACCTGGCAGTGTGGTGCCAGGACAACAACTTTTCCCTCAATATCAGCAAGACAAAGGAGCTGATCGTGATCTACAGGAAACCGAGGGCCAAACACGCCTGCATTCACATCACCTGGTTCCTCGGTGTCCACATCACTAAGAAATTAACATGGTCCACAAACACCAACACAACTATGAAGAGGCACGACAACACCTCCTCCGCCTCAGGAGGCTGAAAAGATTTGGCATGGGCCCTCAGATCCTCAAGAAGTTCTACAGCTGCTCCATTGAGAGCGTCTTAACTGGCTGCATCACCGCTTGGTATGGCAGCTGCTTGGCATCCGACAACAAGACAATACAGAGGGTAGTGTGTACGGCCCAGTACATCACTGGTTCAAGCTCCCTGCCATCCAAGACCTCTATACCAGGCGGTGTAAGAGGAAGGCCCTAAAATTTGTCAAACAATTTGTCAAACTACTGCACGGAGCACCAAGTCTAGGTCCAAAAGGCTCCTTAACAGCTTCAACCCCCCCCCCACCCCCCAAACACACACATTTGACCCGGTACCCCCCTTTATATAGCTCATCATTGTGTTACTTTTTTATAAAAATACTTTCGTTTATTTAGTAAATATTTTCTTAACTCTATTTTTTTAACTGCATTGTTGGTTAAGGGCTTGTAAGTAAGCATTTCACTGAAAGGTCTACACCTGTTGTATTCGGCGCATGTGACAAATAACATTTTATTTTATTTGGTAATCTAAGACAACGTTTACCCATGGATTGTATGATATATCGGTGGGATACCTCTTTGGATCCAATGGTATAAAAACATGTCATGAAACTTCTGTAAATAATGACTTACCAAGTGTTTTAATCCACAAATCTACTCCCTTTTAAGGCATTCCCCGGTGACAGTACTTAGCATATTGTTGGGAATAACCATCCATTCACGTGATGGGGAGAACCTTGCATTGGGCCCTTTGGCTATGTAAAACAGACTCTTTAGTCTGCATCATATAGCTGCAGGTTATCACTGCGGTATTCTTAAAGGAAATTGTGACAAGTTCATAGAAGGATGGGGTGGAGGGTGGCAGTGGGGGTTGAAAGAAATAGGCGGGGGGGGGGGGGGGTACATCACTAGGGACAGCCCTGTTGATTTCACAAATGCATTTTAAAAGGTCCCACGCTAAACTTCAGTAAGACAGCAGGATTTGTGTGTAACTTTGAACTCCTGCAGAACAGTAGAGAGGGGATGCTACCTCCTCTAACTAACAAGACGGAGGTGCTGTGGACTGGGTTAAGAGGGCCTTAAGGAGGCATCGTGCTGGAAAGAGAGAGAGAGAGAGAGAGAGAGAGAGAGAGACAGAGAGAGAGAGAGAGAGAGAGAGAGAGTCAGAGAGAGTAACAGGTTACAGGGATACGGTATGCTGGCCTGTCTACAACAGCCTCCTTGAGTGTAGAAGAGGGCCCTCCGTGGGCCACAACCACTAATAGGATGGGAGGATGCTGGTAAAAAGCACTCAGCACCAATTGCATGAATAAAAAGAAAGAAAGTGCCAATGGCACAGTGGGATAACAAGACAACAGAGGAGGGTAAAGCATTGGGCAGGGCAGAGAGAGGGAGTCAGTGAGAGCCAAGGCATCCTTCACAATATCATTGAGAAGGAGAAAGAAATGTGGGAAAATGAAAATGTGTGCCTATAGGTATGAGGCTAATTAGTTACGTTTTCGTCTCTACGAGAAAGGGAAAGCAGGGCAGAAGAGAACGCTTATTTCAATATTCCCCAAAGATTGTCTTCAAAGCTAAAACTGGGGATATGAAATGCATCAGAAATAATAATAATGGGAGAAGCGTGTGACACTGCTGGCGGTTTCCTGTTCTCCCTCCTTCATAACATACCCCTCTCTCTCCTTTCTCTCTCTCCCTTCCTTCCTCTCTTTCTCTGCCTTGCACTCTCTCTCTCTCTCTCTCTCTCTCTCACTCTCTCTTTATCCTGCTCTTTCTCTCTCATCTATTATTCTCATCTATTAGTCTCTTTCTTTTTGTTTCTCTATTTCTTTCTCTCCCTCTCTCTCTCTCTTTCTCTCTCTCCCGCTCTCTCGCTCTCTTCTCTGTTTTTCTCTCTTTCTTTCCTTTCTCTCTCTTTTCCTCTCTCTCTTTCATTCTCTCTCTCTCTTTCTCTCTGTCTTCTCTGAGTGGGCCTGTTGTCTGCTGTAATATTCACACTGAGGAGGAAAAGGCAACTGCAATAACAATGAACCTGATTATACAGTATTTACCTTATTGTTATCATGATACAGTATTTACCTTATTGTTATCATGATACAGTATTTACCTTATTGTTATCATGATACAGTATTTACCTTATTGTTATCATGATACAGCATGCACATTATTGTTATGAGAAAAATGTCACGAACAACAACCAAACAAATGAAAACAACACATAATACTCATCTACGAGACTTTATGATTCTACTTCTAATCCCACAACTACAGTAGCCTGTAAACTGTACATACTATAATGTGAGTAGAATGTGACAAAATGTATGTGGCTATCATATGATTTACAATATGAAAGATATAAAACATCCTTTTCTGTTGTTACTGTAGATCAGCGTTAGCCCTGGTGCCCATTGGAGAGAGAGGGGCAGGATGGGACATGTCCCTCATTTACGCCCTGCACCGGGCGATCATGCCCCGGAGACCTCCTATTATTAATTATACTTCTTAACAAACGCTCTGCAGCCTCTACACTCTCACACACACATATGCACACACACATATGCACACACAATTCAACTTCTTAACCAACACTCTCTAAGTGTGGCCCATGTAGTCTGGAACAGAACAGGGGTGCTGCGGAAGCCGGCTCGCTGACGGCGTGATTTACAGTAACGGACGCCAACGTTTGTTTTAAAGAACACATAGTTCAGGACACACCAGACAGGCAAATTCATCTCCAGTATAAATACACTGGTTGCTATCGCCACTCAACACTCTTTCAATTTATCACCAGTTAGGACAGCAGCACTACTGTAGCATGTAAACAAATGGACTTTCAAGGGCTGCGTCCGAAATGGCACACTGTCACCTATAGTACCAGTCAAAAGTTTGGACACACCTACTCATTCAATGTTTTTTCTTTATTTTTACTATTTTCTTCATTGTAGAATAATGATTTATGAAATAACACATGGAATCATGTAGTAACCAAAAAAGTGTTAAACAAATGTAAATATATTTTATATTTGAGATTCTTCAAAGAAGTTGATGACAGCTTTGCACACTCTTGGCATCTATGAATGGGTTAGGTAACATTGTGAAACAAAGTAGCAGGATCATTGGTAACTGACAGTAAGTGACCTTTCTCACCTGTATCAGACACAAGCCATAAGCAAGGCGCAATCCATTCGGACGGACTCCCAGCATCCTTTGTTTGACGATGCTTCACTCAGTGCGCAGATACAAGTTCCCTAAGTTTAAAACTAACAGGTCTACACTCTCCTTCATCCCAGCTGCTACCAGCTTCCTCAACAAGCTGTAGTAGTACTGCTGTGTACATATTGCTGTTTACTGTTTTTGGTGTATATTACTGTCAAGTGTTCATTGTGTTTTTTTATATCTGCTGCTAAATGAACTGCTCCTCGGGAACAATAAAGATTCTACTCTACTAGTTTTGTTTTGTCTCTCTTGTCGTGATGTGTGTTTGGTCCTATATTTATATTTTATTTATTTGTATTTTTAATCCCATCCCCTGTCCCCGTCTTTTGCCTTTTGGTAGGCTGTAATTGTAAATAAGAATTTGTTCTTAACTGACTTGCCTAGTTAAATAAAGGTTAAATAAAATAAATACTAGGAAAACGGTCTATCTATACCTTTTTCATCTATGTCTTAAAAAAAACAGTATTTTAAAATCAAGCTTTGTCTACATCGCATCCTTTGTCTGTTTCCCAATATGCATGATCACTCTATTGTGAGAGCATTAGTATCACTTTCATTAAGAGGACACTAATTACATTGTAACCACGTCAGTAATTACCATATCATTACCATGATCGCTCAGTGTTTTGTGTGTTCTTTCCCTCCTTGTTGGAGGGAGGGGATGCCTGTAAGCTCAGTTAGTCTCATGATGACAAGACAAGAGGAGCATTCCCTTCCTGCAAGGCAATCCAGGGTTGTATCTCAAATGGCTCCCTATTCACCTATATAGGGTTCTGGTCAAAAGTAGTGCACTATATAGGTAATAGGGTGCCATTTGAGATACGGCCCTCAACCATCCAGGGCCAATTCACCATGACAATAGAGGCTGAGAATTACCATGGAGGAACCCTGCTCCTGGCTCTTTAGGCTGCTTCTTCTTCCACCCAGCCAGGCAGCAGCTTGTTTACAGTATTCATGGGGGGCTGGGTGAAGGTTGACCCTGGCTGCTGACAACCTTGAGCAGGTCGGTCTCTGACTCCAGGCTTGTCCTGCTTGACGCCTCCGTCCATTTGTGGATCTTAGAGGGCTAAAGGGTCAGCTCCATTTTTACACCGTCAAGCCCCCCCTTGCCTCGATCTACACTCTGCCAGATACACTTACTGTCTCTCCCTCTCTCCTTCCCTCCCTCTCTCCTTCCCTCCCTCTCTCCCTCCCTCCTTGTCTCCTGTTACTGCTCTAGTCTCCTCTCTCTCACCCTGATACATAGCAACACTGATAGACGTGTCCCTCTCAGCCAGCGAGGAGGATTGTGCATTGTGTTATCCTTCAGTATCTCCACCCTTCTTTCCTTCCTCAGATTTTTTTCTCCCACGAAGCTGTCTGCTCACATTGCGTTACGGCAGCCAGCATGCAATACGATAGGACGACTCCTCCAAGCCATTGCAAAGAGATCAGCTTCTATTAAGGCCTTTATTATCATCCCAAATCAGTCGCTTTTTAGCATTTAAGTGTTCAAAAGTTCATGCCGAAATTTCCAGCACCATGCCTCTAGGTACGAATGGGAAGAGTGCATCGGGCAGCCGCTGCGATTAGATATACTCTCTTTTTTCCTATTAAAACCACTGTGTGAGTGTTAGTAAATTACAAGGGATTTCACAGGGCCAGAGTTGGTGTGATGAAATGCTATTTGAAAGAGCCTGGCACTAGCAATAAATGTTCACAGCGTTCAGCCCTATGGTGCATTGTGTGCAACAAATATTAAGCAAATCATCAGTTACTTTTGTCTTCTGGGCAGAATGTTGGAGCTGTAAATGTTACAATCCCATTTACCATTTGCAGCGAAACTACCCCCTCCATACCCACTGCCCACCCCCTGCATGCACACACACAAGCCACCCCCCCCCCCCCCCCCCGGGCTGTTCATCTCTAATGAAAGCGAGGATAAGGCAGACAGATCACACACTATGATGCCTGCCCTACATACTATATTTCCTTCCACCAAATACTTCACAAGATGTCACTGACATTATTTAAAGTGATTACATTTAGCAGAAGTGAATGTCATGGAACAACAATTACTCTCATGGCAATTTCAGCCCTTTTGACAATCTACCCTACAGCCCAGCCCTGCACTAAGACACACGCACACACACACACACACACACACACACACACACACACACACACACACAAACACTAACGTATCATATTATCCATACCATGAAAACCATATACTGGAAAACAAAGAAAATGTTTGTCTTATGGTTCTACCCAAGAGGAATTAGTTGCTGTCTGTACGTTATTTTTTTCAATAAATGCCATGAGGGCATATGACACTGAAATTTAAGTATGTGGACACTTCCAGCATAGCCATTGCAGAACTACAATTAGTGTTAATTGTAGTTCAACTATCACTAATGTCTAAACTTTGATAGTATTTATTTGTATTTGGTATTAAATAGTAATTCGTTGTGACCATAATATTTTAAGATCATTACAGATCTTTGTGAGATAAAGGCTTAATGAAGAAAATACATGAAATGTTATTTCATTTCATGTTTGTAATAATATGTTCAAAGAAAATGTACATAACATTTTGTGCCATAAAATTCTATGAATAAAAATCTAGTAATTATATTTAAGAATTCTCAAAACTCTGTTAATAAAAGAAACCTGTGCAGTGTATGCTATGAACATACTAATTTCCTACGTAGAAAATCAATCTGAGAGTATATATGCATGCAGGCACACATACGCACACACACACATGCACCCCCCCCCCCCCCCCCACACACACACACTTTCACACACATGCACATACTGTATATCATTGATATTTTTCAAACAAGGACACGCTGAGCCTGAAGCCAGTGCTTAATTGCACAAGCTATCATTACACCGAAAATCATCAATTTTAAAAATACACGAACACCTTTCATCTTCAGCCTCGTCTAATGGCACCAGTAAGAGCCGTCTGGAAGAGAGCTTGATGTAGTCAAACTATCTAAACAGCGCCAGCGGGTGCCTCGCAATCAGCACCATTGACGCAGATACTTTTGGACACGTGGCCGAGTGCTGCAATGATGTCTCACACAACCACCCGTCATCCATCCACCCGTCATCCTCTCCTCTCTTTTAATTTCTCTCTCCTATCTTCTATCCACCCCTCTCTTCTCTACACCTCTCTCCTCTCCTTTCCTCCTCTCTCTTCTCCTCTAACGGTATGGAATCAGATGTTGCCACCATGTTTGCCTGTTTTGCCATCATACAGACATCAATAAGAGAAAACATACTAATATGATCCATTGCTTGTGTGTGTGTGCTTGTATGTGCTTGTGTGTGTGTGTGTGTGTGTGTGTGTGTGTGTGTGTGTGTGTGTGTGTATGAGTGCCTGCCTGTGTGTTTATTTCCCTATTTCTTAGTTTTTCATCTCATTTGAGAATTGCTTGTTGTTCTAGCACCCTGTCTGTTAACCGTACCAGCCCTGTCTCTTTGTAGCACTGAGAGGATGCACTTGTCTCCTCCTCCTCCATATCTGACGCAGCAGCGGAGACTCAGGCTGGCCACAGCCACATGGCCCTCAGGGAGGCAGCATAATGACAATCTCCATGTCTGCATCAGATATGGCACCCTATTCCCTAGATAGTGCACTACCTGTGGGCCTTCGTCAAAAGCAGTGCACTATAAAGGGAATAGGGTGCCATTTGGGACTCTTCCTCTGCCTCCATTCTGTCTCATTTCAATTGTAAACGCTGCTGTTGCTTCTGCTGAAACACCCTGCACTTTGGACTGGTGATGGCAGCAACATAGTCAGACACCAGGCTAGGCCCTGCTTCACTGCTCAGTACTGCTGTCTCCTACGGTCTACTTGACATCAATGTAGGCTACTTTTTATGCAGCTGCAGAGGGGCTCCCTCTAGATTCTGTCATCGTTATACTTAAGTTATTTTATTTGATATTGTGTTTTTAATCCCATTTCTGTACTACTTTACAGCTCCTCCAGCTACATCACTGTATATAGGTAAGTCTCAGTGGGTGGTAGTAAATTAGCTATGGCTTAATAAAATCATTACAAATGCATCAATGCTAAAGTCAGACTTCATTATATGAAACAGTACAAGCCTCATACATAGTGTATTCCAAACATTACAAACCCATGTTTTTACATTCCACTGTTCCAGAGCTACAGTACATTCAGCGACAAGACAAGACTTTACTCCAATCCCACCATGTTAAATATTTCCATCCCAATACACATGCATTGTTCACTTAAGAAATAATACCATAATACACTCCACTTTAATTAGCAAGCACAAGGTCAGGGAGAGACTGACAAGAGGGGTTAGAGGTCAAGTAACATTTGGGGGCGGCTAGCAGTCGGCAAGCGTCCAATTTACACATGCAGCCAGCCGGGCCCTCATCTCTTAGCCTTAATATTGACAAATGCATAACAGCAGTGTCAAGCGGTGATCTGCCTGGGTTTTTTTCTCTTTCCTGATGCGGCGGGTCTCCCCTGAGTACGCTACAGAAACATATTCTCCTCAACCAATCCCAATGACAGCCAAATAGCCTGCTTGTCGCTAGTAAAACCCTGTCTAATGATGCGTGCCGAGGGAGCAACCCTGACTCCTTGTAGCAGGCTGAACACTGCCTAGTGTACAGAGAGGAGAGGAGAGGAGAGGAGAGGAGAGGAGAGGAGAGGAGAGGAGAGGAGAGGAGAGGAGAGGAGAGGAGAGGAGAGGAGAGGAGAGGAGAGGAGAGGAGAGGAGAGGAGAGGAGAGGAGAGGAGAGGAGAGGAGAGGAGAGGATTTATACCTCCACACGGACGAGTGAAAGACCCACGACACCACAAATAAGACAGCAGCATCCCAACAATCCTTTCCTTCTTATTCCCTCTCTCAATAATATTTATTCTAACACTCTCTCGTTCTATTTTCTCTCTCTGTTCCGTGTTATTTTAATTATGTTGCAATACAAAGTCAACATCCATTACAATAACCATTAACTTGCTGTTTTCTATCTGTTCCCACTACCTCTGTAGAGACAATTGGACATGATTGGTACAGTGGAATACAGGAGAAGAGAGAGAGGCCTTCTCACTGGTACAACATCATCAGGGTATCAACACTACTCGAACAGTGTGTGTGTGTGTGTGTGTGTGTGTGTGTGTGTGTGTGTGTGTGTGTGTGTGTGTGTGTGTGTGTGTGTGTGTGTGTGTGTGTGTGTGTGTGTGTGTGTGTGTGTGTGTGTGTGTGTGTGTGTGTGTGTGTGTGTGTGTGTGTGTGTGTGTGTGTGTGTGTGTGTGTGTGTGTGTGTGTGTGTGTGTGTGTGTGTGTGTGTATTTTAGGCTCCTCTTGTAACTCAGACCCCCCTGTTTTATAATTAGAAGTGAAATGATAGCAAGCTGAATATACAGTGCGTGGGGGTATAATGTATTCTTCATGAAACGATGGGGGTATGAAACACAGACAGACACAGATTCATATCCATACCCTGTTAATGTGATGCTGTGTTAAACATTGCACCGCACCTACAGTACCACCATCAACTAAATCAGAGTTGTACCATCTACACTACCAATTCATGGTGAGGGGAAATATAGGAGCCTGCTAAGTTGGCTTTCATAGTTTTTATTACCATTTTATCACATTCCAGTTTTTTGGTCCCAAGTTTTACTGATGCACTGAAGCTTTCTGGTTAGATGTTTTTTTTAATCTAAAATGTTTGGTTAATGTGGATCCCAACTCCTATTTCTAAATTGCATTTAAACTGAAATGTAACATACAGTACAGTAGCTGATACAGTAGATATTAAAGGCATTGTGCTGATCCTTAAAGAAGCAGGTGCCCTACAATGACATACAGACAGATAATTAAGTTAACAAGCAAGAGAATCTGATCTCAAACAAAGCAAAGGGGTCTCCTCTCTTCCTCCTCCAGATCTGAGTGGTTGCATCCCAAATGGCACCCTATTCCCTATAGGACTCTTGTCAAAAGTAGTGCACTATATAGGGAACAGGGTGCCATTAGGGACTCAAGCAGTGCTTCTATTTAAAACATTTATTTTTCATGTTCTTTTTCACAGATGACAGGGCCACTGGGCCAGCCAATGAGAGAGCAGGAGACCTTAGTGGTGTCTTAATGCCAAGAGAAGAGAAGAGGGGAGTGCTAACAGGCCCTGATTAGCTCCGTTTATCTCTAATTAATTACCTTTAACTAATTAGATGCCCTGTTTCAGTGAGACGCGGAGTCAAGTAGACCACATTATTAGTGTGCTCATCGCTGTGTCTTTACAATAGGCCTGAAATTAATGTAACGTGAGAAAATAATTCTGAGGCAACGTTTCATCATCCAGAGAACACCGCGCGGCGAAGCGGCTGAGGAGAGGCTCCCTGAGATTATTAGCGGATTTCGGTATGAGGGGACTATATTGCTGTGAGAGGCCGCACCTTGGCAACATCTCATTAGTTAGGCATGCTATTATATTATTTATTGCTTTTGGCCTTCCCCCATTAACCTGATTCATGGGCGTTCTTTATAACTCTTGTTCTCAGTGCAGTGGCTCTCAATTGCTTATATGCAAACTTGGTACAGTAAGTGGGCTTGGTTTAATATAGCCTGTTTTATATAATATACTACAAAGAAAGGAATTAAACCATAAATAATAAGCCAATGAATCAATATTTAAACTAACTGAATCATGACTGACTTAGTCACATCTTCCCCTCCAAACATTAAACACATCATTTCATCAACACTGTTTTCACGGTGTAAAATGTAAATGCAAAAACTGTTTTAACTATGTCAAGAACAGATTCATCGCAACACCACCCCATTCCATTTTAGTACCAATCACAATACAATACTGAAACCACTGACAAAAATATACAAATACACAGACAAACACGTTGATGGAATAGCTACAAATACATTTCCCTGGACATCAGTCAACATCAATGCAGCCAGTTGTCTTAGCTGTGTGTTATTCCTTAAGAACATGGCATGCTCTTATATTGACTAAAATTAAAGCAATTCAATCAATTCTACTCTGAAACAAGGCCTATAATGAAAGGAACTGAATAATTGATGGTAACATTTTACACCGTGCCACCGTCCTAGTTATTAAACAATGACTCTAAATACATAGATTTTACTTTGAGCGGCAAGAAGAATGTTTAGGCTATACCAGAGGTGAAGTACACTGTGCTGATCTTTTAAAATATTATCATTGCCACCACCATCAAGTCCCTTCAGCAACAAAAGTCCAATGTTACATCCCATACATTTTAAAATCATGTAATAGTACATGTATATGTATGAAGTATACATTTACATATGTATAATAAATATTACAGACGTAATGAAGAGGACTACAACCTTTTCAAAGGCCAGGGCTCCATAGTCATCTGAGAGCAAATAATCTAAACAGAACATAAAGTTTCACAGTAAATGACTGAAGATACACAACCTAAAACAGTGATATATTGACTAAGCACAGCTTATAGGGAGAGCTAGGATTTTTTTTTTTTACTAATATTGATTGTAAATGTCAGTGTGTGTTGACAGCTCTGCACTGAACTGACTTAAAGAATGTCTGTTGTGAAAAATATCTCCCCAACAAGCAGGGATCTGGGAATGGAGAGTGACAAAGGAGAGGAGAGGAGAGAGGAGAGGAGAGGAGAGGAGAGGAGAGGAGAGGAGAGGAGAGGAGAGGAGAGGAGAGGAGAGGAGAGGAGAGGAGAGGAGAGGAGAGGAGAGGAGAGGAGAGGAGAGGAGAGGAGAGGAGAGGAGAGGAGAGGAGAGGAGAGGAGAGGAGAGGATGATAGGGATGCTGCTAAGGATAAAAAAGAAAATATGAGAGTGACAAAGATGTATTGACCTGCATCAGCCACAAAGGAAGATGCCCTTGACCAGCCACAGTCTGTCCACTGAAGGTAACACAGTTTTTATATTTAATTGCCAGGGTTCCTCTACATCATAAACCTCTCGACTCCACCAGCTGTTTATATTCTTTCTCTCTTCCTCCTCATCCCTCGTTTCTTGTGTTCCAGAGCACTATATAGGGAATAGGGTGCATTTGGGACGTAGACATAGACGACAATTTGAGTAGGGAAGCTTGATGTCCTGATGCTTATAGCACCGTAGAAGAAGTTAATGATGCAGTGAAGTGTGTATGTGTGTGCATGTGGTGAACACTCTACTGAGCTCAACTGGACAAAGACGTTCTTATGGTTCCTCCCACCTATTCTGCCTTCTCCAACACTACTGCTCCTTGCAGCCCTGTCTTATGGCACCTCTGCCAATATGTATGGGCAAGACAGCTGTAACCAAGCATGCTCAAGGCTACTGACCTGGAAATGGTAATGTGGCCCAACCTCACTGATCTACTCAGTAGCCCCAGCCCAGACTACTGGAACTGCTGGCCAAGAAAGGAAAGGACCCCCCTCCCTTCGACCATCACTCACAACATCTTTCAGAAGAACACATGGCTTACTCCTTACATTTGATCAGATTTCCATTGTTTTTGTTATTCACAAGAGATCTTTCCCTCAATAAAAAGGAAAATAGACAAACATGGAGAGTATAGACTGTCTTTATGGTACCGTATATTATTGCTACAACCTTTTCAAAGGCCTGGGCTCTATGGTTATCATTGTCCTACTGACAGTAAAACATCTAAACAGAACATTAAGGTTCACAGTAAATGGCTGAAGATGCACAACTATAAATAATAATTCATGGCTTACTCCTTACATTTGATTTCCATTGATTTTCTTATTCATCAAAATATATTTTTGTAGTAATTATAAGAAATGAAAAGGAAAATAGACACAAATTGAGAAAGTATAGACTGTCTTTATGGTACCATATATTATTATCTGTTTGTTATCATATAATCTAGAGCGTCCAGGCTGATAAAGATCTAAGTGTGTACAGCCAGGAGTGTAATTCCATTGGGCTCTCACTCATCTATCTTACTGTGATGGAAACGTACTGTACAGATGCTGGTAAATGCAAAACTTTCTCCAACTCATCTTTAATATTCCCTTCCTTGACAAATGCTCCATTTCATCACTTATCTGTACAATGTCACACAATGTGACAATATCTTAATGAAGACAGTTTAAAATTTGTTCAACAATATCACATCAGAGAGTATTCTTCTCTCTCTGGGAGAGGTGGGCACGCCACGCTTGTTCAATGGATCTGGAATGAGTGAAATTAACAAAAATGATTTGACAATCTGTCGTCAGTCATTACATATCAATGAGCTCCATCGCCTGCTCTGCATATTCCCAATGGCTTTACTAAAAAGTACAGCAGGTATTCTAATGTGTGATAAAAGCTTTGTTTCACATAGAGCATGAAAAGTGATAGACATGTGACGACTTTAAACGTAACCCTCTGTTTCTGAGCTGCTGTTTGGAGATATAATAAAATGTGTCATTCTGAAAAACCCAAAAGCCTTTATTCTGAAGTGTCTTGCTGGTGTCACTTTTAGCTGCGATATGGCCCATTGATGTGTGTAAAGCTTGTAGGACTGTGCTCATTTTAAACGTTTAGCATTCAGATCTGTTCTGAAGTCTTCCACTAAAAAGAGAAAAGGCTTCAATATTAATTCTGTGTACTTGTAAAAGGCCTGTTAGTAAATATAATGAATGAATACCAATATGTGATGTTACATAACATAGATAGATAGATAGTCTGTCCAATACCATATCATGTTATTCATGTCCAACTACATAACACCTGAAATTGCATTTACTGCCAATTTGTGACCTACTCTTTAGCGCAAAAATAAAATTCTGGTTTGGAGCTGTGGTGGAACCTCTACTTACCTTCTATCCCTTCTCAGAGATGGTGGAGATGAGATGGGCTTAGCTACTGCCCTACAAAGGTCACTCAATACAAGAGCACAGAAAACAACCCTTTTTACTTTCTCCCTTGTTTATTTAAGTCTGTGGGTAGATCAGAGGGGGGTGCAGTACCTCTCTCTCTCTCTCTCTCTCTCTCTCTCTCTCTCTCTCTCTCTCTCTCTCTCTCTCTCTCTCTCTCTCTCTCTCTCTCTCTCTCTCTCTCTCTCTCTCTCTCTCTCTCTCTCTCTCTCTCTCTCTCTCTACCTGATACACTCCCTCTCTCCCCTCACCACACTGCTGTCCTCAGCATCTCCGTGGGGCAGTGACTAATTGCCCCCGTAAATCACTGCACCGGCCGCGTCATCCTCCGTTTATTTTTCCTGACAGTAATTTAGTGCTTGCTCTTTTACACACTTGTCACTGCGTGTTTTTCCTCACATTAGAGGCCAGTAGAGAAAGGAGCGTAATTAACGGAGAGCCGTGCTCCTCACCAGCCCTCCTTCATCATGGTGTGATAATTGTGCTCCTTGTCTGTCACCGTAACCTCTCAATTTCCCCCGGAAACTTCCACGCTGTTATTTGTCAACCCTGAGGTAGAAATATATAGCGAAGAAGATTCAGAAGAGCACCCGGCTGTAGCTCTGCTCGCTGCGGCTTTGCCTAGCGACTAGTTTTCCTATTTGTCCGAACACTAGGTCATTTATATCTTGCAGAGAAACTTGTCAAAGGTTTAGCCTGAACCTTGCGAGAAGATAAAGATACATGGTAAACACACCTGGAATTCTGGATAGCAGAGGAGGTTTCTTCTCTTTTTTTACCCTCAACGAGCCGCAGAGGAGAGGAGCTAGCACAGGCAGGAAGGTAGCAGAGAGGGGCCTTAATAAACCACTCGTGTATTCAGAGTGCTGAAATGCAAAAGCTAGGAGGAGCAGTGGGGATGCAGAACACAGAACAGCTGAGACCAGGGAAAATCCATTCATTGAGTAGCTAGCTAATCTATTTACAGCAGAAAAGTCCACTTCACTCATCTCTTTTACAAGTTAAAGCAGTGAAACGATACAACAGCTGGCTAAAGTAGGCTATATGGTTGGCCAAATGTGACATAAGATGAAACTCATAAGTGTTCAATAAATAAAACATTTAAACAATTGAACGCATATGTTTGAGGTTAATCTTATGGCATATTTGGCCAACCGTAAAAGCTAGCCATACTCTAACCTATTCAAAGGGATTTACAGCATAGCATATCATATTATATTATATTTTTATACAGGAGGTTGGGTAGGGCCAGGTGATTCACCGTGTGGCTTGTTATCTCTGTTGCACAGTATCCATCACCTCCTAACCCTAACCGCAGAGGTTAACTCATCAATAACTTTACTGCTGCTAGCCAAGGAAAATATAGACGGCCGGAGACTTCTGTCAGGGTACGCGTCCAAAATGGCAGGTAGCCTAGCGGTTAGAGCATTGGGCCAGTAACCAAAAGGGGCTGACCCTGTAGGTAGGCGGTCATTGTAAGAATTTGTTCTTAACTGACTTGCCTAGTTAAATATACATATATATATATATATATATATATATATATATATATAATGTAAAACATTTAAAAATAAATAGGGAATAGGGTGCCATTTGAGACACAGCCATAGTTTGGTGTGAGGAGGCTCTTTGACTGGCTCTCCGCGTCCCCCGTCCCCCGTCCCCCGTCCCCCGTCCCCCGTCCCCCCACCCCCCTACTCCCAGTCCTGCCCCAATTTTTTAATATCTTGATTTTCCTGTCACAGACAGGGGCTAATGGGATGAGTGGTCAAGATTTCAGGATCCATCACTGGCTTGCAGAGGAATTAGCATGGGCTCCATGCATCACCTGCCAGAGCTGTCAGCCCTGCCGCCTCACCTGCTGTCCCACACCGAGCTGCTTCATTATAGACCCCACCGCCGCTGCTCTGCGGCTGGGCTGCTGACTGCCTGTCTCCCCTCAGAGCAACTCAGAGCTACCCTGGCCTCTCCTCAGCCTGGAGTGTGTCCCAAATGGCACCCACTCAAAAGTAGTGCACTAGGGAATAGGGCATCATTTGGGACAGAGCCATGGAGCCAGCTGGAGCCACAGCTGAAACAAGGCCCTGCCACGCCCTCAATGTCAGCCCCAGCCATGCCAACCACTATATTAGGATACACTGTCATGGTTGTGCTTTTAGAAATTAGAGACCGGTGAGTGCCTGCCTGCTAGCCTGCCTGTCTCCTCTACCTCTGCCAAGGCCGCTCTCCCTCTCTCTCTCTCTCAAACATGCTGTGACTCTCCCTCCCTCCTCTTGTCCTCTTTTACCTCTCCACTCCCCCCTCCCTTTGTGCCCTATCCGTTTTTAAGTGAGTGTTTGTGGAAAGGAACAGAACAAAGTGTATTTATAACTATTAGGGTAATTAAGCAGCCTCTTGCCATGGTTGCCAGGCGAGGCGGGGAAGAAGAAACACTGTCAGCGTCCGAAATGGCCCCCTATTCCCTATGTAGTGCCTTACTTATGACCAGACGTCAATTGGCTCTGGTCAAATGTAGTGTACTAAATAGGGAATAGGGTGCCATTTGGGACACAGCCTTTGATTACTCACTACATCCCTCTGGCCGGCTTTGAGCAGTGAGCAGAGAGCAGGGGGGTGTTTGGTCTGTTTTTTTGGCAGATCACTGACCCCCATGTGATAACTCTCAGAGCACTGGGCCTCGGAACCCCTGCGAGAGCCATCCCCTCTGTCTCCCTCCGCCGTACAGATTAGAGCCACAGCGCTAAGGTCACAGCAAAAATGAAGAGAGCAAAGCAGAGCTACAGCTGGGGACCCTGCCCTGGTCCTCCTCCCTCTCTCTCATCCCTCTCTCCTCTCTTATTAGCAAATCAAAGCTGCCTCCGGAAAGATTCACACTCCTCACCTGATTTTGTCCTTTTCTGCTAATCACGTAGCCACTTTGCCTTGACTGACAGTTTTCTTTATAATTGGCCCATAATCTGGCAGGGATCTAATAACCAGAAAATCCCCTCTGAGGGTCCGCCAGGCTGGGGAGACCCGTCTCTTTCTCTCCCCCTCTTACATCCTCCCCGTCCACAGGCCTCACCACTCCATCAGCAAGAGGCGGTTGCCATGCCACGATGGTGTTTGTGCACAGCGGCGCACGGCCACAGAGCTAATCTTAACATTCAATAATGGTGTGAATATTGGATGAGCAGCAGAGAGAGAGGAAGAGAGAGGCAGAGAGAGAAAGAGAGAGAGAAAGAGAGAGAGCGTCAGGGAGAAAGAGGCAGAGAGAGCGATAGAGAGAGGAGAGGAACCGCAGTGGCAGGATAATTACTGTTCATTTGCCAGAGTATCAAAGCCTAATTACTGTTCATTCTAACTCTGCAGAGAGATGAAAGGAGAGTCAAGGCAGGGAGAGGGGGAGACGGCCCCAAGAGATCAGTCAGTCAGCCTTTATCTGTCTCTCTCTCTCGTTCTCTCTCTCTGTCTCTCTCTTTCTCTCTCTGTTTATCTCTCTCTCTCTTTCTCTCCCTCTGTCTCTTTCTCTCGTTCTCTCCCTCTGTCTCTCTCTTTCTCTCTCCTTCTCTCCACCTGTCCTACTTTCTCCCTCTGTGTGTCTGTCTGTACATGTCTGTGTGTCTGTGTGTACATGTCTGTGTGTCTGTATGTACATGTCTGTGTGTCTGTGTGTCTGTGTGTACATGTCTGTGTGTACATGTCTGTGTGTCTGTGTGTACATGTCTGTGTGTCTGTATGCTTGTTGTGTTCCGTTCTTCAAACAAACCCGTTGATCAATCTGCGAGACAGCAGAGAGACGAGAGAAGAGAAGAAAGAAGTGAGATCAGGAGAGGAAAGAGAGACACGAGGTCCATAATGCCAAGCTTGTTGTTTCTTTTGCTCGCTCTTCTTTGTCTTTTTAATGTGTTTTGGGTAAATATCTGACAAGGAGAAGGAGGGGGGACTGTCGTCATATCTTTCTTGCCTGCCTTCACTAGAGAAAAAAAACGTATTTTTTCTCCCTTCCTCTCCTCTCACCTAATCGTGACAGAAGCCACCAGCATCACTACCTGCCACCCGTTTGACAGCTTCTGTCACCAATTAGCAGCTAAATCGGCATCACCGCAAACAAGAAAACCAAGCAATTTATATGTCTATTATTTAGTGTATGTCTAGGTGGTGTTTTTTCTTCTCTCTTCCATTCTCTCACATTAGAAAACACAGAGCTGCAATCCATCTGGCCCGCTCAGATCTCTAGCCTCCCTTCTTGAAGGAGAGCGGAGGCAGGATGAGGGCCCTACGGGTGGGGTGGGAGTGGGGGATATAAACCTATTTTGTCCCCTCCTATCATGGAAGTTTGCTTGTGAATTTCCACCCCATGCTCCTGGAAATGTACAAGGCATTCGACAACCCTTTTAATGAGGCGAGCCAAGCTGTTCGCCGTACCGTCCAGGCTTCACACACCTCCCCCCCCCCCACCCCCCCCCCCCCCCCTCTGATAGCATGCTAAATGAAAAGCTGCTTGCGACACACAGTGTTTGTTATCATTCAATCTGCTTGAGTCCACAAACTGGTCATTATCCCACTGCTTCTCCTGATTTACAGTCGCTAGGCAGAGGGGAGGGAGGGGAGGGGAGGGGAGGGGAGGGGGGAGGGGAGTGGTGGAGGGTGATGTTCTTCCCCTCCCTCGGCAGGGGCAGATAGGAACCAGCTTGAAAATTAGCATTTACACGATCCGGCTGAGCAGCTTATTAGATCTGGATATTTATTTTCCACTTAAACCCGATGTTTGATTACACTTTAATAAAGAACAAGAGAACCACAGAGTGGAGACTGTAGTCTAGCTGCGACTGATTGATCCCACAAGCAGCTTTCTTTGGGATTTTTTTGTAATGAAACAAGAGAGACAAGAGATGAGGAAGCTTACGAATGTGATAGAAAAGACCATCGTAGGAGATGATTTACAGGACAGAAGCATTGGAGGGGTGGGGAATGGAGGGGTGGGGATGGAGGGGTGGGGATGGAGGGGTGGGGATGGAGTAAAGCCAGTAAGGTAATAGTCTCTAGTCTATACTCTCCCCAGGACTAAACAGGCCTAGACAAGTTAGACAAAGGAAAATGACAGGGATAACAAAGACATTCAAAAAGAAGATCCAGACAAGATCGCAATACAATAGTAATTGTAGATAGATACAACCTAAACAAGTCACAATACAATAGTAAATGTAGATAGATACAGCCTGATCTAGTCACAATACAATAGTAATTGTAGATAGATACAACCTAAACAAGTCACAATACAATAGTAATTGTAGATAGATACAACCTGATCAAGTCACAATACAATAGTAATTGTAGGTAGATACAACTTGATCAAGTTCAACCCTCTCCTTGGAGTCAAACACGGGGCGGCAGGTAGTTGAGTGGTTAGAGTGTTGGGCCCGTAACCGAAAGGATGCTGAATCCCTGAGTTGACATGGTAAAAATCTGTTGTTCTGCCTCTGAACAAGGCAGTTAACCCACTGTTCCTAGGCTGTCATTGTAAATAAGAATTTGTTCTTAACTGACTTGCCTAGTTAAACAAAAACTTGAATCTCATAAAAATGGTATTGATCCACTTCATTTGGAATTGCAAGGGCCAATTAACACTAACTTCCTGTTGCGATAACTCCAGTGTCACTGTCAAGTCTATGACTGACACTCTATATTGCATTAAGTTCCAGTCCAATATCCACATTCCCTATGGACAGTAATATATCATTTAGCAGATGCTCTTATACAGAGTAACTTAGAGTAGTGAGTGAGTACATTTTCATACTGGTCCCCTGTGGAAATCGAACCCAAGTGCCATGCTCTACCAACTGAGCTACACGGGACTACAATAAATCCAGAAACAGAATCCATAACATGTACCCAGGCACTAGAGGACTTCTGGGACTAGCTAAACAGACATCGGCCAATACTCTAATGGCAAACACTTGCTTATCTACTTGGAATGTCTGTCAAAATCTAAAATTGGCAAAACGCTATGGTTCTAACAGACAGGTCTTCATTGATTATAGACCGTGTCTTAAAGCAAGGTGACACTGTGTTAAGTTAATCAATATTTGCCTGAAGAGGCCATTTGTAATGAATGACTGTGACGTGTGATGAATATGCTGCTATAGCATCTATTGCAGCTCCATCCAAATTGGCACTGTATTCTCTATACATACAGTGCACTACTTTTAACCAGGTCCCATAGGGCTCTGGTCAAAAGTAGTGCACTGTGTAGGGAATAGGGTGCCATTTTGGATGCACACTGCATCTCTAGTATAAGCTACAATACAGAGAGGTCAGGATGATCAGGGCTGGCTCTAGCCTTTTGGGGGCCCTAAGCGAGAGTTGGTTGGTGGCTCCCCCACCAAGCGAGCCAAAAAAGTTAGTGGCCCCCATATTGACAGCAGAGAGATAGATTTGCATTTCTACACATTTTGCCATGGAGCGTGGAGAAAATGTTTATGTTTAAAAACAAGATTTTTGCAGTTCTACAAATTTTGGCATAGGGCGGAGAGAATTTTTTGCAATTCTATAACAAATTCTAAGCAATTCTACTCGTTTTGCAATGGGGCAGAAAGACATTGCTCTTTTAAAGCTAATTTCCTGCAATTCTACACATTTTGCCATGATTTATGTCATGATATCTGAGTGAGAGTGACTAACAAAATCAATGGTGCCCCCCTAGAGGTCAAGGCCCCAGGGCATGTGTCTTGCGTGTGCGGTCAGTATTCAGCCATGATTATTAAAAGTTTAGATAACTGGCTAGACTAACTTACCAATCAAAATATTGTTAGCTGCTTGGCTTATTGAGTGATTGTCAGTGACTGACAAAACATTATAAAAACTGCTGATATAACATTATTTTTGTAATCCAAAGTAGTTATACTCCATGCCAGCCCAGGCATAGAGACTACACACGCTACCTAGAGCATCACAGACCAGGCATAGAGACTCAGGACTGAACCTTTGACCTAAAGTGCCCCTCATTTAAGAACAATCGACAAAATCAATAAAGTGAAGTAGGTTTCCTTCCCCGCTCTTTCTGCATTGTCCTTTCTCCTCCTGAAGCATTCCCTTTAGTCTGTTAGTCCAGCTGAGCTCTGTCTATTATTACAGCTTTTACTGTAGCTAGCAGCGATTTCTTCCCCTCAGCACACCATTCAAGTCACTATCGTTGAGTCCCAAGTGGCACCCTATTCACTACCAGGCCAGAGCCCTATGGGCCATTTGGCTGCCATTTGGGACGCAGTTACTATGTATCCTTAACCACTCCATATTCACCTCAGCACACTAGATACACCACCAGCACTAACACTACCCAGCTGGCAAAACTGGTTGAAATACTGTAAGGTCATATTGCAACCAGGTTGTAAACTGACGTAATTTACATTTACATTACATTGCAACATACAGTAATGTCATGATGTCATTTAAACCAGTATTTCCATCTGGGTAGAAACTCTACCATCACAAACCACATGGTACCCCTTTTTATTTCACACTTCAAATGGTATTGTTTACTGTCACGAGTCGGGAGTGAGCGAGACCAAGGCGCAGCGCATTCATAGTTCGACATTTATTTATACACTCCAAGACGAACTATACAAACAAAATCACGGGTACACAAAACAACGAACCACACCTACTTGTGACCTGCGATATATATATTATGACCCACAGCCCCGGTGTGGAAACATACATGCATATGTAGGATCCCTAATTAGAGACGATGCACTGCAGCTGCCTCTAATTAGAGATCCTACACAAACCACCTACAAACCCAGAAAATGATAGACCTGTCAGACTCTGACCATGGCACATAGAGAAGCAATAGGCTTCTCTATGGCCAGAGCCTGACAGTTTACATTGCAACCTATAGATTATTTACCATGGTCTGTGCCAATGTACAAGCTGTGTGGATCCGTCTCTGTACAGAGAACTTCCAGAGAACTTCCTTCTGCTTCTTCCAGGTAACTTCCTTCTCATTAAAGTTTAAAGGGCTGAACAGCAGGGGCATCCTTTCAGCAAAATCTAGGGTATGGTAGTCAAAGTGACAGCAGGGGGGTTTGGGGGGGGTATCTTTTATAAAAATGTAAGCAAATTTACTGCATCTTTACACCATTTTTTACTTAAAAAAAAAAACGAAGCTAAATGTACTCAAGCCATTATCACCTTGTTGCTGTAGCTTCACTCACCTCAGTCAATAGGGGACTTAATTAAGTGATAATGCCTGGAGTTTGGAGGATATACAGTAACAGTCAAAAGTTTGGACACACCTACTCATTCAAGGGTTTTTCTTTATTTTTACTATTTTCTACATTGTAGAATAATAGTGAAGACATCAAAACTATGAAAAAACACATATGGAATCATGTAGTAACCAAAAATAGTGATAAACAAATCAAAATATACTTTAGATTTTAGATTTTTCAAAGTAGCCACCCTTTGCCTTGACGAAAGCTTTGCACACTCTTGGCATTCTCTCAACCAGCTTTATGAGAATGCTTTTCCAACAGTCTTGAAAGAGTTCCCACATATGCTTAGCACTTGCTGTGGTAGCCATGCTGGTGAACTGTGTTTTCAATTGTAAATAAATCACTGACAGTGTCACCAGCAAAGCACCCCTACACCATCACACCTCCTCCTCCATGCTTCACAGTGGGAACCACACATACAGAGATCATCCGTCCACTTACTCTGTGTCTCACAAAGACACGGCGGTTGGAACTAAAAATCTCAAATTTGGACTCATCAGACTAAAGGACAGATTTCCACCAGTCTCAATGTCCATTGCTCGTGTTTCTTGGCCCAAGTAGTGGTTTCTTTGCAGCAATTTGACCATGAAGACCTGATTCACACAGTCTCCTCTGAACAGTTGATGGTGAGATGTGTCTGTTACTTGAACTCCGTGAAGCATTTATTTGAGTTCAGTTAACTCTAATGAACTTATCATCTGCAGCAGAGGTAACTCTGGGTCTTCCTTTCCTGTGGTGGTCCCCATGAGAGCCAATTTCATCATAGCACTTGATGGTTTTTGCGACTGCACTTGAAGAAACTTTCAAAGTTCTTGAAATGTTCCGGATTGACTGACCTTCATGTCTTAAAGTAATTATGGAATGTCGTTTCTCTTTGCTTATTTGAGCTGTTCTTAACAGAACATGGACTTGGTCTTTTACCAAATTGGGCTATCTTCTGTATACCACCCCTACCTTGTCACAACACAACTGAATGACTCAAACGCAAGATGGAAAGAAATTCCACAAAATAACTTTTAACAAGGCGTCCGCATGGTCTTAAAATCAGCCCCTAATACAGCTAAACTGCATTTGCCTTTTAATCAGGATTGGAAGGATTTTAGTAGCCTATTTTAAATTGTTAAAATTTTGAGTTAATATATATTACAATATATTCATCATTAAGAAAGGGCCAAGCTTCCCTTGCCTGCAATGTGTAGGCTACCCAGGGTGTGTCGGTTATGTGTGGCACAAATACAGGACCCTTTTAAAGCTGTTATTCTGCACTAATTCTGTTTAATCTACTGTTTGGCTCCAGTTTACATGCGGTTTACTGTCATCTGACCTGAGAAGAATTGGCACAACCCCAGGTGTAATGATGACTTCAAAACTGTTCCGGTCTGAATCTAAATCTACTTGTTCTATTTAAAAGTACTGTTTAAGGTGTAAGTGAGGTAGGAACACAAAGCTCAAGCATGCAAGGTCAAATCTTTGAGTTTTCATAGACTGAGGAGCTAAATTGATTGTGGAGGTGGGGTAGCCCTTGATCATGACTCTCAGTTCCATTACATCACACATAAGACTCATTGGACGAAGTTTTGTTCAGATCCCTGACACTCAATCTGAACGTTAACACGCATTGCTTCTGGTACGGTAACAGAAGCACAAGGACCTTATCTTTTATATCAGTGAGAAATAATACAAAAAAAAGGTTAAATTGATACACACCTTGATATGGATATTGTTGCCACACAGCCATATCTCCATGTTACAGATGGAAGACAAGAGACAACCAAATAAAAAATATACACTTACTGTAGCAGTTTTGCATGGTTGCCTCCATCCGAACACCTGTGTGTAAGCGTAATTCGAGAAGTGTAGCGGAAAGCTATTTCTGTCGGATGGAGGCAACCATAGCTGTATGGATCTTTCTTGGTGATGAAAGGACCATATGTTTTGAAAGCCGTATCGCAAGCGATGATTATTGACATTACTAAACGTTAAAACACAGTGTCGGCATTGTAGTTCACATGAGGAAGTTGTGGGCGACGGGTGAAGGCAGAATGCCGCCTAGAGTAAGCTTGCCTGGAAACCCAAAGTTGAATTGCATTGATTTCTACATTGGGCAGAAGTTAGCTTTTGAGTCAGGAAAGTTTCCTCTCACGACCTCTACAAGACAGAATGTTAAATCAAATTATATTTTAACATATTTTACAGGTTCCTTTTGGTTGAAGAAATATATCCACAGGAAAGTAAAATTACATCCACTTTTCAAAGTGCTGGTATTGTGTTCAGATTTCTCTCACCTGAAGCATGCGCAGAACCATGTAAACACGTGCACGATGCGGCAAGTATGCATGCGTCTTGTGCATGTATTTCTATCTTGTGCGTCTGCTTCAGGTGATAGAAATCTGAACACACTACCAGCACTTTGTAAAGTTGATGTAATTACAGTGGCAAGAAAAAGTATGTGAACACTTTGGAATTACCTGGATTACTGCCCTATAAAAAACATTCACAAAATTTGAGTTTGCTATTCACAAGAAGCATTGCCTGATGTCAACCATGCCTCGAACAAAAGAGATCTCAGAAGACCTAAGATTAAGAATTGTTGACTTGCATAAAGCTGGAAAGAGTAATTATAAATGTATCTCTAAAAGCCTTGATGTTCATCAGTCCATGGTAAGACAACTTGTCTATAAATGGAGAAAGTTCAGCACTGTTGCTACTCTCCTTAGGAGTGGCAGTCCTGCAAAGATGACAGAAAGAGCAGAGTGCACAATGCTCAATGAGGTTAAGAAGAATCCTAGAGTGTCAGCTAAAGACTTACAGAAATCTCTGGCACATGCTAACATCTCTGTTGACGAGTCTACGATACGTAAAACACTAAACAAGAATGGTGTTCATGGGAGGACACCACGGAAGAAGCCACTGCTGTCCAAAAGAAACATTGCTGCACATCTGAAGTTCGCAAAAGAGCACCTGGATATTCCACAGCGCTACTGACAAAATATTCTGTGGACAGATTAAACTAAAGTTGAGTTGTTTGGAAGGAACACACAACACTATGTTTGGAGAAAAAAAGGCACAGCCTTTTGGAGAAAACAAGGCACATCCACAAGTGATGCAACAGGACAACCACACAAAACACAGAAGTAAATCAACAACAGAATGGTTTCAACAGAAGAAAATACGCCTTCTGGAGTGGCCCAGTCAGAGTCCTGACCTAAACCTGATTGAGATGTTGTGGCATGACCTCAAGAGAGCGGTTCACACCAGACATCCCAAGAATATTGCTAAACTGAAAAAGTTTTGTAAAGAGGAATGGTCCAAAATTCCTCCTGACCGTTGTGCAGGTCTAATACGCAACTACAGAAAACGTTTGGTTGAGGTTATTGCTGCCAAAGGAGGGTCAACCAGTTATTAAATCCAAGGGTTCACATTCTTTTTCCACCCTGCACTGTGAATTTTTACACAGTGTGTTCAATAAAGACATGAAAACCTATAATTGTTTGTGTGTTACTAGTTTAAGCAGACTGTGTTTGTCTATTGTTGTGACTTAGATGTAGATCAGATCAAATGTTACGACCAATTTATGCAGAAATGTATACTTTCCTGTGCCACTGTGCCACTGTATACATTCCTACTGTCAAAAGGACCAAACGCATGGACAACCAGTAAAGTATGTTAAAATACAATTTTATTTAACATTCTGGCTTGTAGAGGTCGTGAGAGGAACATTTCCTGATTCAAACTCTAATTTCTGCCGGATGTAGAATTCAATGCTATTTAAAAAATTTCAGCTGTTTCAAAAACATTGCTCTCCTATTACCGTTTATACTGTAGGCGTTGAGCTCAACGAGACAATTCTGTTCACACTGCCCTGCTCGGAGGGGGGTGACCTCCGGAGGTAGCACTCGAGATGTGATCATTTCGCAAGTTTACACAACAGTATTGTCTTTTGAGAATCGATACCTCTTAAGAACCTCTCGAAAATGTCCCTTTGCTATAGTCAATGTGAAAATGGTCTATGTGCATCCCAAATAGAACCCTATTCTCTATCAAGTGCACTACCTTTGACCAGAGCCCTATCAAAGGGCCCTGGTCAAAAGTAGTGCACTAAATAAGGAATAGGGTGTCAATTGGGACGCACACTAACCTTGCAGGGGGAAAACAGGCAGGCAGCACATTGCAGTTTGACACGGTTTCCGCCATGCCCCTCTGTTTCAACTCTCTCCTGCTCCATGGGGCAAGAGCCTGTGCTTTTGCTGTAATTAACCCAGTTCATCCACAGGCGTCTCCAGTTCATCCACAGGCGTCTCTCTGCTCTTCTCTGTGTACCTGTTTTATACCATTTTGATAACTTGCAGCCTACTAAAGGTCCAATTCAATCCTACAACAAATGTTATCTTATAACTATTCTAGTAGATCAAAACATGAACATCCTCTGACATGAATAGCAACCCTGCAGTAAGTCTTTATAATAACTACACACTGTTCATATACAGTATGTGACCAAGAAATACAACAAATGACTCACCATTGGTCTAAAGCATAAAGTATTTAAAAATTGACCCCCAGGGTCTGCTTGTCTATGGCTGGAGGCGTTATTATACCCTGGCTGTCACAAAGTCTCCCCTCCGGTCATCACTCCCAGGCCTGGGGCTGCACCATGGAGCAGCCATGAAGTTTTGTCCCAATTGGCACCCTATTCCCTTTATATGCACTACTTTTGACCAGGGCCCAGGTCAAAAGTAGTGCACTATATAGATAATAGGATGCCATTTTGGAGACAGCCATGGAGCCCTGGCAGACACAGAACAGAGAGAGCTCTGCATTATCTGGGACGAAGAGATGGAGAGGAGAGAGAGGGGAAAGGAGAGAGAGGAGGATGGGGAGCGAGGGGAAAGGAGAGAGGAGGGTGGGGAGAGGGGAGAGTGGGAAGAGAGGAGGGTGGGGAGAGAGGGGGAAGGAGAGAGAGGAGGTGGGGAGAGAGGAGAGTGAGGAGAGAGGAGGGTGGGGAGAGAGGAGGGTGGAGAAAGGAGAGATGGAGGGGAGAAAGATGGGAGGAGAGGGGAGAGAGGAGGGGGTGGGGGATAGGAGCCAGAGGGGAGAGGGGAGGGAGGGAAGAGTGGAGCAGGGGGAGCGAGACAGAGGGGGAGTGAGGAACGACAGAGCGGTGTGAGAAGGGCGTGAGGCACAGAGCACCCTGGCCTTGGATCTGAGGAATGGTAGATGTGGAAAGAGATACGGTCACAGCGTTGGCCTGAGCCTGACGGGTTTTTGGGGCCTAGCCCAACCATGTAGGGATGGCACCGGGAAGCCACACATTTGGGCCAGGTTCTACTGATACAGGTCTACATCACAAATGGCACCCTATTCCCTACATAGTGCCCTATGGACCCTGGTCAAAGGTAGTGCACTATAGAAAGTAATAGTGTACCATTTGGGGCACAGGCAGTAGCTGGCGCTGCTGGCAGAGAAAGATTTGAACCAATCAAGGACACAATTGCATGTTTTTTTTCATGTTTTTCATTTGATGCATATATTCTCTTTAGTTAAATGATTTCAGTCTCTCCTGTTGCAGGTTCCAACCCATTGGAGTGGAGATGAGAGTGGAGTGCTTATTCGATTATCTGATGATGACCAAATAAAACTAGGAGGATACAACTGCTGTGTTTGTGTGGCATCAACCCACCCAAGTTACACAACAAAACAAACAACAGAACTACCATAACAGGGGGAGAAAATCAATCTCAAGGCAACCTCTCCAATGCACCAATCCATTTCAATCTAATGGCAGTAGAAAAGAGCATAGGCTCAGATCTTATGTGCAAGATATCATATCAACCATTACTACCTCACTCTTGGCATATCTTGGCATAAGGACTCAGAGGAGAAGAATGCTCTCTCTCAACTTCACCCATGGGTATGTCCATATAGAGTGCATGTCAGTCTGTCAATCAAACATGACAGCTATTTTACCCACACTGAGCTAGATGAAAGGATCTAGGTATCCTTCTGTCAGAGGCCTCTCTTCGGCTGAGAGAGACAAAGAGGGAAAGTCCTGTACCATCCTGCAATCTGCAGGCTGTCTCTGATGCTTTCATATGTGCTAGGCAACACACGTGTACGCGCAACACACACACACACACACACACACACACAGAGGAGGATCTGAGTGCATGCACAAGTGCTTACACACACACCAGGGTTTTTTCTAGATCAAAATGGGGCTTAGGTGATGGGTGTGGCAGGGGAGTGGCCATGGGTGTGGCCAATGGAGTGGTTGAAGTCAGAAAATGTTATAGGCCCTCCTGTTGGCCGCAGTGACAAAATGTTGCTGTTTTAGAGCAAATTTCCTGCAGATCTACACATTTTGCCATGTGGCGGAGATAAAATTATGCCGTTTTATAGGTCATTTTGTGCAATTCTACACATTTTGTCAAGAGGCTGAAAGAAAATGTTATGGTTTTTAAAGCACATTTACTGCAATTCTACACATTTTGCCATGGCTTATGTTCCTTGTTGTTTTGTTACTTTCCCCAGGATGTTGCTGCAAATGAGAATGTATTCTCAGTCAACTCACCTGGTTAAATAAAGAATAAATAAATAGAAAAATCTGAGTGGATCAAACATTATAGCAAAATCAATGGGGTCCCCATACCACGACAAAAACACTTCTGAATGCATCATTTTTTAAATTCTAGATTCTCACTGACTGTCTAGCTTTTATTTTGATGACTGTTAGTTCTCAAAGAAGAACTTTTGAAAAAATATTTCTACATACTAATTTCTACATACTTTATATCTGGTTTTAGTTGTTTAAGTTTAAACTGAAAACATTCTTTCATCACAAAAATTATTTCCACCCTTTTTACTGTTTGGACATAGGTGGCCCGAAAAAACACTTAGGTAGCCCACACAAGACTTTTCTATGCAGAAAAAAACCTATACACACACACACTGGCTAGGCCTACATAAGCACACACACACCAGGGGCTGTTATTTTTCCTGGTACACTTACCTGTTTTGTTTCTCATGTTCAGGTTGCTGTATGCAGCCTACTGTTGTCCTCACAAAACATTTCCAGCACTGTGAGTGAAAACATGGCAACAAAGGCCTGGTAGCGACATATAGACGGGTTAGCTGACAATGTCACAGAAACTATGCGCACGCTTCAATGGGGCAGAAGTCTGTGTTGTGATTCTGGATGGCCAGATAGGCAGCAACAATGGCATGAATCTGCCGTGTGGGGAATTGTAGGTGGCTCGTTTCAGCTAGTTTTATCTTGTTCTTGATACAATGTTTCGTTTTGAGGTGTTTTGACTGACGTCACGTCTGTCAAAACACCTCGTTCAAAACAATTGGGAACTCGAAAGTCAGAAATATCCGACTTCAGCACATTCAAGACAACTGGGAACTCTCAAAAAAACGATCTCAGACTGGGAAAATAATTTTGAATAGTCATCCAACTTGAAATTTCAAGTCAGAAACTCAGGCATCTTACTAGAGCTCCGACTTTCCGACCTGAATATCACTGATGTCATGATTTTACCTTGTTTTTTCCCCAGAGTTCCCAGTTGTCTTGAAAACACCATAATATGGCTAAAATTAGCTAGCTAGCTAACCAACAACTATAACGATGTATTTGAGAGACAAGTGCTCATTGTGCAAATCTATTTGGGGGTGTTCATGAAGGAACCAATGGGATGCTTGAAGAGGGGCGTTCCTGTTTAGGCTATGTAAAATAAAAGTGTATTGTATCAAGTTTTGAGGTGTAGCCATGTACACCTACTTTTTTTTTGCCATATAGGCCTACATGTGCACCATCATCTTTGGAATCTCACATGGGAGGAAATCAGAGAAACCATCAAGCAGGTGTTCTTTGCTTGAACGGAACATTGTGGGATGTAAGACTGCCAACAGCAGAGGCATATTCATTACACAGATTCTGTTGCAAAACATTTCTTAAACGGAAGCAAACGGAACAAACTGGGGAGGGGCCTACATGAATTTGTCCAAAAGAAACTCATTTTAGTCGTTTCGTTTGAACTGTTTGAACTAATGATTACACCCCAGGTAAGCCACTCAACTGATTTAGAAATTATCAGGGAAATGTTGAATGTTTCCGTGGAAATGTAAAGTTCCACCACCTTCTAAATCCCTTTACATTCAGGCCCAAATGATACTCTTCTCATTCAAATTTCCCTTGACATTCATAGCGCAAGTTTTAAAGATTTTTTTTTTAAGTTGCCTAGTCTATTCTTAATTAAAGATTGGAATTATGACTGGTACTTCAATTAAACCCTTTCATAAAGATTAGTAATTGAGATGTAGAAATATGGTAATTCTATACCCAGAGGTTTTGAGTAATAAAAACAGTAATCCCGGGTATAAAGTATGTAGGCCTAATGCATCTATAAAGGGATATTCATTCAATTCCTGAAACGAATAGTGTTTCGATATAGCCTAAATGAGATTCATTATTAAAGGTTTAGACATTACCAAGAAGTCACAACATTACCAAGAAGTCATCTGGACGCATCTACTCCAATATGGACTGTGGCGAGTAGCTTATAATAAAGGTCATAGTAAAGGCATGGGGCCTAAAATGTTGAGAACAGTGGAGGTTGCTGAGGACGGCTCATAATAATAGCTGGAACGGAGCAAATGGAATGGCATGTGTTACCATTTCACTGATTCCGCTCCAGCCATTACCATGAGCCCATCCTCCCCAATGAAGGTGCCACCAACCTCCTGTGGTTGAGAAAGGGGATTGTAGGCTACTGATGATGACACTTTTTCGATTCCACTCCAAGGCCCTGTGTGAACTTGGAAAATTGTGCTTAGTGTACAGGTTCTTTAAACAACTCATAAACACCCTTCTTTGACAGAAGAAAATGTGAAGTAGTATTTTTATTAGAAGCTCTATATCATTCTCCAGTTGATCATTAAATATATTATTATTTTTGGATAGCCTGAAAAGGTGATACATGTAATATTGTTGCAAATAATTTCTGAAATGTCTCTTTGGCGGCAGTATAAAAATGATAAACATGGCAGTAGCCTAGGCTACAAGGCATAGGATTGGAGTGAATCGCAAGGGCAAAATGTCCCAGCCTGGCCTCAAAGGCTAGACGTAACATAGTAAACGTAAATCTGTGATACTTAGTATGATATGTAGCACATCACCTATACTAAAACAGAAATCACATCCCACCCTACCTCCACTGACTGCCAACGTTCCACCAATGATTGATATACGCCTGGCCTCTGCTTAGGGAAGTTTGTTGGCATACAGGAGACGCTGCCGTGAACATAATTTATTGCAGGAAAAAAAAGAAAACAATGCATGTATGCATGATACAACACCGACGGGCTCAGTTTCCAATACGAGCGTTACCCCAGCGAAGATACATCATTTTCAGTCTTGTGAGCAATAGTCAATGTCAGAGAAGATGGGGCGATAAAATAAAAAGTGAGGTAGGGGTTGCAACAACAGCGGGGGGTGTAGAGAGAGAGGAGAGAAGATCTCTCTAGTTGTGCATTGAGGAGAGGATGTATTAGTAATGTCACATAGGATAGCTTCTTCTTAAGCCCTGCAAACCCGCTGCAAACAGTTGCTCAAACCAATTTTCATTATCATATTGATTGAAATCGTTCATCATAGTGTAATTTTAGGTTTAAAGCCACCGGGTTGGGAAGGAGAGCAGATAATTATTTAAGAAAAGAACAGCATTGTTCCACAGGGACGTTTCTCTGTTCCACTTCATTGTTCCACAGGGACGTTTCTCTGTTCCAGTTCATTGATGGAGTTGATTAAGTTTAAATGAAGCAGACACTGGATAAAAGTGAGGGTATTGACCAGCGGGCGCTGTGCTGCTGCGCTTGAAAAAGCATGATACATGTGGAAAAGCAAGATTTGCTAAATGCTCTAATCTTCAATCAAATCTAACATCAATACAGACAAAGTTTGGTAATGAGAGATTCAATGAAGCATGCAGCAGAGAGAATTAATCCCCCTCGCTTAAACTGGGTTCAACTTTGAAGCTTGCTCCTCAGGATAGACAGTTATCTAAATGCTAAATAAGAAACGAATTGTACTTTTCACAGCATGCTAATCATTTGTTCATTTCATCTCCATTATTTGTTCTCTTATAGATTTCAGTTGTTGATCTGGTGATTAGATTAGATCAACCTTGAATAGCAGAGAGAGGAGGGTAGAATAGAATACTTAGCAGACTGGTGTGGTGGTGGTGTAGTGTGGAGAGCAGTAATTCACAGAGTTTGGCTCACATTTTGCTTACATTAGCCACACACTCATTGCACATTGGGCAGACTCTATGGGCTCAACATTGTCCTGCACGGTTGAAGTCTTCAACATATATTCATCATCCTCGTTGACGTCAGGTTGTAAGTCAACCAACCCCTAAATGTTCTTTAATACCCTCTAACTCTTGATTTTATAAATGTTTTATGTGTTTTTATATCCATAAATATATGTTTGGCATAATATATTTTGGATCAACCCCAGTTCACTGCGTTGGCATATTCTTTCTTAGGCCTATACCAAAACACGTATTCTTTATTATTTTTTTGATGTTATTTTTAACTTTATTTAACTAGGCAAGTCAGTTAAGAACAATTCTTATTTAAAATGACGGCCTACACCGGCCAAACCCGGACGACGCTGGGCCAATTGTGCGCCACCCTATGGGACTCCCAATCACGGCCGGTTGTTATACACCCTGGTATAGGCTTAGCTACTCCAGATAACTAAGCCTATTCCAAATGATGGCACGTGTCTGTGTACATTTCTGACAATAGTTCTAAAATTGATAATTCGAAGTGTCTTTCCGTTAAGCGGTTGCTCTTAGCCAGGCAGAGAGGTTACTAATTACAGTCTTATTGACACACAGCTGGAAGACAATTCAGCATAGTGAGCATACAGTAGGCTACAGTGTGTCCCCAGGACCAATATGATATACACTGAGTAAGCCTGTGTAGCCTATTGAAGACATGCCTGGTGTTGATGAGAGACTCTTGAGATAGTATTACCTCTAGTCATATAAGTCTTATAAGGCTACAGACCTATAACATTCAAATGTAATGTTATAGTTCAGTTTTCACTGATTTTATTAGATGACATAATATATATATTATTAATATATATATATATATATATATATACATTGTGGAATAGGCCTATAATAAAGCCAGAATAATACTAATTTGTAAGATGAAGTGTGGGATAACAACAGAATTATAATATTGATGTTATCTATGCTGAACAAAAAAATAAACACAACATGTAAAGGATCTGAAAAAAAGATCCCAGAAAATGGCATATCAAGAAGCTGATTAAAAGGTATGATTATTACACAGGTGCAACTTGTGCTGCGGACAATAAAAGGCCACTCTAAAATGTTAAATTTTGTCACACAATACAATACCACAGATGTCTCAAGTTTTATGGGAGCATGCAATTGGTATGCTGACTGCAGAAATCAGATCTGTTGACAAAGAATTGAATGTTAATTTCTCTACAATAAGCCGCCTCCAACATAATTTGAGAGAATTTGGCAGTATGTCCAACGTGCCTCAAAACCACAGACCACATGGAACCATGCGAGCCCAGGACATCCACATCCAGCTACTTCACCTGCGGGATCGTCTGAGACCATCCACCTGGACAGCTGATGAAACTGTGGGTTTGCACAACTGAAGAATTTCTGCACAAACTGTCAGAAACCATCTCAGGGAAGCTCATCTGCGTGCTCGTCATCCATTGTCGGGCCATTCATCCGTCGCCATAACCTCATGTTTCAGCATGATAATGCGCAGCCCCATGTTGAAGGATCTGTACACAATTCCTGGAAACTGAAAATGTCCCAGTCCTTCCATGGCCTGCATACTCACCAGAAATGTCCCATTGAGCATTTTTTGGGATGCTCTGGATTGATGTGTACAACAGCATGTTACAGTTCCCGCCAATATTCTGCAACTTCGCACAGCCATTGAAGAGTGGGACAACATTCCACAGGCCACAATCAAAAGCCTGATCATTCCATGTGAAGAAGATGTGTCACACTGCTTGAGGCAAATGGTGATCAAGCCCCCCCAAAAAAACTATTTTTATAAGGTATCTACATTTTAGCAGATGCTCTTATCCAGAACAACTTGTTAGTTAGTGCATAAACGTTTATACTTTTTTTTTTCTCGTACTTGTCCACCAAGGGAAACAAACCCACAACCCTGGCGTTGCAAGCGCCATGCTCTACCATATGAGCTACACGGGACTGTAGCTCAGATAGCATCTGTGACCAACAGGTGCATATCTGTATTCTCTGTCATGTGAAATCCATAGATTAGGGCCTAATTAACTTATTTCAATTGACTGACTTCCTTGATATGAACTGTACTTCAGTAAATTCTTTGAAATTGTTGCATGTTGTGTTTATATTTTTGTTCAGTGTATGTTAATATCATTGTCCTGAGGGTGGGGAAGGGGAGTGCACTTGAAAACATCAAACCGATTTACATGCTTTGCATTTGTAACCACACGGTAGGTAGGCGATAACTTTTTTGGCAATACAATTTCTAAACTCCTGGAAGATGCATTTTGGGACCATTATGGCAGCCAGTGAATAAAGAACGACCGCGCCAATTGCATGACTACGGCATCGGTTGGAAGGTGAGCGAAGGAAGACGAGAAGCTGTAAGCCCGCGGTGACAGGCAGTAAGTACCACATATAACAGGTGACAACTCCCTGGACGAGCAGAGATATTTAACACATGCCTTGTCAGGTTTGAGCCTTTTGAAGAAGCCAGAAAGATCCGGACAGAAAATGAATTATTAAACTGAAAGGTTAGGCTATGATGACGAGTTGCTCCTTTACTTTAGACTACCTTACACCTGATTATGAAAACAACTTATTGCCACTAATTATCAGATTTCAATGTGCTAACACATTATAGCCACTGTAGAATAGAGTACATATATTGATTTAAATGTTACCTTATATGGGGCAATAATAATTACCCCATAGCCTAGAGCAGGTTGTTCTGAGAAGCAACTCCTGTGACTATCGCAACTGTTTATTATATTCTGTATATAAAGGTTCAAACATATTATTAGCTCTTAGTTGGCATCCCATTATTTGCATTTACTTCTTGCAGAGTGACGATAAATGTTGTCAACCGTGCTGAGTCTCTTCTTTCTGCATTATAGCCTTTTCTCCACTGTTGTTATAATATGAGTCTTGTGGGACATGAAGTCTCTAAGTAAGGTATGCTGCTGTCACAATCCCATCTAAATCTGCATGTTTGTTTCTTAAACAGGGCATGTTCGCTTCGGCTTTTTTCCCTAGCAAATCGACAGGAGATACAACCCGGGAGATGTGCTATAAAACAAACTGTGCTCTCAAAGGTATGTGTGACTTTGTAGCTGCTGCGTTTCCCTGTTAGCTGCACATCCTCTTGTCTTTTTAACTGTCACTTATTCACTCTCTGTTTTGTCATTTGCTCTATATATTCACTTGTCGCCTGGAACTTTTTTCGACAGCGGTATACAGTTGGGTTGCAATTAAATAGGCCTATATCAACAAAGCAACAAAAAAGTACACATTGTAGAGAGTTATTCCATGCTTAAATTGTAGCAGAATAAACAGACACCAGAAAACCATATGACATGTTTGCTGCAGATTTGTGTTTGTTTGTTTATGTCTGGTGTTAAAACAAACAACAGACATGTCATTGTTTCTAAATGTGCCATTCTGATTTTATCTGACAGAGATTGAATAATATAATATCAATGTATTGTTTCAACGTTAATAGGATTGTATCATGATAACATCCATGTCGGTGGAGGGTATCACTCTGATTCCCTTGCACACTTCTCCAATGCAGGCCTATATCTTCATTGCATGAAATAGTGATGAGCTGTAGTCTTAGCCCTAGACACCAACAGGTGCCAAAGATTACATTATTAGGCATTTTATTATGTAAAAATATAACTCCTCACTCTGCATATTCAGGCCAGGACATTTAGACTTTTAGCATGTTTAGTCTATCCCAGAGACACCAACGACCACTTCCTATAGACCTACTCACACAAAGGTGAAGATTATATGCTCAAACAGACCCAATTTTAACGAATTTTTACTAAAATGTACACAACGGGAACTCCCAGAGGGCAATTGCCAATGGGTCTTACTTAATTTCACCATGCACGCTCACTCAGACAGCAGACGTTTACTACTGATCTCAAGATTCGACCTATGACCTCAGGGCCCAGGGAGCCGGAGCAGCTCAAGGGATTTAAACCATGAGACACTCTATTGTCATCTTTACAATAGCGGTGTGTTTGGCACAATAGCAAACAAAACAGCAAGAAAAAGCGAGTGATGCCTGCGGTAATATTATTTTTATTATTTAGGAGATGCGCAAAGCAAATATAAAAGGATGAGGAAAATGAAAGGAACAAACACAATATTGTTTGGGTTGAATAGACAAGTACTGTTCAAAATAATACATTAAGAAATGTAAAGCTTTTACTGAATTATATCGTTGTCAGTCTAAAATATCCCTTTCAGTATCGCAAGCCACACTAGGCCTAAATAGGACTAGGCCATTTACGCATAGCTGGAATACAAGCCCTATAAACCGATGTTTGTCAATATGAAGGAAGTGTCGATATATTCATATTTGTAACGACTAAGAATACAACTATACCATAAAATTACAGGCTACCTAGTGTTTCTAAATTGTAAATTAGAAAAGTCCATAACATTAATTTATTTTTTCGGCCTGCAGCTAGTTTGCATTCATAGGCTACTATGATTAGGCCTATCAATTCAATATAGTATGCAATGCATCAGCAATAGAAATGTATATTTGCATGTTGCACTTTAGCAGCCAATAGGGCCTATCTGGACTGAGCTTTTACTAATGGTCCTATTTTATGCCACATGAGCATAATTAAATAGTCTAGATTTCATTTCCAAAACACATTTTTACTGGGAATTATAGTGGGAAACCAAATGGAAACAGCACCTTTCATAATAACCAAGTGTCATATTTAAACATCTCATTAGATCCTGTATTCTTGTTTTGTTCATTTCAAATAGCACACATTAGTGATATAGTGTATTGTCTATTTGGTCGTGTGCCGTTCAGAACGCGAACCGCAGTGTCCCCTGGCGTCAAATGGTAGAACTGCAAACCTCTAATAAATCTACATACAGTATGGCTACAGTAATAAGGTTCGTGACTTGTAAGGCCGACAAGAGGAGGCACAAAGCCAAATGCAGCCACGTCATTTTGATTGCTCATATACAAATGTTATATTCATTTGAAACGATCAATTAACACCGGCACATATTGGGATCCCCCACTGTTGCCAAATTGTATTAACAGTTTGTAAGAGTGCTATATGATTTTCTATTCGACGGTGATTTCGAGGAACCTAACTTTTTCTATTGTAAATGTAAATTAAATAAATAGGCTTCATATCCAAACAGCTCTAGTTTATGATGTCTATTAAAATATATATATATTTTCTCTAAACTTAGCAATTCCAATAAATAGGCAGCTATAAACTTAACTCGGATGGACTATTAACATAGCCATTCTGTTACAAAACAGATTTACGCTCTTAAAAGGGGACATCATGGAATCATTTTTCACGCGCGACATGTCTTCTTGACCACGAGATCTATTCTGACTCGTCATTTCTGGCTCATATTTTGGATTTCTTCCCATATCCAAATCAAATCTCTTCCGTTTTATGGCTTGTCAAGCCTCTAATTTGTTGAAGTAAAAAAGGAGGTCAGCGCGCGCCTGGAGGGCTGAAGGGGCAGCTGCTCTTGCGCTGACCAGCTCCCCGTCACACCTCGCGCTATTTCTAAAGGCATTCTTTAGCGAGTAATTAATAGGAAATAATGGCGTTGCCAGAGGTGCCACATCACTTTCCAGAATGTCACGGTCTAAGAAGGAGGACTCTCTTCACTACAATATTATTTTTGTTATTGTAAATGACACATTAGCTGCTGAAACGTGCTATTGGAATTGACATCCGCCACGCTTGGCTGGTTCATATAGCAGTCAGTTTGCACAACATATTTCACTGAGGAAAGAGGATGAATCTGTCAACAACACACTATAGCTGGCGTATAAATTTCCCTTTCTTATAATGCAACACAAAATAATGCAGTCTTATTCCAACTTTTCATGCAATATATATTTTGTGAAGTTAATCGCAAAGACAGGCTATATTGTATTGAAGTATGCACCTAAAATAATGTAATGTAATGTATAAGGCCTATAAAACCTGAATAGCTCACTGATGTGCTTATGTTTGAAAACCCTACATTTATAATGACGAAAACGAATTAAAACAAAGTCCGGTAGCAATTATATCACATTTATATTATTAAGAACTCATTTGTAATTCTTGCATAGATAGTCCTATAATTGCACCATAACGCACTTGTCCGCCCAATTAGCAGAAACAATTATTATAACTCTGGCCCTAATTATGTCTCAGTTTAACGCCGGCGAGCTCAAGCTAGTCTATAATTCAGTAATTAAAATGTTCTGTGCCCCGTGCCTTTAGGGCAGCGCGTGATTAGGACCTGTCAGCCGCTGAGCTGAACGGAACCAGTCGAGCGTGTTGAGCAACATGACCCTCTATTGTTAAACCTTGTCAACATATTAACCTGACTATTCCCTACAGTCATCATGAGCTGAATTGGTACATTAGATATGTTTTTATGGAGGGATGAAAAAAGGGAAAAAAGGAAGAGAAAATTGATGTTCTAATTGAAAAAACAATTGGCATTTTATTATCCAAGAACAGAGCGTGAGGCATTTACCGGATGGCGGATGACGCCCGAGCGCGCGCGTCAGGATTAAAACTGTCCAGATTAAAGTCATTTACAGTTAAATAATAATGCTATTCCTTGTTGACCTTCACTGATGGGTCATAGATTCAAATAATGGTTTATTTATTTAAAACGATCGTTATTTTCCCCGCATCAAATTACAAGGGAATTGGAAACACATTTACTGTTACTAACCCTGATTCAGATGACCATTCTACCTTCTACGGAGACGTAATTTATAGATCGGCAGGTAAGGGTGCTCTTGAGCGGCTACATGTTCTTATTTGCCACCAATGCTCCTTATAGGAGCAATTCACTGCACTCTATACTTCTCTGTAAACTGGTCACCTCTGTATACCCGTCGCAAGACCCACTGGTTGATGCTTATTTATAAAACCCTCTTAGGCATCACTCCCCCCTATCTGAGAGATCTACTGCAGCCCTCATCCTCCACATACAACACTCGTTCTGCCAGTCACATTCTGTTAAAGGTCCCCAAAGCACACACATCCCCACACACATCCCTTGGTCACTCGTCTTTTCAGTTTGCTGCGGCTAGCGACTGGAACAAGCTGCAACAAACACTAAAACTGGACAGTTTTATCTCTTTGTTCAAAGACTCAATCATGGACACTCTTACTGACAGTTGTGGCTGCTTTGCGTGATGTATTGTTGTCTCTACCTTCTTGCCCTTTGTGCTGTTGTCTGTGCCCAATAATGTTTGTACCCTGTTTTGTGCTGCTACCATGTTGTGTTGCTGCCATGTTGTGTTGCTACCATGTTGTTGTCATGTTGTGTTGCTACCATGTTGTTGTCATGTTGTGTTGCTACCATGCTGTGTTGTCATGTGTTGATGCCATGCTATGTTGTTGTCTTAAAGGTCTCTGTTTATGTAGTGTTGTGTTGCCTCTCTTGTCATGATATGTGTTCTGTCCTTTATATTTTTAATCCCAGCCCCCGTCACTGCAAGAGGCCTTTTGCCTTTTGGTAGGCCGTCATTGTAAATAAGAATTTGTTCTTAACTGACTTGCCTAGTTAAATAAAGGTTAAATAAAAAATAAAATACTATACAACTTGAGAGTATCTTATTAAAGCCTGGTTGTATTTTGTGTGTACATTATAGGGAATAGCAAAAGAGCACTGCCCATTGAATATACAGTATGTCTTCTTTTAATCTTGGTCAGGCAGGGAAAACCTAATGGCATTTGACAAGAGATGAAGGATATTTTTGGATGACCAAAATGGTGCATTCCAAGCGGTTTTTATCCTTGTCAAAATGTATTGATTTCTGTGCTTTTGTAGGGTGGTTGATGTCTTCCTTACTCAGTCCTTAGCTGGTCAGTGGGAGAAGCTGACAATTCATACAACAAATGTTGTGGGGAAAATATAAAGTTCACCGATTATACACTAAGGATTGGTCCCATGGGTCCAACATTGAATACATTGTAATTTTCTAAATGTTTTAGATTTGTTCCAGGTCAATAATACAATGTGCACATGTTCAGCTATAGTCTAAATAAAATAGATACAATTCTATTCCTCACTCTTTATTATTAAAACGTTATTTTTTAAAATGTATAACAGCACTTAGTCTATTAAACAATTAATAATATAGGCTACTACTAATGCATTTTGGAACACTTTTTGAGTTACAACCAGGCCTGTCCTCAAAAGCAAAACTTTGTATATTTTCATAAATAATAAGAACCATTCAAACATATGAAAGAATCCAATTCATATACTATTCAACCCACTGGGGTATGCTGTGGCTGTAGTAAAGAGTCAGGACAGGCTAGGGGTATATGTATAGAGAGGAGACCAAAGGGCAATGGAATTGACGAATTTCCTTCAGCCACAATCAGTGCACCTGGGTTTCCTTTCCTTTGGTGTATTCAGAAGTAAATTATTAATGGGAGGATAAAAGTGTGAGTGTTGGGGGATCGAGACAGTCAGACAGACTGACTGTCTGCTCCCCATCACCCTTCCATCCTCACCCCCACCCTCTTCCCTCCCTGACTACCCCCCCATCACCCCTCCATCCTCACCCCCACCCTTTCCCTCCCTGACTACCCCCATCACCCCTCCATCCTCACCCCCACCCTCTTCCCTCCCTGACTACCCCCTATCACCCCTCCATCCTCACCCCCACCCTCTTCCCTCCCTGACTACCCCCTATCACCCCTCCATCCTCACCCCCACCCCCTTCAATCCCTGACTACCCCCCATCACCCCTCCATCCTCACCCCCACCCTCTTCCCTCCCTGACTACCCCCCATCACCCCTCCATCCTCACCCCCACCCTCTTCCCTCCCTGACTACCCCCCCATCAACCCTCCATCCTCACCCCTTCTGAACTTGCCCCCTTGTCGTGTGGTGGCCTCTCACACAAGGCCTCTTCTGACGACCGCTTGAAGTGCAAATCTGTGTTCCAACTTGTTCCTGGTGTCTGTCAGCATGTTTTTCTCTTGTCAGCGGAGTGGGGCAATTGAAATAGTCCCAAATGGCACCCTATTCCCTATATAATAGACTACTTTGGACCCATATGGCCCATAGCGCTCTGAACAAAAGTAGTGCCGTATGTAGGGAATAGGGTGCCACATACAGTAGGCCATCTCACCCCTGTACCTTCCATGTAACGGGATCATTGACAGGCTAGTGACACTGCCCAAATGGATAATGGAAACCTATTGATTTTCTCTTCATTTTTTGGACAGGAAGCCGGCGGACAGCAGTGGCTGGGTTGGTATGTCAGAATAACCACCAAGAACAGAAAGAGAGGGAAGGACGGAGCTCCACTGCCACAGACGGTAAGGTGGGCGAAAAAAGCCAGGCCAACAGACAGGGAAAAGCCATCAGTCAATCCAGTTTCTCATGGTGCAGCTGCATCTCAAATGAAACCCTGTTCCCTACACCCACAGGGTTCCGTCTCTGGTCAAAAGTAATGCACTATATAGGGAATATGGTGCCATTTGTGATGCAGCCATAATCTACTGGTCTGCCTGAAACACCCTAAAGGGTCAGACACACAGAAATCTGACATAGAACCGATTTGCTTCATTTAAATACTCCAGGCCACAAGCTGGCAGTAGCTTGTTTGGCTTATGCCTGCTTTAACTAATGTTATACAACGGGTGGGTCTTATCCTGAATGCTAATTGGATAAAAACGCATTCCAGCCGGTGTCTATTTGTGACATGTGTGACAAATACAATTTGATTTAGCCGGTGGTAACTTGTGAAATAGACACCGGCTGGAATGCGTTTTTATCCAATCAGCATTCAGGATAAGACCCACCCGTTGTATAACATTAGTTAAAACAGGTGTAGACCTTACAGTGATATGCTTACTTACAAGCCCTTAACCAATCCACTGTCTCATCAGACCAGCCAGGCAAGTTATAAACTTGATCTCCACTATAAAAAGCATTTAGACTAACATTTTCTTTTAGACTAACATTTAGTTTACAACAGCGGAGATTTGTATAAACCTTGCTGTCTGTCTCTCTGACATTTACAACATTGTTTCAATATTTACATTCGATTTCCAGCTTTCCCATAATAATTAAAGTTTTCAATCGTGCCTCATTAGCACATTGTTATGGATGTATACAAATACAGTGCATTCGGAAAGTATTCAGACCCCTTCCCTTCTTTCTACATTTTGTTACCTTACAGCCATATTCTATTATTTTTTTTCCTCATCAATCTACACACAATACCCCATAACGACAAAGCAAAAAAAGGTTTTTAGAAATGTTTGCAAATGTATAAAAAAAAAAATAATAATAAATAAATATTTGATGTATATAAGTATTCAGACTCTTTGCTATGAGACTCAAAATTGAGCTCAGGAGCATCCTGTTTCCATTCATCATCCTTGAGATGTTTCTACAACTTGATTGGAGTCCACCTGTAGTAAAGTCAATTGATTGGACATGATTTGGAAAGGCACATACCTGTCTATATAAGGTACATCCTTACGGTGAAGCATGGTGGTGGCAGCATCATGCTCTGGGGATATTTTTCAGTGACTGGCAGGGACTGGATCAAGGGAAAGATGAACGGAGCAAAGTAAAGAGAGATCCTTTACTGGAACTAATGCATCTGTTATACATCGAAGTTCGAAGGGAAACTATGAGATCTTGTTGCGTTAGCTAGCTAGCCAACTAATCTCAGTAGCCTATGTCATCAGGCAGTATTTGTTTTGATTACATTCAGTACGCTTCTCCTGTCTTGTATTATCTTCATATTTATTATTATTCAATTCACGTTCTGCACCTGCTTCTGTAACCAGTGTGAAATGGCTAGCTAGTTAGCGGGGTGCACGCTAGTCGCATTTCAATGACGTCACTCGCTCAAGTAGTTGTGTGCAGAGGGTCCCTGGTTCGAGCCCAGGTAGGGGCGAGGAGAGTGACAGAAGCAAATACTGTTACACTTCCTGACTCCCTGTGTATACGTTACAGAATACTGCCTCTCAAAAATATGGAAGCAGCAGAAGTTAAGGATATCTCCCAGATGGTCAACGAACAGGAACATCTACTCCATCAACACCATGACCAGCTGGCTCAACTGGGTACGGTAATGAATGAGGTCCTCCAAGTTCTCCACCACCTCGACAACCCCCGAAAGGATTCATCTCCAACTAGCGAGGACCCTCTACCACAATTCGTCCCAGCGAGCCAGCCCATCCAGCAGTCCGCCCAGGTCAGCAATGCCCTATTGTCTATTATCCGTCTGGATAATCTTCTTTGATATTGCCAGAACACACTGGAAGGGGGTCAGCCCGGTGGAGCAGTGACACAGTGAATTTTGGGAATACTCTGCCCAGGGAAGGAACCGGGCCCATTCCCCCTGCTGGTCCTAAGGAACCTCTACAGCTCTTGGTTCATTCTCTCCACCTAACTGTTGGACTGAGGCCTGTACCCCGGAAGTGAGGCCAGCTTCTCCATAAAGGCTCTCCATACCCATGACGTGAATTGGGGGCCACGGTCGGAGACGATGTCCTCCGGAAGGCCATAATGCCGGAAGACCTGCTGGATCAGTGCCTCAGCGACCTGGAGAGTGGTAGGGAGACCAGTAGAATAGTACGGAATACAGTATATACTTGTGAGATGAGTAATGCAAGATATATAAACATTATTAAAGTGACTAAGATACAGTAGAATAGTATAGAATACAGTATGAGATGAGTAACGCAATATATGTAAACATTATTAAAGTGACTAGCATTCCATTTCTTAAAGTGGCCAGTGATTTCTAGTCTATGTCTATAGGCAGCAGCCTCTAATGTACTAGTGATGGCTGTTAAACTGTCTGAAGCTGTTTTTCAGTCTCTCGGTCCCAGCTTTAATGCACCTGTACTGACCTCGCCTTCTGGATGTTAGCGGGGTGAACAGGCAGTGGCTCGGGTGGTTTTTGGCCTTCCTGTGACATTGGGTGCTGTAGGGTGTCCTGGAGGGTGGGTAGTTTGCCCCCGGTAATGCGTTTGGCAGACCGCACCTCCCTCTGGAGAGCCTTGCCGTTGTGGGCGGTGCAGTTGCAGTACCAGGCGGTGATACAGCCCAACAGGATGCTCTCAATTGGGCAGCTGTAAAAGTTTGTGAGGTCGGCAGCCTTGCGAGGGTTAACACGTTTAAATGTTTTACTCACGTCGGCCACGGAGAAGGAGAGCCCACAGTCCTTGCTAGCAGGCCGCGTCGGTGGCACTGTGTTATCCTCAAAGCGGGGCGAAGAAGGTGTTTAGCTTGTCCGAAAAACGCTGGTTATCCTTTTCTAGTCCATGATTGTCTGTAGACCCTGCCACATACGTCTCGTGTCTGAGCCGTTGAATTGCGACTCCACTTTGTCTCTATACTGACGTTTTGCTTGTTTGATTGCCTTGCGGAGTGAATAACTACACTGTTTGTATTCTGCCATATTCCCAGTCACCTTGCCATGGTTAAATGCAGTGGTTCGCGCTTTCAGTTACGTACGAATGCTGCCATCTATCCACGGTGTCTGGTTAAGGGTTTAATAGTCACAGTGGGTACAACATCCCCTATACACTTCCTATAAACTCAGTCACCGCATAAGTCTCTTCGCCTAAAAAAATGTCTACTACCCGGAACATATCCCAGTCCGCATGATCAAAACAATCCTGAAGCGTGGATTCCGATTGGTCAGAGCAGCGTTGAATAGTCCTTAGCATGGGTACTTCCTGTTTGAGTTTCTGCCTATAGGAAGTAGTAGCAAAATGGAATCGTGGTCAGATTTGCCAAAAGGAGGGCGGGAGAGGGCCTTGTAAGCATCCCGGAAGTTTGAATTGCAGTGGACGAGTGTTATAGCAGTGTACAACAGTCGATATGTTGATAGAACTAGTCAGCCTAGTCCTCAAATTTTCTTTGTTAAAATCCCCAGCTACAATAAGTGGTTTCCAGTTTGCATAAAGTCCAGTGAAGTTCTTTGAGGGCAAACGTTGTATCGGCTTGAGGGGGGGGATATAAACGGCTGTGGCTATAACCAAGGAAAAGTATTTTGGGAGAAAATACGGTCGGCATTTGATTGTGAGGTATTCTAGATCGGGTGAACAAAAGTACTTGAGTTCCTGTATGTTACTACAATTACACCATGAGTCGTTAATCATGAAACACACACCTCCACCCTTCTGCTTCCAGGAGAGATATTTATTCCTGTCTGTGCGATAAACTGAGAATCCCTCTGGCTGGACCAATTTCAACAGAACATACTGAGAGAGATGTTTCGTGAAACAAAGTATGTTACAGGCCCTGATATCTCTCTGGAAAGAAACCCTTGCCCTGAGCTCATCAACTTTGTTATCTAAAGACAGAACATTAACAAGTAATATACTAGGAAGCGGTGGGTGGGTCTCCTAAGTCGAACCAGCAGGCCACTCCGAGTGTCTCTCCTCCGCCAGCAATGTTTTGGGTCAGCCTCTGTAATTACATTTTCATTTTAGTCATTTAGCAGAAGTTCTTATACAGAGCAACTTACAGTTAGTTAGTGCATACATGTTCATACTTTTTCATACTGGTCCCCCATGGGAATCAAACCCACAACCCTGCTCTACCATCTGAGCTACACGGGACTCAGTTCAATTGCCCTGGGGAGAGCAAACAAAGGATCTGCTTCGGGGAAGTTGTATTCCTGGTCGTAATGCTGGTAGTTCTGGTGAGTTACCACCACTCTGATATCCAATAGTTCTTCCTGGCTCTATGTAATGACACAAAACATTTCCTGAGCTAATAATGTAAAAAATAATACATGAAAAAACAAAATACTCCCTTCCTCCAGCGCTCAACGTCTCCGGTCTACTAACTAACCTTCTGCACCTGCTTCCTGACTCCCTGCGTATACGTTACATGTTTTCTCTTTATTCAATACGCATATATAACTGCAGGGACTGCAGGTTATTAGTCAATATGCGCATAACTAGTCTGTACCATAACACCTTAACATCTTCTCTTTAGACTCCCCTACTGCAGTATCACACTCAATGCGCCAGTTTTTTTTTTTGAGCTCTTAAAGCTCTCCTATTAATATGAAACAACTTGTCTAGTTAATAAGCTTATACTTTCTGTAGAGACTAACAATAACAAATAAAATACAATGATGATTCAATGCAAATGCTGTTGCTATTTTCTCATCTTACAATGCTAACTCATTAACATTCACTGATTAAATGCAGCTAGTCCCTCTCCCTCTCACCCTTTCTTTCTCTCTCTCTGTACTCAATGTGGTACAGATGAATAAGGAGATGATGTTGATTCTCAGGCCCTAATGCTCTGGTCTGCTACTAGCTACCACCGCACCACTATGGCAGATGCTCTGGTCTGCTACTAGCTACCATCTCACCACTATGGCAGATGCTCTGGTCTGCTACTAGCTACCACCGCACCACTATGGCAGATGCTCTGGTCTGCTACTAGCTACCATCGCACCACTATGGCAGATGGCCAGTGTGGCTCCTACCACCATAACACATTTCTTTATGTTCCTCTCCTCCTCCTCTCTCTCTCCTCCTCTCTCCTGCTCTCTCTTTCTCTGTCTCTCTCCTGGTTGCCAGTGAAATAATAAAAACCCCACTCCTGGTCATGGCTGGCACAATCTCATTATAATCTCTGTTTTTTATTCATGGGGCCCCTTGGGACGCTGTCTGCCCGCGACGTGGCTCCCAACCTCCGCAGAGAACATCTTTTGAAACAGCCAGGAGACCTAATGAAGTCGCAGAGTGGCACAATTATTTCCCTGAGAAGGAGCATTAACGTACTTGAGAATCCCCTCCGGAGGAACATGATGACAATTGGTTTGTACAGCTTTGATCGTCCAGGATAAACTGCAGGGTTGGCCCCCTGTGCCATGGGTTGGGTTTCTAGCAGATGTGGGATGCATCCCAAATGGCCTGCTATTCCCTATATAGTGCAATACTTTTGACCAGAGCCCTACATGGAACCCAGAAATGGTTATGATAAAACACCAACCAAACATTCTACTCACAATAGCTAAAAACAAAAGGTGAATTGCAGGTTATATAAAGTCAGTGTATATTTCTTCTGTTGAGCCAAAACTATAGAGACCAAGTTAGCAGGATTTGTTAGGGGGTAAGAGACCAATAATTGTAAAACGCACAAAACAACAATTGTTTTTTGTGGGAAAAATAAAATAATTTACTTGAACAAGTAAAAGGCAAATTCAAGTATTTTATTTCAGTATTTTATTTCAGCAAGTTTTTGCTATATTTACTACAGAAAGCTGAATGAATACATGGTATATAGTGCCTTCTTTCTTTATACATCCAAAATGAGGTATGGATGTTAAACCAATCAGACCGTATTACAGTACATTCACATCTCTCAGACATCATCTAGTGTTGTCTAGATGAATAAAACATTAAGCTTATGTATTTTACTTAGCACAATATAATATACAGTATATCTGGAAGTTTAAGCACCATGAAAATGTGATTTACATTGTAACTTGACTTAAGATTAAAATGCTCCTAGTCCTTTAATTGGACTGTAAAATCAATTTCAGAAGGAAATGTTAAGTTCTCCATAATTATATTAGAAAGCAGTGCTTGGCGGTGTTGAATCATCAAAGAACGATACAGAAGAATGTGCTTCATTAACTAGGCCTAATAAATGCCTTAAAGCAATATTTCACCACTATCTCAACCTTGCTTCAACTTTTGTCTTAGCTCTTAATGTTTTATGGAAGAGAGACTACCCACTGGGCACACACTGGTTTAATCAATGTAATTTGTCAACGTATTGTGACATGGAATCAAAGTGGAATATCCATTTGAAGTATGTCATCAACCAGTACTGTTTTCATCTAATTTCAACCAGCGTTTTAAACATTGAAATTACGGTAAAATTTCAACTTAAATACATTGACTTAACCTGACTAAGGTTGTTACATCAATCTAATTTCAACATAATCATCAGAACTATGTAAATGTTAAAATTGCATTGAATTTCATATTTGATTAGACATTTTATTTGGCCGTGTTTCAATGTTGATAGTAAAATGGTATGTTTGAATCAATGCTATCAACCTAAATAAAGAGGTATATTGAAATAAAATGTGAAGATACCTTCCAACAATTCCTTGCTGAACATTGACTTCTACTGTTACATGAGGAGTAATGCACTTCAGTGAGAACAATCCTATCATCCAGTTGCCTACTGCTATGTACCCTGCTTAGCTTTGGAAACAAGATGTGCTTGATTCAGCTGAGCTATCATATCAACACATTAAGACATTGATTCCATACAAATTTGTGTTGACTACCTAGGCCCAAATAACTAAATAACTAACTTTTCTCACACAAGCTGATTGTGAAAGCAAATTCAGAGTGAGGTTGGGTTTACGTAGGCTACATTAACATCTGCTTTTCCCAAAGGACACCATCATTTCAACATGAAGCTACGTATACTATCATTAGTCCATGAATGATAGTATACGTAGCTTCATGTTGAAATGATGGTGTCCTTTGGGAAAAGCAGATGTCATTGTAGCCAACATAAACCCACCTCACTTCGAATTTACTTTCATATACAAAATATTTAAGTGCCTTTGAACAGGGTATGGCAGTAGGTGCCAGGAGCACCAGTTTGTGTCAAGAACTACAACGCTGCTGGCTTTTTCACACTCAACAGTTTCCCGTTTGTATCAAGAATGGTCTACCACCCAAAGGACATCTAGCCAACTTGACACAACTGTGGGATGCATTGGAATCAACATGGGCCAGCATCCCTATGGAACGCTTTCGACACTTTGTTGAATACATGCCCCGACGAAATTAGGCTGTTCTGAGGGCAAAAGGGGGAGTGCAAGTCAATATTAGGATGGTGTTCCTAATGTTTGGTATACTCAGTGAATATTGAATATAGGATTTTCTTATACATTTCTGTGACATTTTTTTACGCACTTTCTACATATACATAGCTCTTATGAGTCTGTAGAAATGTTATTGGTGTAACAACCTGTTAGTCAGGTTAAGTCAATGTATTTAAGTTGAAGTTTTACCTTAATTTCAATGTTACAATGCTGGTTGAAATGAGATGAAAACAGTACTGGTTTGTGACTTCTTTCAAATTCAATGTATTTTCCACGTTGAGTCCATGTCACAATATGTGGACAAATTAAGTGGAAACAACGTTGATTCAACCAGTGTGCGCGCAGTAGTTAGCCTCAATCCACTGCTTCTGTATCCTTTTTTGACAAGGTTAGCAAATTAGCAAAGGTTGCTAGTCAAACAATGTAACGAAGCAGTGGATTGAAGCATGTCCATTCCCATGAACCACTTCAGAGGTAAAATTGCATTGCATGATATTGATGGGCTACTCAGTTTACACTCTACACAAATCCAGTAACCCAACATTCAAACTTGTTTAGAATATTTCAGTAAATAAAATCTAATATTGATCTTTAGAGATTAACATAAAATTAGAACATATCCTAATTACAGTTAGCCTACTGTTTAAGTCAGAACAAGACAAATAGTAAATAATCAGCATAAAAGTTGGGGAGAAAGCAGATATTGTGTCCATACATACATTAAGGACAGTTATAGCAATGCATATAATTTGTGATATGAATGATTGACCCTGTATTCTGATTATGGCTCCTATGGCTATAGTCTATTCTCATTGACGAGAATTAAAGGGATACTTTGGGATTTGAACTACTTCCCCAGAGTCAGATGAACTCATGGATACCATTTTTATGTCTCTGCGTGCAGTATGAAGGAAGTTGCTAACTAGCGCTAGTGCAATTGCTAACTAGCGTTAACGCAATGGCTGAAGGTCTATGAGTGTCTGCTACCATGCTAGCAGATACCCATAGACTTCCAGTCATTGCTAGCAGATACCCATAGACTTCCAGCCATTGCACTAATGCTAGTGAGCATTGAAACTACCTCTAACTTCCCTTCATACTGGTCACAGAGACATAAACAAGGTATCCACAAGTCTGACTCTGGGGAAGTAGATAAAGGGCCATTGCCAAAATATCCCATTAAGGAGAATTTCGAAAGATTTTCGAGAGGTATCGATTCTTGAGAGACATTAATGTAATGTAAACTTGCGTATTTCTCACATCTCAAATGCTACCTCTGGAGGTCGCACATGACTCTCACCCGACAGTTGCTCCCCTCTGAGCAGCGCAATGTAAACAGAATTGTCTTGTTGAGCCCAACATTCAAACAGTAGAAATACTAATAGCAGAGCAATGTTTTTGAAACAGCTGAAATATAGACATTTTCATTATATTTGAGACTTGTTTTATTGAGCTTTCACCTGAAATTGCAGTAACAGCCTGTTACATTCTGAAATTGTCACCGTAGCTTTAAGAAAGAGAAGCTCAACTGTGTTTTCCCGCTTTGGCTGCTCAGAGTCACAATCCAGGCAAGAAGCATGCAGCAAGAAGCTGATCAACTCATCAGGGAAAACGTTTTCAGTCGCAATTTTGCGTTTACCTCATACAATGACTTCCATGATATTGATAAAACGAAGCATGGTTTGATCTAAGGTAACTTTAATGCGCTGAAACTGTACATTTATATTCGAATGAGAGGGGTAAACGTTCATGTTTGATATGCTAACATGTTATCTGTGTCATTGTCTTGCAAGCTACATTTAATGTGTGTACGAACAAGAAAATAACCCCTTTAATTGTCTATATGCTTGTGAATCGTTGCATTATTCAAGTGTACCTAATATGTTTTAGAGGAAAAGTTGCTTGCATTGTCGAATAGTTTGCAAGATTACTGGCTAGTCAGTGACTTCTACGGTAAATTTGGAGCTACAGAGCCAGAATGTCACGTTGCCAGCCACATTGAAAATGTAAGGCAAGGATGTAATGTAAATTGAAGTTTATGTACATATTGTGTAAATTGAAATTTTGTCGCGCTGCCTCCTTAAATGTTTGTCAATGAGAATAGCCTCAAAGTAATGGGCAAATCATTTACCATTATCACAATGCTGAGGTGTGAGTTGTCTCTTTTGGTAATGGGTTTAATGTTCTGACTTACTGACTGCTAAACACTGCAAAGAAGGAAGCAAGAAGACACATTTAACGTGTCCATATTGCAATATGGCAAGATTATCTGTAGGTAAAACTTCACTTAAACGTAGTAGAGTAGAAGAGGTAACAGCACTGCATACATTAGGTTAAAAAAGTTGAGATACAAGGTTGTGAACTGACCGCTGTTATAGCTTCAGTGAATGTTGTTGGCATTTTTGCATCTCAAGAAGAATTCTATGTAACTGTAAATTCTGTAACGTATCTATATGTCTAAGTAACAAGATCTATCATCTACAGTATAGTATAGATACAGGTTTTATAAAATAGAGAGAAGGGCTAGTAGGTCCATGTGCATATTAAGAAAAACATATATAGCTTTAGAATATTTGTATTTATCTATATATATATATATATATATATATATTTCTATGTATCTATCCATATTTACATGTGCAGGATAAAGATCTAAAGTGAAAATGTGTAAACGACCCTCTAGCTCAGGACGCCACTGGAAGAAGCTCCGGAGGGGGCGTGGCCGTGTGCTGCTCCAGGCTGGGGTGCTCATTGGACAAGGGATATGCATGATGCAAGGGGTGCTCATCATGGGGCTCAGGGTGCTCGTGGGTTTCGCGGTGCTCATTGAGCAAGGGGGGTTCCTGCTGAGGCGAGGGGTGATCATGAGGAGAGGGGTGTTCCAAGCATAGGTGCTCATGGTGCTCATGGTGTTCCTGGCGCTCGTGGGCCGTGGAGTGCTCATTGGATGTTGGGTGCTCCAGACAGGGGTGCTGCTGGGGGGGCAAGGAGGACATCTCTTTGTGTAGTCCCAGGACCTCTACCATGCCAGCCCCTGTATGAGGGACACTGGTGTGCATGAGGTGTCTTTGTAAGTGCTTGATCCAATCCTCCTGGACGGACAGAGGACCCTGAAAGACAAGGTCACAGAATCTGCATGGGGGGGGAGAGAGAGAGAGCGAGCTAGGTTAGGTTCGGTTAAGTTAGGGTATGTTAGGTTTGGTTTGCAGACATATGGATACTATTTAGTAGGGGTGTAACGGTTCACCAAACCCTCGGTTCGGTACGTATTGCGGTTTGGTTTCGTTACAGTGGTTTAAATGAAATGCCATTCACAATGTTTAGCATTCACAATGTTACTTGTTTTGTCTGTTGTGACCCGATTGTTTTGTTGGGCCCCTCATGTTTCCACTCTGATGCTGCGTTTGTAACCATGTAGGAGGTGGGAATTTACCAGTTGTGAAGTCGTAAATACCAGTTGGATGCATTCATGTGATTTGAACATGTTGAGAAATGCAGATTGGCTAATGGCCAACAAGCTGTGTCAACCATAAACTAAAAGTACAGCTATCATCTTTGTAAACAAATGATAGAGTTCAGAAACCACATGAATAGATAGATTTTATAAATAATGTTTTGTTGTTGTATTTAACTGCTGAAATGCTGACCTTCCTTAGTAGGGAAGGTCAAAGATCACCATCTGGGAGAAGTGGGTGCTCAGGATACTAGATGAGTTTCCCACTAGTATATACCAGTTGGAGGGGCGTTAAAGTGGATTTTTCCCAGTCGTATGTAGTAAATTCCCACTTCCCACTTGGTTCGAACGCACCATGCAACTGCCTCCTTCAATACCAGATGCGCACTTGTGAATCTCAGAAAGGGGCTGTGTCTGTAGCACGGTACATCTACCACTCCGGGGTAATGTGATAGGTGGTCAATGTTCAGTAAGCGCAACACAGTGTGCATCAGCCAATTCATTGAGAACTTTGGCTTTGGTTTGCTTATATAGAGTGGGTACTACCCGTTTGCTGAAATGGGTGCAAGAGGGAAGTTCGAGCACTTTCACAAGGTGTTGAAACCCCCTATTCTCAACCACCGAGAATGGGTGCATATGCGCAGCTAAAAATCAAAGTCTGTAAAAAATATAAACATAGCCTACCTCTCAGTGGTATAAAGTACTTAAGTAAAAATACCTAAAAGTACTACTTAAGTCGTTTTTTGGGGGTATTTAGTATCTGTACAAAGACCTCATGCACTACTTAAGTATTTTTTACTTTACTATTTATTTTTTGGACTACTTTTACTTCACTACATTCCTAAAGAAATTGTACTTTTTACTTCATACATTTTCCCTGACACCCAAAAGTACTCGTTACATTTTGAATGCTTAGCAGGACTGGAAAATGGTCCAATTCACACACTTATCAAGAGAACACGTGGTCATCCCTACTACATACTTAAGTATATTTTAGCAATTACATTTACTTGAGTAACGTTCTATTAAGGTATCTATACTTTTACTCAAGTATCACAATTGGGTACTTTTTCCACCACTGTACCAGCTTCGAGCACTTTCACAAGGTGTTGAAACCCCCTATTCTCAACCACCGAGAATGGGTGCATATGCGCAGCTAAAAATCAAAGTCTGTAAAAAATATAAACATAGCCTACCTCTCAGTGGTATAAAGTACTTAAGTAAAAATACCTAAAAGTACTACTTAAGTCGTTTTTTGGGGGTATTTAGTATCTGTACAAAGACCTCATGCACTACTTAAGTATTTTTTACTTTACTATTTATTTTTTGGACTACTTTTACTTCACTACATTCCTAAAGAAATTGTACTTTTTACTTCATACATTTTCCCTGACACCCAAAAGTACTCGTTACATTTTGAATGCTTAGCAGGACTGGAAAATGGTCCAATTCACACACTTATCAAGAGAACACGTGGTCATCCCTACTACATACTTAAGTATATTTTAGCAATTACATTTACTTGAGTAACGTTCTATTAAGGTATCTATACTTTTACTCAAGTATCACAATTGGGTACTTTTTCCACCACTGGTACCAGCTTTGGCCTGGTCAGAATCAGAATCAGCTTGAATGCAGAGGGGAGACGATGTTGTGTTGTTTCTTTGCGTTTCCGTCTTGCTCCGGTATACTGGGGTAATGTCGGTGTAAATGTGTCAACATATTTCAAATCAAATCAAATACATTTTTATTAGTCACATACATGTGTTTAGCAGATGTTATTGCGGGTGTAGCGAAATGCTTGAGGTGTTGGCAGCTGCATAGGCTATTCTCTTTGAGTGTGGCGACATACTGTTAACGTTTTATCCACAACTCGCTGTCCATCGCCATTGTAATCTACTGGGAAGCCAAAATGTTCCCAAACTGGAGATTTAAACGATTTTGGAGGATACTCCAATTATGTTTTATCGACCCAACCAATCGCCATCGTACGGAACTAGTTCCTCACAAAAGGACAGTGAAATGCGCCAATTAGAATTTTGACTACAATGTTGTTTTAACGGAATAGCCTCAAATGTTTTTTGATTTACTCAAGAGGCCTAGTGTTTTTATTGCGCAAATATTGTTTTTTAATGTATTAATTTGGGTTCACAGAGCAGATCGAACAGTTCGGTACGAATATGTGTACCGTTACACCCCCACAATTTAGCATCTGAGGTGGCAACACTGTTCATTCAATACACTACATGACAAAAAGTATGTGGACATACGAACATCTCATTCCAAAATCATGGGCATTAATATGGAGTTGGTCCCCCCTTTGCTGCTATAACAGCCTCCACTCTTCTGGGAAGGCTTTCCACTAGATGTTGGAACATTACTGCGGACTTGCTTCTATTCAGCCACGAGCATTAGTGAGGTTGGGCACTGATGTTGGGCAATTAGGCCTGGCTCGCAGTCTGTGTTCCAATTCGTCCCAAAGGTGTTCAATAGGATTGAGGTCAAGGCTCTGTGCAGGCTAGTCAAGTTCTTCCACACCAATCTCGACAAACAATTTCTGTATGATTTGCTTTGTGCATGTGGGCATTGTCATGCTGAAACAGGAAAGAGCCTTCCCCAAACTGTTGCCACGAAGTTGGAAGCACAGAATCATCTAGAATTTCATTGTATGCTGTAGCGTTGATTTCACTTCACTGGAACTAAGGGGCCTAGCCCGGACCATGAAAAACAGCCACAAACCATTATTCCTCCTCCATCAAACAGGTAGCGTTATCCAGATTTGTCCGTCGGACTGCCAGATGGTGAAGGGTGATTCATCACTCCAGAGAACGTGTTTCCACTGCTCCAGAGTCCAATGAAGGCAAGCTTTACATCACTTCGCCGTCGCTTGGCATTGCACATGGTGATCTTAGGCTTGTGTGCGGCTGCTCGGCCATGGAAACCCATATCATGAAGCTCCCAACGAACAGTTCTTGTGCTGACGTTGCTTCCACAGGCAGTTTGGAACTCGGTAGTGAGTGTTGCAACTGTGGACAGACAATTTGTACGAGCTACGTGCTTCAGCACTCAGCGGTCCAGTTCTGTGAGCTTGTGTGGCCTACCACTTTGCAGCTAAGCCGTTGTTGCTCCTAGACTTTTCCACTTCACAATAACAGCACCTACAGGTGACTGGGGCAGGTCTAGCAGGGCAGAAATTTGACAAAATGACTTGTAGGAAAGGTGGCACCCCATGACAGTGCCACTGAGCTCTTCAGTAATGCCATTCTACTGCTAATGTTTGTCTATAGAGATTCCATGGCTGTGTGCCCGATTTTATAAACCTGTCAGCAACAGGTGTGGCTGAAATAGCTGAATCCACTAATTTGAAGGGGTGTCCACATACGTTTGGCCATTTTGTGTATATTTTAGAACTGATACACGATTTCACAGTATTAAAAGGGTCATCCGTAATATATTTGTGCCTTGTGGCCACAGAATGAAACACACAACAAATCAAGATGCCAACGAAAAACAGACAAGTGACAGAGAAGCTTGTTGTGGTCCTACATACCTGCAGGTGAGTCTGTACATCTCCTCAACAGCAGGTGGGAGAGCTGAGAATAGTTTCTTCTTTGGTCCAGCCCTTAACCTAGGCTTCTTCTGTATACAGGAATAGGCTGGGAAGCACAGACCATCTCAGTACAGGCCAAGCCAGCATAGACCAACTCATTACAAACCAACTTACTACAGACTTACTTCGTACAACTCTGAAGACTGATTGACACCAGGACAGGTTGTGTCCCAAATGGCACCCTATTCCCTACATAGTGGACTACTTCTGACCAGAGCACTATGAGGCTCTGGTTAAAAGTAGTCCACTATATAGGCAATAAGGAGCCATTTGGGACGCAATGGTCTGTAAATTTTCTACAAGGAACATTCAATACTGTAATTTCAGAAAGGTGCTTTTATTTTCTTGACTTTTCTGACCAGGCATAGATAACTTACTTGTTCCTTCCAACATGGCAACCCTCTTCCTGCGTGCGTAAGCGCGAAGATGATTGGACAGGCTAACAGCACTGGGGAAGGTTGTGTTACAGTGAATGCACATCTTCTTATTAGATTCATTTTTCTCTGGAAAGTGACACATGTGAAATGGAAAGAGAGACATTTCAAAAGAAAGCAAAGCACACACAAGTTCAGTTCAAAATGAAAAATATGTTCCAAACACTCCTTAACAACACTTTTCTTGCAAGGGAATGCCTTTTTTATTTTTTTTATTTAACCTTTATTTTAAAATTCTTTGAAATAGAGGATTTTATTCAAATGCCCCTAAGCCTCCGGATTACTGGTTTTTTACTTAATTAACAGTTATCTTCCATTAGAGACATTTTGTTTTGATGCTGCTCACTTAAAAAAAAATAAGATTACATCTAAATGAACAAGCATTACATCTAAATGAATTGTTTGGTTTCAGGGCCTTTGATGAGCATCTTTGACAAATATAATCTGGAGGTGAGTTGAGGTGACTAAAGAAAAATCTGAAGAAATATGGCTAAAAGTGACTACAGAGCACATAGAGATGAACATGAAGTAAACTTCTATTCTCTGAGTGCCATCCCCTCTCCCTCCATCTGTTTTCATATTGTAAAGATCTGTTTTGCACTTGGAGATTTGTTGTTGACTCCAGGGTGCCTATTTTCACCTGTAGCAGAAGACTCACGCCAGGATTGGGACAATTTGGGAGTTTAGAATTTGATTTATGCTATGATAAGAAATTCATACTGTGCTGATTGTGTCAATATTGCACATGAATTATAATGGTTTGGCATGTCACTACAGGCTACATCTAGAGCATGTTAAATCCTTAAATCGTTTGATTAGGAAAGGTCTCTCTGAACACCCTTTAGAGCAGATTTGATTGGATGACAAGCCCACACCAAGTTTCTATGCAGGCTGTCCTGAAGAAACTGGCAGTGGTGTGAAAATGATAGCGACAGCTTCCCATTCATTTCACACGTAATGGGGGGGAAAACATCTGCTACGGAGGTGTTTTTTAACCATGACAAGCTACTAAAGGTTATTTAAATTACCTGCAAATCGTTTGCAACAATTGCTTGTGCAAAATGAATCTCTTCTTGGTTAATTAACTAATGTCCTTAAAAAACATAAGTATATATTATACAGAATTCTCCCCACTGTATGTGTTACACCTCTATTTAACATAACACTAGTTACAGTAAAATGGTGTAAAAGCCTTAGTTAGATGATTAAATCTGAATGCATGAGTCGGTCTATTCTCCCTTTAAGGTTTCAGCTATACTGTAAAAAGTAACTATGACATTCAACAATTAGAATTCAGATCGACATCTAAAAAACTCCATATGTGATTGTATTTTTTAAATATTTTACCCCCTTTTTTCTCTCAATTTCAATTTCGATCTTTGTCTCATCGCTGCAACTGCCCAACGAGGTCAGGAGAGGCAAAGGTTGAGTCATGCATCCTCCGAAACATGACCCGCCAAACCGCGCTCCTTAACACCCGCCCACCAGCTGCACCAATGTGTCGGAGGAAACACCGTTCAACTGACGACCGACTTCAGCCTGCAGGAGCGATGCAGTGTCTTAGACCGCTGCGCTACTCGGGAGGCCCCCATATCCGATTTTAAATCTTTATTCATTTTTCTGCATAACGGACAGAGGGCCAGATGTACTAACGCTTTTGCGCCCACTTCAGGCGTATTTGTTTTGCAAAGTGCGCATAAAACCATGACGAGGTATGTACGAACGGGACGCACCGAGATGAAAGCGCAGACTGCCTGTCACGGGAACTGAAAATGGCAAAATGCGCTTTTCGTGTCATGCATATGCATTCATGGGATGGTCAAGGGGAAAGTGGGAGTGTCACATAAAGAGATGGGAGGGGATGCGTAAACTGCGCCTAATTATGTATTCCGCGTTATGTACAGAAAAAGCCGGTGAAAGCGCAACTCTATTTTGCGCTGGAAATTCTCCGCCTCTTAAAAGCAGGTGTAATTTAGGAAGCGGGTTTCCTGGCATATGCCTCCTGGTGAAATGGCAGCAGTAATCCGAGCAAGACGAAGACATAGGCTAAGGAGACGAGCTGACAAGGTTTTTGCCACAAGAATCACACTTTTTCAGTTGAGTGAAAACGAAATCATTAAGCGTTACAGATTAAGCAGCTACGCAATATTACAGTTACTGGAAGAAATCAAAGATGACATCGAATCTCCGACTCAGCGTTCACATTCCATTCCAGCAGTTGTTAAACTCCTTGCTACATTACAATTATTGGCATCAGGATCATTTCAAACAGTCATAGCATCAGCAGTGGGAATATCGCTGATCCATGATGGAAAGAGAGGAGGAGGCCCATTCAATTGCGTGTTTAAATACGCGCAATTTACGGTATAGTGGGTGGGGACAGGCGCTGGTTACCTGATGAACTGCAGGTTTGGTACATAACACGCACACTGCGGTTTCACATCAAGCGCTTTCTGCGTCTTGGCCATGGCGCTAATAACGCTGCGTTCGCAAATGTACGTACATCTGGCCCAGAAACTGTTATTTGGACAGAGATTAAACGAAGGTGTGTAAACACAGGTGATGTGCTTCCAGAAACACATCAAAAAGACGTGACAGGTTTTAATTTCAATTTCAAAGCCAATTTGATGACATGTATTATTTTTGTGTGCGTTATAATAATTCAATTGATCGTGAACTTTTCTCTTTTTATGTTTTTTTTATTTTTCATCTGGCTTCTGCTGCATGTTCCCTGGTGACTTCAAGGTTGCTGACAGAAGAGCAGACAGACTACAGGGGTATGATGATGCATCTCACATACATATTTAATAAAGCTCAATCTGAATGAAATTTTGTGATTTAACATGAGCGCCTGTAAATAATGAAAAGCTGTCCAGGTAGTAAAACACACAAAACAGCTGCGGAACAAGACAAGTTTGTGTTTCATTATGGCAAGCTGATCTACTGTAATTGGAGGGTAAACTACTATCTTAACTCTGTATCATTACACTCAATAAAACTATTCCAAAGATCACCTCAAATAATCATACTTATCTGCAAAGGACTAAACTGATCAAGCCTTTGATGATATAACACTGTGAAAAGAATAGACTGGCATCCCAGTTTAAAGCTGTCTGTCGCTTCATCTATCTGGCTTAAGTGGCTTTCTTGTCTACTTTGATTCTACATCAGTTGAAACAGACTGATCATATGCCATATATGTTTTGCTTTCACAAAATGGGGCCTTGTTGCACTACAATAATCATCACCATTAAATAAAATATAATTGGCAAAGTAACTCTTTAGTTTTTAACTCTGTTACTTTGCAGAAAACCAAAAATGAAAACCAAACATAACAGTTCTGAAAGTGCTCTAAAATGCTGATATTCTGATATGAATCTGCTTACCTTGGAAGCAGTGTGGTTCCAGGTTGCTGGCCTGTTGGTTCTGTCTCTCCTCAAACCTCTCTTTGTTCACAGTAAAGTGCTTCCTATCTGCATCATATGATCTGCTGTTATCCCTCAGCTGCTCCTCCTCCTTGTCCAACTTCCTCTTCCTCAGCAGCTCTACTAAAGTGCCCTGGGAAGGTTCCCTGACCGCTCGTATCTATAATAATAATATTAATAATAATAATAATATTAATTACAATAATACATTTTACTTCCGCCTTTCAAGATACCCAAGGACACTTACAGGAAGAAAAAAAGAAGCAATTATAAATAACATAACTAAGAGTAAAAGTACATCACACAAAAGAACATAGCACCAAAATACAACACAACAACAGTACCTCTATACTCTTGCTCTCAGAAAATAACTCCTCTCCCTTAACTCCCTCCTGCCTGGGTGTAGTTGCACTGGCCCCCCATGGAGTGGAATTGCCATCCTGGCCCGGCTGGCAGCCATGTTGTATCTTCACTGGGATCCCTGTGGGTGTCAGGAACAGCCCATCACTCCCGATGAACTTCTGGGAGATGATTGGTCGAGAGAGAAACTGCTTCCTGTTCAGGTTTCAAATGAAACACAACAATGATATAGGATACACTAGTCACAACATATAGCCAGAGAGATACATGAAAAAGTACAATGACATAAAAGTCAACAAAATGAAAAATACATTAAAATTAAGACAAATTCTAAATAAATATATACCTAATATAGGATGGAATATTATATTACATCCCTAAAAGGTGTGAACAATAACTTGTCGAGGAAATGTTTACAGTACCTGTTGAGGGTCTGGAGGATGTTCTGGTGTTCCTGCTCATCCTGTAGCAGCTCATTGAGGATACACACTGGACTCTTACTGGTGCTGGTGCTGGTCTTCCCTATCCGCTTTAGATGGCCCCTCACATGGTTGGAGAGGCCCGTGTTGGTGTCGAACCAGCCACAGCACAAGGGACAGGTGTGCTCCGCCTGAGACTCCGGCTTCTCAGCTGTAACATGAAGATGAAAAAAAGGTTAACACACTATCTATATTTACATTAATATTTGAGTCATTTAGCAGACGCTCTTATCCAGAGTGATCTAGGTAAATTACTAGGCAACTTTGTGGTAACTTTTAATATTACACACTATCTATAAAATAGTAACATGACACACCTGACTGTAAAAGAAGCAGTCACAAATATAGTTTAGACTTTTATTACAGATTACCCTATTAGAGTACAATAGGAAAACAATAAGTAATTGAATAAAGACAGGGAAAATGTAATAAGTTGCTCACCTTTTTTGATCCTCCGTGCCACAGAGGGGATCTTTCTGCGTATGCGTGGCTGTCGGTCCTGTGAAGCTACCTGCTCAGGTGACACCACGTGTCGAGCATCATAACTCAGCCCCACCCTGTGCAGGTGCCCTCGCACGTGATTGGACAAACCCACCCCAGACTCAAACATAGCAGGACAGTAGGGGCAGGACTTCCTTTCTGTCCCAAACGGAGGGGATACGTCATACTCATAGGAGAGACTCTGGTTGCGTGTGTTGGTGGTGGGTGACTCCGGAGGATCGTCACACACTGAGCTTTCTATACACTCCTCTTTGATGATAAGCTTCTGTATGTCATCGCTGTCATACTCCCCCTCCTTGACTTCAGTCTTTTCAAAATGGTGGTCAGCCTGAGCAGAGTTCTTTTCAAAATGCCCGACGTCAGCAGCAGGTGCAGGATTCTCTTTTACAAAAGAACCCCTCTGTCTGCGTATGAAGTAGCTACGGGCATAGGGGTTCCTCTCATTCTCACTACTATCCAGGAAGTTGGCTGTAGCCTCGCTGGTGTAGGCACTAAAGTCATACGTGTCCTCATAATCCTCATCTCCCTCTTCTGTGTCTTCAGGAGTGGTAGTCTCTTTTAGCTTTGTGTTCAGTTTTGGCAAAACATTATCAACCACTTTGTCCACGGTGTTGCGGAAGGGAGTGGACATTTTTCGTTTGGATGGAGACTTTTGGGTAACAGCTTGGGGCTCTGACTTCCTGCAGGTCAATTTGTTGCTATCTGCCTGACTCTTGTCAGTGTCGTAGCTTTGATTTAGCATCTGGCCTGGTTTAGCCGTCTTGGATGTAACCAACACATTGACGTTTGAGGGATATTTTGTAATTCCTGAAATGACATGATCGTATTGTTGATTGTCTTCCTCAACATAAGGGAGACCTGTTGTCACGTCTATTTTCTCTGTTGGTTTGGGAGATAATTTGCTTGGCTTGTCACTCCTCCACACAGATGGTGACAGCTTGTTTGTTGAGCTGACAAGATTGCATTTGAACTGGGAGGCGGTAAGATCTTTGTAACACTTCTGTGCGTCTACTTTGTCTCTTGTGTAAAAGTCAGCTACACTACCAGACCAAAAGGTAAAATCTGCTCTTTTCCAGAAAGCAGGCTTTTTAATACAGAACCTTTGCTTCAGCCGTAGGAGTTTCAAATCTGCTTTTTTGGACGGGTCAGCTAGCCTATATTGATCTTGATGGTCAGGTGATTTGTTAAACGGTGGACTTTCACATTCATCTTCATAAAACTGGTGTCTTAGCTCACAATGGCTCTTCAGGTCATTTTCATTCTGGGTGCTGAAGGGGCACACTTTACAGTGAAACAGAACACATCTTGATTCCTTATCTTCATTGTTATCTGTAGGAAACTCTGACTCCTCATCTTTGATCATGTTCTTGTGTTGATACTGCAGTGTGTCAAAGTGCACCGCGTACAGGTGTGCTTCCAGCTCCCGTTCTGTCAGGGCCATGTGGTTGCACTCCTCACAGCAGTAATAACGTTTGTCCTTCTCGTGTGTCTTGGCGTGCTGGACGAATGTCTTGGGGCAGTTGGTCCCGAACACACACTGCGGGCACTGCAGCTTGGCGTTCCTGCCTTCGTCTCGGAGTTTGTTGAGTCCCTGGATCTCCTCCATGAGTTTCTCCCGTCTCTCCTGGTGGATAATCATGTGCTTGAGGAGGGAGCTGCGATCGCGGAACGAACGCCCACACTCCCTGCATATAAAAGGCCGTGGAGCGTTCTCGCGGTGGCGTACCTGATGACTATGCCCATCTAAATGATACATCATATGTCTATGCAAATGCCTTTTCTCTTTGAAATTAACATTGCACTTTGTGCATGGGAAGAATGATGGTTCTTGTTCAGAATGCTCTGTCTTTAGGTGCTTGGGCTTTATACTAAAGAGGGAGTCGGAGTGATTGTCTTCATGGCAATCTGCTCTTACAATAAGTTTCTTGATGATTACAGGCCTGTTACTGGGATGCTCTTGACATGAATTCACAGAAGATTGTACATCAGCCTCTTCTTCATTTATGTTGGCGATGTCAAAATCCTCCTCATCATCTTCTTCCTCTTCAATATGCCATTTTTTGTAGGTGTGATTTGAGCTACTGTTGTAAACTTTTTCAGGAGAGCCTGACGTACCCACCAGGTGTATGTTACGCTTCCTCTGTCTTTGGCTGGTAAGCTGAGGCATCCCTCCCACTCCTGCGGCATTTGTCTCTAAGCTGCTGTCAACGTTACGATTGTTCCACAACACCCGTATGAGCTCTTTCTGAGAATCCCAGTGTAGTGCGTCAAACGCGTCAGAACCGTCCGACGAGCTCTCAGAGGACTCTGTGGTGTTTAAGTCCCATATAAATCTAGCTCTAGCCTTGATTCCCTCAGCAGTCCATATTTGGTTATTTGGCGTTTGTTGTGGCGGTGGACTGTGGCCTGACAAGGTGGCATCAGGGGCCCGGTAGGGCAGTTCAGCCTCACATTCCCCAGAGTCAGATGGTGACGTGTTGTTGGCTCCTGGCTGCGTGGTGGCTAGTGTTTTCAGAATGGGCCCTGGCCCTGCTGGGTTCTTCAGGGCGTCTGATTGAAGCTCACTGGGTGGCAGTAACACCTGAGGGCTTGTGTCCCTCCCTGCTTGCCGGAGTTGGGCGTCCTGGGCCTCCACCAGGACAGTGTTGGGCGTTGTGCTGTCTTTGTTCAGGCCACAGCTCTCCTCTGAGTTAGGGTGTGAAGCAGGTCCATTAACAAGTGCTACTGAAGGTAGTGAATGGGCTGCTTGGGCTGTGTGGGGAACAGCAGGGACACTGCTGGGTACAAATGGACTGGGCTGTGCTCCATTTAAAGGGTTTGGGAGTCTGTCAGAGGACAGCTGCTCTGACAACCCTGCAGCATTGTTCTTCAGGGAGGACGTGTGGTGCTGTAATGGCTCCTGAGTGGCACCGGAGCTGTCACACACTGGTTCTACCACATCTCCTTCTTTGTCCTCTTGTGCATTTGGCTTTATATCAGCCATCTTACCAGTATGTTCTGAGAAGAGAGAAACAGAGAAAAACCACCAAATCAGCTTAAAACATACTCAATAATTTATATTGTGTTTTGAGGGCTAAAGGCGATGAAAAATGGATGATTAAAACAAGTCTAAATCTGGCAAATGGAAATATATACAGCCCAACCCACAACACTTGTATTGCTTCAAAGTCAAAATGCAGGCTAATATTATGTGGAATAACAAACTATTATTATTCCTTATACACACAGAAAATCAGTCAGTGTTCAGTGTCAGCTCTGCCTACTTTCTCCCCAACTGTTCCACACAATGAGAGTTTCATGCACAGTACTCTTCAGTTCGGCTCTCTGGTGCTACATTATGATTTTCTTAACACCCTCGTCCGCCACTTCTCTTCACAACAAACCCTGCTGTTAGCCCCAGATACCCCGGTGAGGGCTCTTAATTACCATAGCACACCTCTGGGATGCAACCTTCCTGTTCACTCCCAGACGCCTGCTAAAATTGACCAATTTCCATGGGAACAAAGTAGACTTCCAATGAGATCATACTCAGTCTTAGCACTCTGTGATGGTGCCAACACGGGTCCCAGCACGACACTGTTGTTGCTCCAATCCTGACAAATTGGCATGCGTCGGGCTACGCAATCTGTCGGTCTCACACACACACACACACACACACACACACAAATACATAGAGAGATATAAACACACCCATCTATAAACACACACACACCCATGAGCACACACAAATACACACAAACATTAGGGCTGGGAATTGCCAGCCACAATACGATATTATCACGATACGATGGTGCCGATATGGTATGTATTGTAATTCACACGAAGAAATTTCCCCCTCTGAGATAAATAAAGTACCTACCTACCTACCTACAGTGGGGAGAACAAGTATTTGATACACTGCCGATTTTGCAGGTTTTCCTACTTACAAAGCATGTAGAGGTCTGTAATTTTTATCATAGGTACTCTTCAACTGTGAGAGACGTAATCTAAAACAAAATCCAGAAAATCACATTGTATGATTTTTAAATAATTAATTTGCATTTTATTGCATGACATAAGTATTTGATCACCTACCAACCAGTAAGAATTCCAGCTCTCACAGACCTGTTACTTTTTCTTTAAGAAGCCCTCCTGTTCTCCACTCATTACCTGTATTAACTGCACCTGTTTGAACTCGTTACCTGTATAAAAGACACCTGTCCACACATTCAATCAAACAGACTCCAACCTCTCCACAATGGCCAAGACCAGAGAGCTGTGTAAGGACATCAGGGATAAAATTGTAGACCTGCACAAGGCTGGGATGGGCTACAGGACAATAGGCAAGCAGCTTGGTGAGAAGGCAACAACTGTTGGCGCAATTATTAGAAAATGGAAGAAGTTCAAGATGACGGTCAATCTCCCTCGGTCTGGGGCACCATGCAAGATCTCACCTCGTGGGGCTTCAATGATCATGAGGAAGGTGAGGGATCAGCCCAGAACTACACGGCAGGACCTGGTCAATGACCTGAAGAGAGCTGGGACCACAGTCTCAAAGAAAACCATTAGTAACACACTACGCCGTCATGGATTAAAATCCTGCAGCGCACGCAAGGTCCCCCTGCTCAAGCCAGCGCATGTCCAGGCCCGTCTGAAGTTTGCCAATGACCATCTGGATGATCCAGAGGAGGAATGGGAGAAGGTCATGTGGTCTGATGAGACAAAAATAGAGCTTTTTGGTCTAAACTCCACTCGCCGTGTTTGGAGGAAGAAGAAGGATGAGTACAACCCCAAGAACACCATCCCAACCGTGAAGCATGGAGGTGGAAACATCGTTGTTTGGGGATGCTTTTCTGCAAAGGGGACAGGACGACTGCACCGTATTGAGGGGAGGATGGATGGGGCCATGTATCGCGAGATCTTGGCCAACAACCTCCTTCCCTCAGTAAGAGCATTGAAGATGGGTCGTGGCTGGGTCTTCCAGTATGACAACGACCCGAAACACACAGCCAGGGCAACTAAGGAGTGGCTCCGTAAGAAGCATCTCAAGGTCCTGGAGTGGCCTAGCCAGTCTCCAGACCTGAACCCAATAGAAAATCTTTGGAGGGAGCTGAAAGTCCGTATTGCCCAGCGACAGCCCCGAAACCTGAAGGATCTGGAGAAGGTCTGTATGGAGGAGTGGGCCAAAATCCCTGCTGCAGTGTGTGCAAACCTGGTCAAGAACTACAGGAAACGTATGATCTCTGTAATTGCAAACAAAGGTTTCTGTAACAAATATTAAGTTCTGCTTTTCTGATGTATCAAATACTTATGTCATGCAATAAAATGCAAATTAATTACTTAAAAATCATACAATGTGATTTTCTGGATTTTTGTTTTAGATTCCATCACTCACAGTTGAAGAGTACCTATGATAAAAATTACAGACTTCTACATGCTTTGTAAGTGGGAAAACCTGCAAACTCGGCAGTGTATCAAATACTTGTTCTCCCCACTGTATCTACCTATCTATCTATCTATCTATCTATCTATCTATCTATCTATCTATCTATCTATCTATCTATCTATCTATCTATCTATCTATCTATCTATCTATCTATCTATCTATCTATCTATCTATCTATCTATCTATCTATCTATCTATCTATCTATCTATCTATCTATCTATCTATCTATCTATCTATCTATCTTCTAATGATTCTATATGTATTGCGATTTGATACAGTGATTTTATTTGCAATTTGAAGCTCCAAACAGGTTGCTTACTATATGTTTGCTGCAGAGAGACAAGATAGAGCATGAGAAAACAGGTTTTGATCAGTCAGAGAAATAAAATGCTATAGGATGAAAAATACAAGAGTTTTGCCGCAGGTACAGCTGACAAATCGATACTTGGAGTCAAATTCCCATATAATATCACAACATGTAACTGTATCGATTTTTTTCCTCCATCACTAACAAACATATAAACAGCAATCAACAGTCGGCAGATTGTTAAATGTAATATAGAGTCAACTGTTGAACATGTTAATCCTTAAACAAGCCACTTAAAAGGGTGAAAATACATGAATAAAATCTTCTAATATTTAACACTCTTCCCAGCCTTGTAATAGCCAAGCTGTGAGACTGAGAGGCGAGGTGATGTATTTTACAGCTTGGTACAATGTGAAGGGTCCAGGCAGGGTTGTTGTAGCCCCAACTGATAGATATAGACTGCATCCCAAATGGCACCCTATTCCCTATTTACTGCACTACTTTTGATAAGGGCTCTGGTCAAAAGTAGTGCACTTTATAGGGAAAAGATTGCCATTTGGGACGGAACCATAGTGTAGTCTACAATGTATGCTCAGTGGATTTGACATGATCCAGTGTTGGCTGCTCTCTGCAGGAAGCTACGTCGCTAACGAAGTGGTAAATTCAGTGTTAATGAGTGGCTTCACTGTTACCACCTCTGAGGTAAAACCTTCCGAGCTCCCTATTCCCTCCGTCTGCTGTGGTGTTACTGTAGGGGCTTGGGTTAGCAGGGAGGGAGAGGCAGAACAGACGCTCCGCATTTAAAGCTAACTTCACTGCTATCCCCCCCCCCCCGAACAGCAGGGTGGCAAAGCCATCAGAATATGATTTCAGCTTTAAAGTCTCATTAGTGGGGCTACTAGCATACGATATGACTCTCTCTCTCTCTGTTCCATATATAACAACCACAAGAAAACATTCAGGGTTCAACAACGATGCGATAAAAAAAAAAATGTACTTGTTTCTATTTACTTCATTTAATCTATGTTAAAAGGCTGACTTTGCCTTTCCGGAAGCTATTTACAAGGATTATACGCTTAAATACATTTAAGCCGTATGCATAGATCGATCTGTATCCTATCAATGAGATGTATTACCATTAATCCATCTATGCATCATTCCCCAAGACATTTTTTATGAGAGAATGTTCAGTAATCATTATCTTCTAGAACACTCAAATTCTACTGAAGGAATAATAGAGCTCTTACTGAAACACCTCCCAGATATGTATAATATGTTACTGGGCTTTTTCTTTCTTTCTTTGAATCAAATTTTTTCCGGGTCTATCAGCACTTGCAGTAACACTCGTATAGCACCTCATCTTGAGGTTACTGCAAAAGAAACAGGGAGGCGATAATTGCATATTATCATTATTATTCTGGATTCCCTGAAGATACATAAACCTTTCTGAGATATTTAATAACCAGCTTGTCTCAGCGACCCATTGTCTTTAAAAGCAATGTAGAAAAGCATTTAAAACGTTAAACTTCTTACTCTTGACCCTCACCAAAAGCCGCAAAAAATATATTACATTTATAAAAAATGTATTGCAATTTTATGAAAAATAAAGAAAATATCTTTGTCACTCCATTCATCAACATATTAATCATAATGTCCAGTAAATGGCTAAAATCTCATGTGAACAGCCTGAAAACATCATATAACAAAGAGTGCCAGGCTAGCCAGGCTTAACATCAGTAGAGAATCAGTGCTAAAGGCTTTTGAGTTTGGGACTAGTGTCCAAAGGAATTCCCTCTTCCCAACCAGGACCAGTCAACCAGACCAGTTCAACCTCTGGATTGATCAACAGACAGCCACCCATCCCCATGCAGTACGTCTCTGCCTCCGCCTTCACTGGGAGAGAAAACACACATCTAAACAACAAGAGGGGCCGCTGCACCTCAAGTACTGCAGCAGCTCCACAACTTCCTCAGCTAATGGGAACTATTGATTTATTTGACACATGGTGAATTTATGAAGCTGCCTCTCAAGTGTGAGAAGAGTATCAAAACCCATGGATCAAAACAAACAGGCAGAGGTTCAGCCTGACTCTTCAGCAGTCCCAATGAGAGGAGAGCATAGCACTGTTCTTCTCAATGCCACAGTGAATGGGAAAGGCTTTGGTTCAGTTCATATTCTGGAGTGTGGTCTAAAGTCTGAAGTTAACCGATAACCACATAGACCCAGAGACACCAGATATGTTTGCATAGGATGGGGAAAGCTTTTGAGGCATTTAGAAGTTATATACTTAAAAAAGAATAGATAGTTAATATCGCAGATTGCACCTTTACCCACACAGACCCATGCAGAGACACCAGAGAAACAGGCCCACAATTATTCGTGTAGCTTACAACCCTCATAATCACTAGAGCTATTCAGCAACTACTTTAACTTTAGAGCTCACAATAATGAATTTAGAATAAATTCAATGGTTCTTGTATTCATAAACAGAAACAAATGGGCAGTTTCATACATCAAATCAAAAGTAATTTGTCACATGCTTTGTAAACAACCGGTGTAGACTAACAGTGAAATGTTATTTGTCACATGCTTTGTAAACAACAGGTGTAGACTAACAGTGAAATGTTATTTGTCACATGTTTTGTAAACAACAGGTGTAGTCTAACAGTGAAATGTTTACTTTAGGGCTCTTCCCAATAATGCAGAGAGAACAATAAAACATAATAGAAAGATGATAACACAAGGAATAAAGACACAATGAGTAACAATAACTTGGCTATATACATGGGGTACCAGTACAGAGTCCATGTGCAGGGGTACGAGGTAATTTAGGTATATACAGTACCAGTCAAAGATTTGGACACACCTACTCATTCAAGGGTTTTTCTTTATTTCTACTAATTTTCTACATAGAATAATAGTGAAGACATCAGAACTAACACATATGGAATCATGTAGTAACCAAAAAAGTGTCAAAGTCTTCAAAGTAGCTACACTTTGCCTTGATGACAGCTTTGCACACTGTTGGCATTATCTCAACTAGCTTCCCACATATGCAGAGCACTTGTTGGCTGCTTTTCCTTCACTCTGCGGTCCAACTTATCCCAAACCATCTCAATTGGGTTGAGGTTGGGGGATTATGGAGGCCAGGTCATCTGATTCAGCACTCCATCACTCTCCTTGGTCAAATAGCCCTTACACAGCCTGGAGGTGTGCTGGGACATTGTCCTATTGAAAAACAAATGATAGTCCCACTAAGCGCAAATCAGATGTGATGGCGTATCGCTGCAGAATACTGTTGTAGCCATGCTGGTTAAGCATGCCTTTAATTCTAAATACATCACTGAAAGTGTCACCAGCAAGCACCCATACACCATCACACCTCCTTCTCCATGCTTCACGGTGGGAACCAAACACATAGAGATCATCCGTTCACCTACTCTGCGTCTCACAAAGACACGGCGGTTGGAACTAAAAATCTCACATTTGGACTCATCAGACCAAACAACAGATTTCCACCGGTCTAATGTCCATTGCTCGTGTTTCTTGGCCCAAGCAAGTCTCTTCTTCTTATTGGTGTCCTTTAGTAGTGGTTTCTTTGCAGCAATTTGACCATGAAGGCCTGATTCACGCAGTCTCCTCTGAAGAGTTGATGTTGAGATGTGTCTGTTACTTGGGCTACAATTTCTGAGGCTGGTAACTCTAATGAATTTATCCTCTGCAGCAGAGGTAAATCGGGGTCTTACTTTCCTGTGGCGGTCCTTGTGAGAGCCAATTTCATCATAGCGCTTGATGGTTTTTGCGACTGCACTTGAAGAAATTTTCAAAGTTCTTTAAATTTTCCGGATGGAATGACCATGTCTTAAAGTAATGATGGACTGTCGTTTCTCTTTGCTTATTGAGCTGTATGGACTTGGTCTTTAACCAAATTGGGCTATCTTCTGTATACCAACCCCACCTTGTCACAACACAACTGATTGTCTCAAATGCATTAAGAAGGAAAGAAATACTAACAAGGCACACCTCTTAATTGAAATGCATTCCTGGTGACTACCTCATGAAGCTGGTTGAGAGAATGCCAAGAGTGTGCAAAGCTGTCATCAAGGCAAAGGGTGGTACTTTAAAGAATCTCAAATATAAAATATATTTATATTTGTTTAACACTTTTTTGGTTACTACTATGTGTTATTCCAGAGTGTTGATGTCTTCAATATTATTCTACAATGTAGAAAATTGTAAAAATTAAGAAAAACCTTGAATGAGTAGGTGTGTCCACACTTTTGACTGGTACTGTAGGTAGGGTTAAAGTGACTAAGCAACAGGATAGATAATAATCAGTAGCAGCTGTGTGATGAGTCAAAAGAGTTAGTGCAAAGGGGGGTCAATGCAGATAGTCCGGGTAGGTATTTAGTTAACTATTTAACTAACTATTTAGCAGTCTTATGGCTTGAGGGTAGAAGCTGTGCAGGGTACTGTTGGTTCTATAATTAATGTGTTTGTGCATGACATGACATTTGGCTTGATTAAGTTTATTTTTATCATCCAGATAGCTTGTCAGCAAAAGGTAATTTACATCATAATGGCATCCACTCTCTCTAGAGGGATTTGGGGGTATGATTATGTATGTCTGTATCCTGATTCGGGGTGAGATTATGTATGCCTGTATCCTGAGCAGATGCACTCAGTCCTGTCAGCCTGAATCGTGCTAATGTAATTACACAAAGCCTTTGATAACCAAACAATGTCATCCACTGCTAGATTAAAAATACATGTATTTGACTCAAATGGTTCTAATGAGAAGAAATGTCGCTAGTCACTAGTGCACTACCTTTGACCAGGGCCGACAGGATTATGGTCAAAAGTAGTGTACTATATAGGGAATAGGGAACCATTTGGGACACAGGCATTGTTATAGATTAAAATGACCTATTAATAGCTTATGATCTAAAATAGGTTGTTTCTTTCTATTCTATGGAACAATAACAAAAACAGCCACAAAAAAACACTGATTACACACAAGGAAGGCAATAGTGATGTAAAGTTGTGGCCATGTGGAGTAGACTCAAATTCAACTAGCTAGAAACGTGCTCTGAGAGCAAGCCCCAAATTTTACTAAACAAAATAATAATACATCCCGTCAGTGCAAACCGAGTGGGCTAGTTTCCTTTCACTGAGTTAAGACTAAGGAGCATGTCTAAAAAAATACACCTCGCCCAAAACCCCCAAACCCTCTCACCCCAAACCTTTCCATGCCCTTCTCTCTAAAAAACAGAAAGAGAATAAATGAAATGGCTGTGATGGGTAGATTTACTGATGAAAAAAAGGTGTAGCGAGAACATTGGGAGTGATAAAAGAGGACAGGGAGCGAGTGACAGTTGGGTTAAGACAGAAGTCATGTTCAATAGCAGGTAGCAACATCAAACGCTTGAGTTCACAGGGAACCTATGCAACCTTGTCTAGCACGAGGATTTTCTGTTGTGTGGAGTAGATTATATCTGTTCAAACTGCTGACATGGCCTCATTTTATGCCCGTAGTGTTAGAGAGGGGATTAAACGATATAAACTTTGAAGCTTTAAACAATACCTTTCAAAATTAAATGGATTAAGGGAGGGATGTCTGATGGGGATTTCCCTGGGCTTTGTTAGTTTTAAACTTCTCTCCTTTTTAAGGAGAAAGGAGGAGAAGAAGAAAGAAAAATAGGTCTGAGGTTTTTCTCAAGCATTCATGTGACCGTTTTAGTGAGTTCTCTCTCTCACACAATGAGAAGGAGACCAGGGCCAGTGGCCACAGAGGAGCAGCTACTTTCCCTATGGGCTCTGGTCAAAAGTAGTGTGCTATATAGGGAGTAGGGTGCCATTTGGGACACAGTCACTGTGAATACTACAGCAGACAGATGGTTCATGAACATCATATCTGTTCTGTTTAGATACACACACACTGATCCACCCAATACTGAGAAGAAAACACTCACTGGCTACATCCCAAATGGCACTCTATTCCCTATATACAGTAGTGCACTACTTTTGACCAGAGCCATATGGGCCCTGGTCAAAATGAATGCACTAAATAGGGAATAAGGTGCCATTTGGGACACACACACTAACCAAAGCATATCTCAGCCACACTCATCTACTCGGCTGGTTCTGGCAAGATGTGCAGTGCTTTTCATGCCTGTTGAAAATGGCACATTTCCATGTACTACTGTGTTTGTTGCCTCCTTCATGAGCTGTTGATTCAAAATACAAATTCATATATTCTCATCTGTTTTGAATATGTGATGTAGGCCTAGATGTAGATTAAATTGGTAGCTTTGCTATTTTTATTTATTTATTTTATTTATTTATTAGTTGTATGGATGTTGGCTTTTAATACATGTGATGATTACCATAGACTCTAGAGCTCACTATATATAAATATTTTGGGGCTATATGCATGATACAAGCAGTTGCTATGATCATGATCAGGCATGCTCAGATTGCAACCCGTCTTTTTTGTTGAGATGGAATTATATAAAATATAGGCCTATCAAACTTTGTCGCTGCCACTTTTCTGTAGTCAGACACGTGACCAATCACATGAAAGAGATGTGTCAAACTCCTCTCCAAACGGAGGGCAGGCTCCTCTCTCTCTGCCGAGTGAGCAGGCATCAGCACGCTTGCATCTGGAGGAATGTCAAGCGTCGCACACGTCAGGATGAAAAACCTCTCATTACCTTTCTTTAAAAACATAATATGAATATCTGGCTCCGTCAGTCGTACAGAGTACATGGCAAGCATGGATCAGGCAGAATGGGGTACAACAAGGACCTCTCACTAGCTAGCTAAAGTACAAAGCATCCCAAACATTATTCATCATCAGTAGAACAGAACATTGTCCCGATTTAAAGTACTTTAGACTTTTAAATCTGTGTGTTCTCCAAAAATAGTATTCCGCTTTAAAATACTTTCGGCAATTAAGTGTGTTCTCCAGGTAAAGAATGTGTAATCTAGCATGCCGTTAGAGTGTTGTTATATTGCTACACCTAGTGCGTTGCAGCTGAGCTGAACTATATGGCTGGCCATAAGTGGGGATGTGGTCCTGAGTCCTAGGCCCATAAACAAGAAGCAAATTCTCTGCTCAGTCTAACAATAATAATAACAACTGGCCCTGAAATGTTCCTGGTTAGAAGGAAGGAAAATAACTTTTCCCTTCCAAGCAAGCAATAAAATAATAAAATACACATAGATATAGCCAGGGATACAAGTAAGCAAACACAAACCTTTCCAATCAAACATAATTGTATTTATTAACCTTCATAATGTAACCCACAATGCACTCTGGGTGATCAGAGACACTGAGCAACTTGAACGCACTGAGCATGACAGCAATGGGATTCCCTCTTGTCATTTCTCAAGGTCCACCTATCTAAGCCGTGCATACAGTACACACACACATACACGAGACTCACACACAGACCCCCTCCCCACACACACACACACACACACACACACACACATAACATGATTATTCAGTGGTGCTTGTCAATTGCACCTTTCCAGCGTGGATCAAAGAGTGGCTTGCACCAGGGGTCCTGCACCAGGACCAGTCATTACCATGGGCCTGCCACTCTATCAGCCCAGCCTCCAAATAAATCAAAGGGTCGGCCGGGGAAGAAAAGAGGCTAATATTTCCTCAATAACCCCAGAGAGGCTCCATGGAGAGATGCAAATTGTCTCCCAGGAGACCCCAGGGGGATGTGGAGGACAGGGAAGCTGGCTGGAAGGCACCGCACTGGGGAAGCTAATGAGTATAATGGTAAACGTATACAAGGAGAGGTGGAGGAGGAGGGGAAAACCCTCTCTATTCATACCAATTAATATAATCTTATCAATGGAGGTACACCGTGGAGAGGTGGGGGGGCTGGCATCTACCGTCTAACCCTTAGCCACTGATCACAGGCGAGACTTCGACACAAACACACACATACACTCTACACACACACACTCCCCACGTGTATTATTCAACACATACTAGGCCCCGGTCATTAAGCCTATGGGAGGCTGGTCATGCCTGGGGGGGGGGGGGTTAAGGAGATTTTAAAAACCTCCCTCCCTCTCCTTTCCAGATCAATCAAAACAAATCAGACCAAATCAAAGAGGTTCACAAATGTCCCTTTTTTGACGAATGACTGATTCCCCATTGTTCTGAGATCTTATATTTTATAGTACGGATGTAGCAACATTACAACTGTACTAAATACCATTGTAAGTAGTCTTCTTCCACCTGCTATCTGTAATTTTAAATATAGATCTTATGGCATCTATTGCTAATGCATGATATGAATATAACATTATATAACGCTTTCATCATCAACATTAGGTTTACTCACAATAGAAACCTGATTTAAAAATATTTTAATCTCTAACGATTCAGTTTATTACAGTTTATTACAATCAATCATTCACTATCAATCAGTCGAACATGTGTATCTGTAAGATACACTCCTTAAATCGCTTTCTGTTTAAATATGTATTTTTATATCTATGCATCTTTACATCAAAAGAGCAAGTCGAGATAGACCAAATCCTCAATTACCCCAACACGTTATCTACCAGATGACTGAGTACTGGTTCGAACTAACATTAATCTATGATTGTCACTCTCACATGGGAGTACTTGTCAGATTTGTATCATGAGAGGTATATTACTGTAATCTGACCATGTGTATAACTGGACCTCTTCCAATACCAACAGTGACCAACAGATGGCCCTGCTGCAGCCTTCCTGTTCTGTACACACAGGTGGACTGGATACAACATTTCACCAGCAGAGACTCAACACACTTTGAAACACTAGATGCCTCAATTGTGAAACGCAAGATACTGTGTACTTCATGACGTTATATAAGAGCCACTTTATATGGATATACTGTATTCTAGTCATGGCTCATCCTAGTGCCTTCGGAAAGTATTCAGATCCCTTGACTTTTTCCACATTTTGTTACGTTACAGCCTTTTCTAAAATGGATTAAATAAAAAAAATCCTCAGAAATCTACACACAATACCACATAATAACAAAGCAAAAACAGGTTTTTAGAAATGTTTTCAAATGTATTAACAGTAATACCAGTAATACCTTATAATTAACAGTAATACCTTATTTACATAAGTATTCAGACCCGTTGCTATGAGACTCGAAATTCAGATCAGGTGCATCCTATTTCCACTGATCATCCTTGAGATGTTTCTACAACTTGATTGGACATGATTTGGAAAGGCACACACCAGTCTATATAAGGTCCCACAGTTGACAGTGCATGTCAGAGCAAAAACCAAGCCATGAGGTCGAAGGAATTGTCTGTAGAGCTCCGAGACAGGATTGTGTCGAGGCACAAATGTCGGTAGCATTGAAGGTCCCCAAGAATACAGTGGCCTCCATCATTCTTAAATGGATGAAGTTTGGAACCACCAAGACCCTTCCTAGAACTGGGCACCCGGCCAAACTGAGCAATCGGGGGAGAAGGGCCTTGTTCAGGGAGGTGGCCAAGAACCCAATGGTCACTCTGACAGAGCTCTAGAGTTCCTCTGTGGAGATGGCAGAACCTTTCAGAAGGACAACCATCTCTGCAGCACTCCGCCAATCAGGCCTTTATGGTAGAGTGGCCAGACGGAAGCCACTCCTCAGTAAAAGCACCTTAAGACTCTCAGACCATGAGAAACAAGATTATCTGGTCTGATGAAACCAAGATTGAACTCTTTGGTCTGAATGCCAAGCGTCACGTCTGGAGGAAACCTGGCACCATCCCTACGGTGAAGCATGGTGGTGGCAACATCATAATGTGGGGATGTTTTTCAGCGACAGGGACTGGGAGACTAGTCAGGATCGAGGGAAAGATGAACGGAGGAAAGATCCTTGATGAAAACCTGCTCCAGAGCACTCAGGACCTCAGACTGAGGTATAAGGTTCACCTTCCAACAGGACAACGACCCTAAGCACACAGCCAAGACAATGCAGGAGTGGCTTCAGGACAAGTTTCTGAATGTCCTTAAGTGGCCCAGTCTGTGCAGCAACGCTCCTCATCCAACCTGACAGAGCTTGAAAGGATCTGCGAAAAATGGGAGAAACTCCCCAAATACAGGTGTGCCAAGCTTAAATATATATAAATATATAGATACTGTATATTTTCCTCCTATCTTCATACTATCAGGTTACTGTAATTTACCAGTTAAAGTCCTTCAATGCAATTTTTAAAAGATTTGTAATATAACCTCTGCAGTCAGAATAATGAGATACCCAGCCATTTAGTTCAGCAGCATTAGTATGGACAGCTGACTATACAGAGGTCTTACCCCTCTTAAGAAGTGAATACTCAAATCAGAACATGACTTAGTTTAAGGGAGCATTTGCACTGCCCTAAAAATGTCAAACAAATCCTTCAAAAACACCATGTGAAAAAAATTCCCTGATCTATCCTTTTGAAGGTCATTTATAAATCAAGCTGGAAGGAGCTGATTAGATGTCTACCTGAGATGGTTGAGAGGAGAGAAAGGAATGTTCATCACTTATTTTTTTTACCTTTATTTAACTAGGCAAGTCAGTTAAGAACAAATTCTTATTTTCAATGACGGCCTAGGAATAGTGGGTTAACTGCCTTGTTCAGGGGCAGAACGACAGATATTACCTTGTCAGCTCAGGGATTCGATCCAGCAACCTTTCAGTTACGGGCCCAACACTCTAACCACTGGGCTGCCTGCCGCCCCAAAACAACTATCCATAAGTATAACGGTAGGCTCAGAATGCGACATTGCTCAAATCTCTAAAATATCACATCCAACTCCGAGAATAAATGGGACATTTAATGAGGATGACCACAACCTTGATAGATATCACAGAAAGGTCCAGCTGCCTTGTTACTAATGTAGTGGCAAACTTCTGCCTTTACCCTCTCAATCAATACAGACATAGGATTTACATTTTTGGTTAATTGTCGCTCAATGAGTGAACATTTTTCCGGCCTTGGTCGTATTGATCCTGGAATCTGCACAATAATTTACAAACATGTTTTTTCCGATTGGGCCTTTTTGTCTGTGGTCTAGCATTTGGTTAAATTAGGATTACATTATGTGGTCACATTATGAGGATTATATTATTGCTACAGAGCTACAAAATGGAAATACAAATACTTTATTTTTCTTTTAAATATCACTAAATACCTGTATTTATATTTATGACAAATCAAAAATAGTAATTTATCACTTATTACAAAGTACTTTCTATAATGATTGCCTATTGTTATGTGCCATTGTTCATCTAGTCCTGTAATTCAACTCCTCTGAATGGGGGGTTAAGGCATTAGTGATCATATTGTGCCCCTTAGTGGTGGGAACGCTCAGTAACCTGACAGAGACGTTTGAGGAGAACACTGTAGAGCCACTTCAACAAGCCTGTGTTACTGGAGTGGCCAGTGAGTTTCGGGGTCAAAATCCCAGGAGACCTGCAAGGGGCTAGGATTCTCTCTCTCTACACATGATGCACAATATAGTCCCAGTAAGGGACCAACAGGGAACGTTGTGAATGTCCTGAGGTACTCTTGACTGCAGGATATAGATCGTACCATAAAAGTATGTCATTCAAGAAAATAGAATATTCATTTAAATATTACAATATTACTAGCTCACATAACAAAACTTAAAATCACACTCAGAGTATTATTGTTTTGCGTCAATCTCTTCTTGGTCTATGTGTATGACTGGAGGTATAATCAGAGTAACAGGAAATAAACTTAACACTGCCTATGACCTGCCAAGTGTAGGTAGTGTAGTGTAGTGTAGGAGGAGGCAGTGAGGCAGTGACACATGGACTGCGTCCCAAATGGTACCCTATTCCCTGTGGCTCTTGGTCAAAATTAGTGCACTAAATACTGTAGGGAATAGGGTGCAATTTGGGACGCAGTCAGGGAAGTGACATCTGAGATTTAATTTGACTCTGCTTAATCTAATCACACCCAGCTATAGTATCAGAGCAGATCACAGCTCTGAGCTATAGCTTCAGGTGTTATGGCAGTATGTATGGAGACACACAACTGTGTCTCACAATCATCACACCTCAACAACACACAGTCACATTTCCTTCAATAAAACCTGAAAAATATTATCAATCATGCATGACTTCTTTTATTGGGGTATAAAGTTAGGTAGCCCTTGCCTGCAGTCAAATGACTAGTGGCCTAATGGGTGGAACTGTATTACTGTTTTATAGAATTTCATAATCAATAAAAAAAAATGTTTTTAAACAGCTGAAAATCTTCTGTGAAGTATATAAAGTGTAATATTGGGACGCAAACTCAAAATTGAATTCATTTCAACTCTATATCTGACATATCTGACATGGTACAGGTGTATTGTTTTAAGCCCATAACCATGTGTGTGAAGTGTATACTTAAGTTTCAGAGTAGAGTTGTTTAAGACTACAAATAAACAATATTGTGTGACCCTGATTTAGCCCACTGCAGTTAAAGGTTATGGTTAATATGGTTCAGCGCAAAATACAATCGTGTTACTAATGCTTCTGGTTTACTAATAGATGATTCTAAAGCAGTCATTCCTTACCAATCTATTCCAAACCATTGGTTCCACCCTACGGTCTTCTGAAAACCCACCTGTAATAAAGAAATAAAAAGGTTGTTTATGTTTCCACATATTAATATAGCATAGCATACAGTATCAAACCTTGAGTTTTAAAAGTGATACACAAAATATTCTCTTCAATGGCAATGTTCCAATGGCAGTGTTGGCTACTGAAGTAGCATCAATAGGACATTTCCTATAGATTCAATGGTTTATACTAAGAGGATATTGTCAATGTGTGCCACATCATCCAATCATTCTGCCCTTATTTCCTTTTGCTACTAAAAGATTTCTGGTCCTTGGTACTACATCCTTCCTAATGATTACTAAAATATATCATCTCTCTCTGCAGCTGCTCATCTGAGTTGCTAATTCAGGGCAGTGTACTCCCGTTACAGTAGTCCCTGGCGTCTTCATTTATAGCAGTATCAAGCCAGCAGACTCAGGGTGTGTTGCAAATGTCACCCTATTCCCTACATTGTGCACTACCTTTGACCAGAGCGCCCTATGGGCCCAGGCCAAGAGTAGTGCACTCACTATAGGGGATAGGGTGCCATTTGGGATGCAGTCTCTGTACACATGATGTTTTGCTATGCCGTGCATTCTGGGATTTCTGGCGTCTTATATTTGACCTTGTCAAGTTACATATAATCAATTTGAGGATAACTTGCCTAGTCCATCTAATTTATTGAGTCAAACTGGGAAATCAGTTTACAAGGAATTTGCTGTGTGTGTGTGTGTGTGTGTGTGTGTGTGTGTGTGTGTGTGTGTGTGTGTGTGTGTGTGTGTGTGTGTGTGTGTGTGTGTGTGTGTGTGTGTGAAGCCAACAGAGTGTAGATCAACGTTCATATAAAGTCGATATTATTTGAGTTAGGTCATAATCATAGATAATTCTAATATGTTAACTGGGGTGAGTGACTCCCATTAATGAAAGGTGTTATTAACATGCTATTAATGTGGGCATAATTTATTAGCAGTTGTTGTGGCAGATGCCCTTCAAAGTGCAAAATGTTTCTAGAACAATGGTTTACAGTTAACAGTAGGGCATGCAGAGACAAGATACCCATATAATGCATTTCATATATTGATTTCATGTTTGGAATGGAATGGACACAGTGGAGCAAAGTTATATTTATACATGCAAATAGCACTTGATTGTATGACATTCTATCTTTAGTATGGGAAAGGCATTCCATGACAGCAGGACCCAAAAATGTGGGAATAGATTCGAATAGTATGTAATACTTTGAAACATTAAGTTGCAAATAGGTCATGTACATGATTCGTTTAAGTCTTCTAAAAAGTTGAAGAGGTAGCCTAGGGTAGTAGCTACAAATCCGACCTAATTAGTTGAGGAATGCATTGCTCCAAGTGTCAAATGACTCAAATCTCAGACTGGCTGCAGATGCGACACGTATAGCTCTGTCTGGAGTTTGACAACACCCCTTTTAAAAGGTATAGCCCTCTGAGTTAAGTTATTGAGGACACTTAGGCTACAGCCCCATTGCGTAGCTACAGAAAAAACAAAGAGTCTATTGAGTAGCCGAAAGCTAAGAACTTTTGGAACGGTGCTCAACTACAACATACAGGACAATGGAGTGCTTATTGAGTATCGGGTAACTTGACAGTGCACAAATTGGTGAATGGAAGTCAAGTCCATCAGTACATACTGACCATTATGCATGTCGAGCCAACGTCTTGCGTTATCTCATCTCTATGCCAGTATGGTGCCAGTGTGTCCGCTGTGTTCCCTGCTCAATAAAACCAAGGGCTACCACGAACCTCTCAACATGTCAACACCCGATACCTCAAATAATAATCTATTGTCTATTGACGCGTGTGTCGAAGCATGAGACCTACCTTCCCAATGCAGGAAGCAATAACAATTGGCAAGTTTGTCATTACACTTGACACTGTACGTTTTTCGTCCTCCATCCATTACACTGTCGCCATTTTGCTTAAAATTCTGCAGGTTAAACTATAATTCTGAGAGGGATGTTCGCAGCGGAGGGAAATAAATGTTAACGTTAGCTGAATAGCACAGCGCATAGGACTTCATCTCTCTCGCCTATACTGCAAAAGGCAATGAACATAATGTCATAGAATCGGTATTTTATTCCATTCATGTTCGATTTATTGCAATGGTCTTCACGACAAAACCATCTGGCCCCCAATTTAAAATATGGATCATCCCAAACCCACTGTAGAAAAGTCGTTGGCTTAAATGGAGCTTGGAAGATGGCAAAAACTGTAGGGGTAGAGTGATAATGTTTCCCAACACACACCGTCAAATGTTAGCTAGACAGTGGAATGTTACATTGTAAAGGGACACCATCAAATGTTAAATTAATTGTACTGTATATGGATTTCACTCAACATTGTATTGGAAGGGTGGGGGTGGAGGGAATTACATTATTGTATACACACACCTTTTGCTTCCTGATTCTATCCCTTCTCCTCTCAAATTTAAATATCATGTGACATCATACAATATTGTTTTATTGTAGTAGTATATTTTAACTTTAAACACTACCATTTATTTATGCATTATTTTACAAGTGACTGGGGCGGCATGTAGCCTAGTGGTTAAGAGTGTTAGGCCAGTAACTGAAAGGTTGCTTGTTTGAATCCCAGAGCCAAATAGGTAAAACATCTGCCAATGTGCCCTTGAGCAAGGCACTTAACTCTAGTTGCTCTTATAAGTCTCTCTTGATAAGTGTCTGCTAAAATGTACTGAACTGTACTGAAATCTGTTCTATTCTAGGTATCAATTCCTGCGTTCTATCCTTATTCGAAGACACACTTGATTAGTATTCTCTCACTTTATCATTGTTGAACTCAACAACTGATAACCCTGTGGGTAGTTGCTGTTAGAACTTAATCATTTATAATATGTCCAGACTCTGTTTGTGACTATATAATTCAGGAAAATACTATTATTACTATATTATAGTGTATAAAATCATCTTGTATGGGACTACAAGGCTGATGACTTTGATATGTACACTGGGGGCCAAAAGTTTGGAATATTACTCATTCAAGGGTTTTTCTTTATTTGCACTATTTTTTACATTGTAGAATAAAAGTGAAGACATCAAAACTATGACATAACACATATGGAATCATGTAGTAACCAAAAAAGTGTTAAAGAAATCAAAATATATTTTATATTTGAGATTCTTCAAAGTAGCCACCCTTTGCCTTGATGACAGCTTTGCACACTCATGGCATTCTCTCAACCAGCTTTATGAGGACCGCCACAGGAATGGAAGACCCAGAAATACCTCTGCTGCAGAGGATAAGTTCATTAGAGTTACCAGCCTCAGATTGCAGCCCAAATAAATGCTTCACAGAGTTCAAGTAACAGACACATCACAACATCAACTGTTCAGAGGAGACTGTGTGAATCAGGCCTTCATGGTCGAATTGCTGCAAAGAAACCACTACTAAAGGACACCAATAAGAAGAAGATACTTGCTTGGGCCAAGAAACACAAGCAATGGACATTAGACCAGTGGAAATTTGTCCTTTGGTCTGGAGTCCAAATTTGAGATTTTTGGTTCCAACCTCAACCAAATATAGATGGTTTGGGATGGGTCAGACCGCAGTGAAGGAAAAGCAGCCAACAACTGCCCAGCATATGTGGGAACTCCTTCAAGACTGATGGAAAAGCATTCCAGGTGAAGCTGTTTGAGAGAATGCCAAGAGTGTGCAAAGCTGTCATCAAGGCAAATGGTGGCTATTTGAAGAATCTCAAATATAAAATATAAAAAATAAAGAAAAACCTTTGAATGAATAATATTCCAAACTTTTGACCTGGGGTGCATATTGTTATATCCCCTGATTATATATTTTGCATGTTGTTTTGGCATTAATATGTGTCACATATCAGTTTGCAAACTATGTAAAAAAGTTACATTACATTAGAAGTGCCCATCAAAGAAGGCTCAAGGTCATTGGCCACAGATGCAATTACGTCAAATCATGTTATATCTACAGTAGCTTTGATTGGACTGATCACGCCAACATCATACTTTCAAAATCTTAGCTAGTAGTCATCATCAGGAATCAAGTCGGCAATCTACTGGAAAATTCTTTTTAATCCTTGTCATATGAAGAGAAATAATGAAGAGAAATTATAGATAAAACACATAGGTGCTCATCGGCTATTCGTCAAAAACTTTACAAGGAATCAAGAGATCAAGACAACTGGCAACTCGAGAAAAACGAGCTACGACTGGGAAAATACGTTTTGAACGGTCATCCAACTCGGAATTGTAAATCCGGAACTCGGGCCTCTTTCTATAGCTATGACCTGAAGATCACTGGCGTCATCTTGATTCAACCTTGTTTTTTTCAGAGTTTCCAGTTGTCTTGAAAGCACCATAAATCCGGAGAATGCCAGTCTTTGGTGACAAAGTTTGATTACAAAATTTGCCCACGAAGGACCGCCGCGCCACCTTCCAGTTCATGTGAGCACAGCACAACAAGGTGAGTCCAAAAATGTATTGTATGCTGCTGAATAAATAATGTAATATGCCAGGGATTTATGTATACTGTAGCTAAGAAATTAATACTAAGTGTATGTTGTGTAGTAAGCTGTTAGTAGCCCATGTTCCTCACACTAATAATTTGGTCTATTTTCACCTCTTAATTTCGCCTACTGTTCCGACTTGGTGGTGCACATGTAGCCTATATCCTGTTTTAGAGAAATGTAATCATTGAGTAGAGCCTTCATTGTCTGCTTATATGCCCCCTATATTTGTCCCATGGTTCTGACTTGGTGTACAGGAAGAACACTCTAAGAACGGTCCATGTTCTGAATTCTGTCGCTGTACATTTCAAAAGTGCTGAACAAATAGTTATATTGACTACGTCCGTCCTAACCCACTTAATAATGTCTTGGTCGAAGGAATTGTCTGTAGAGCTCCGAGACAGGATTGTGTAGAGGCACAGATCTGGGGAAGGGTACCAAAAAATGTCTGCAGCATTGAAGGTCCCCAAAAACACAGTGGCCTTCATCATTCTTAAATGGAAGAAGTTTAGAACCACCAAGACTCTTCCTAGAGCTGGCCGCCCGGGAAAACTGAGCAATCGGGAGAGAAGGTACTTGAGTTCCTCTGTGGAGATGTGAGAACCTACCAGAAGGGCAAAACAATCTTGCTTGGAGTTTGCCAAAAGGTACCTAAAGACTCTCAGACCATGAGAAACAAGATTCTCTGGTCTGATGAAACCAAGATTGAACTCTTTGGCCTGAATGCCAAGTGTCACATCTGGAGGAAACCTGGCACCCCCCCCCACCCCCCTACGGTGAAGCATGGTGGTGGCAGCATCATGCTGTGGGGATGTTTTTCAGCGGCAAGGACTGGGAGACTAGTCAGGATTGAGGGAAAGATGAACGGAGCAAAGTGAAGAGAGATCCTTGATGAAAACCTGCTTCAGAGCGCTCAGGACCTCAGACTGGGGCGAAGGTTCACCTTCCAACAGGACAACGACCCTAAGCACACAGCCAAGACGACGCAGGAGTGGCTTCGGGACAAGTCTCTGAATGTCCTTGAGTGGCCCAACCAGAGCCAAGCTTGTAGTGACATACCCAAGAAGACCCAATGCTGTAATCGCTGCCAAAGGTGCTTCAACAAAGCACTGAGTAAAGGGTCTGAATACTTATCTAAATGTGATATATAAATGAAAAAACTGTTTTTGCTTTGTCATTATGGGGTATTGTGTGTAGGTTGATGAGGATTTTTTATTTTTTTTAACAAATTTTATAATAAGGCTGTAACGTAACAAAATGTGTAAAGAGTCTGGATACTTTCCGAAAGCACTGTATATATATTTATGTTTTTTGGGAACAGTTTGGGAACCACTGGGCTGTTGGACAGAATAGGGATTACAGCAGATTTGCCAAATGAGATAGTCATTCTAGAATCTAATTGAATGCTAGAATGTTCCATATTAAATATTTTACTAGTGAAAATGTGCTACTATTGTATTTTAAATGCCTCGCTGCTCTCACAGAAGTAAACCAGTCAGCTTTAACCCTCATTTAAATTGTATAATGATGATAACACACTGAGTGTACATTATTGATTTGATTACATTATTTATTTGACCAAGCAGATGCTCCCAACCATCCAGCCTGTTACCGTTGCTGTTGTTATGTTATGTATAAGTAAACAGTATATCAAATGCTTCCACAATTAAGCTTTTCAATATGTTTCCATCCTCTTGTGTCAGATTGTTTTCAACAGGCTAGTTAGATTTACACTGGACCAATGGTGGACGTTCTTTAACATCAATATTATTACTCTTGATAATCTGCAACATTATAGTGTTATCAGTAAATGTGTAGACTGCTACTACAGTGGGGAGAACAAGTATTTGATACACTGCCGATTTTGCAGGTTTTCCCACAAAGCATGTAGAAGTCTGTAATTTTTTCATAGGTACTCTTCAACTGTGAGTGACGGAATCTAAAACAAAAATCCAGAAAATCACATTGTATGATTTGTAAGTAATTAATTTGCATTTTATTGCATGACATAAGTATTTGATACATCAGAAAAGCAGAACTTAATATTTGGTACAGAAACCTTTGTTTGCAATTACAGAGATCATACGTTTCCTGTAGTTCTTGACCAGGTTTGCACACACTGCAGCAGGGATTTTGGCCCACTCCTCCATACAGATCCTTCAGGTTTCGGGGCTGTCGCTGGGCAATATGGACTTTCAGCTCCCTCCAAAGATTTTCTATTGGGTTCAGGTCTGGAGACTGGCTAGGCCACTCCAGGACCTTGAGATGCTTCTTACGGAGCCACTCCTTAGTTGCCCTGGATGTGTGTTTCGGGTCGTTGTCATGCTGGAAGACCCAGCCACGACCCATCTTCAATGCTCTTACTGAGGGAAGGAGGTTGTTGGCCAAGATCTTGCGATACATGGCCCCATCCATCCTCCCCTCAATACGGTGCAGTCGTCCTGTCCCCTTTGCAGAAAAGCATCCCCAAAGAATGATGTTTCCACCTCCATGCTTCACGGTTGGGATGGTGTTCTTGGGGTTGTACTCATCCTTCTTCTTCCTCCAAACACGGCGAGTGGAGTTTAGACCAAAAAGCTCTATTTTTGTCTCATCAGACCACATGACCTTCTCCCATTCCTCCTCTGGATCATCCAGATGGTCATTGGCAAACTTCAGACAGGCCTGGACATGCGCTGGCTTGAGCAGGGGGACCTTGCGTGCGCTGCAGGATTTTAATCCATGACGGCGTAGTGTGTTACTAATGGTTTTCTTTGAGACTGTGGTCCCAGCTCTCTTCAGGTAATTGACCAGGTCCTGCCGTGTAGTTCTGGGCTGATCCCTCACCTTCCTCATGATCATTGATGCCCCACGAGGTGAGATCTTGCATGGTGCCCCAGACCGAGGGAGATTGACCGTCATCTTGAACTTCTTCCATTTTCTTATAATTGCGCCAACAGTTGTTGCCTTCTCACCAAGCTGCTTGCCTATTGTCCTGTAGCCCATCCCAGCCTTGTGCAGGTCTACAATTTTATCCCTGATGTCCTTACACAGCTCTCTGGTCTTGGCCATTGTGGAGAGGTTGGAGTCTGTTTGATTGAGTGTGTGAACAGGTGTCTTTTATACTGGTAAAGAGTTCAAACAGGTGCAGTTAATACAGGTAATGAGTGGTTAAAGAAAAAGTAACAGTGTCACGTTCGGGTGTGTAGAGAGACCAAGGCGCAGCGTATCCATAGTTCGACATGTTTATTAATTGAACTGGCGAACTATACAAATATAACAACTAATAATAATGATGATGATAACACACGTAGCACGACACGAGACAGAATGAACCACCACCCGACCAAGCAGCGTTATACGGGAGCAACGGAGAGGAAGAAAGGAAGACAGCGGCGTTATAGAGGAAATGGAGCCCGTAGTCAACCCCAGGAAAATTTTTTGGGGGGGCTATGGGGATGGTCTGGCAAGGAGGAGGACGCGCCAGTACCACTCTCCATGTGGGATACACTGTGCCCTAAATTTAAATGGGGGGCGCAAAGTGTTGAAGAGGAGGATTATTTGGAGAGCCATTTTGGAGACGTTTTGGAGGAGATGTGGGAGATAGAGGAGGAGGTTGAACGGGAAATGTCGGAGTGGAATAATCCGTGTCCAGTCGCCTACTCCACTCCCATGAAAGAGCAGTCCGCTTTACCGGTGCCCAGTCGGGGTCCGGCCGTCTGCTCTACTCCAGTGCCAGAGCAGTCCGCTCCACCGGTGCCCAGTCTGGGTCCGGCCGTCAGCTACACTCCAGTGCGCCTCTCCAGTCCGGTACGTCATGTGCCTACTCCTCGCATTCGCCCTGAGGTGCGTGTCACCAGTCCGGTTCCTCCAGTTCCGGCTCCACGCACCAGGCCTCCAGTGCGCCTCTCCAGTCCGGTACGTAATGTGCCTGCTCCTCGCACTCGCCCTGAGGTGCGTGTCACCAGTCCGGTGCCATCAGTGCCGACTCCACGCACCAGGCCTCCAGTGCGCCTCTCCAGTCCGGTACGTCATGTGCCTGTTCCCCGCACTAGCCCTGAGGTGCGTGTTATTAGTCCTGTGCCACATGTGCCGACTCCACGCACCAGGCTTCCAGTGCGCGTCTCCAGTCAGGTACGTCCCGTGCCGACTCCCCGCACTCGCCCTGAGGTGCGTGTTAGTAGTCCAGTGCCACCAGTGCCGACTCCACGCATCAGGCTTCCAGTGCGCTTCTCCAGTCCGGTACGTCCCGTGCCGACTCCCCGCACTCGACCTCCAGTGCGTGTGCCCAGCCAGGTTCCTCCAGTACCGGCTCCACGCACCAGGCCTCCAGTGCGCCTCTCCAGTCTGGTACGTCCCGTGCCGACTCCCCGCACTCGACCTCCAGTGCGTGTGCCCAGCCAGGTACCTCCAGTGCCAGCTCCACGCACCAGACCGTCGGTGCGCCTCATCAGCCCGGAGACTCCCGTGATAGTCGACAGCCCGGAGACTCCTGTGATGATCGACAGCCCGGAGACTCCTGTGATGATCGACAGCCCGGAGCCTCCCGTGACGCTCGACAGCCCGGAGCCTCCCGTGACGCTCGACAGCCCGGAGCCTCCCGTGACGCTCGACAGCCCGGAGCCTCCCGTGACGCTCGACAGCCCGGAGCCTCCCGTGACGCTCGACAGCCCGGAGCCTCCCGTGACGCTCGACAGCCCGGAGCCTCCCGTGACGCTCGACAGCCCGGAGCCTCCCGTGACGCTCGACAGCCCGGAGCCTCTCGTGATAATTATATGGCCGGAGTCGCCTGCCACACCGGTGCTCAGTCCTGGCCCGGTTATTTGCCCCGCTCCATGGCCTGAACTTGTTCCCCCACCATTGTTATTTAAAGGACCGGTGGGTTGCCCCTTTATATGGCCGGAGTCGCCTGCCACACCGGTGCTCAGTCCTGGCCCGGTTATTTGCCCCGCTCCATGGCCTGAACTTGTTCCCCCACCATTGTTATTTAAAGGACCGGTGGGTTGCCCCTTTACATGGCCGGAGTCGCCTGCCACACCGGTGCCCAGTCCTGGCCCGGTTATTTGCCCCGCTCCATGGCCTGAGCCTTTTGCCCCACCATGGTCATTTCCAGGACCGGTGGGTTGCCCCTTGAAATGGCCTGAATCGCCAGCCACACCGGGCCCAGTAGAAATGAGGAGGAAGACATCCACTTCGCCGGGGCCGGAACCGCCACCGGCGATGGTTTATGTTTGATGTTTTTCCCTCCCTGACCCTTCCCTCATGTTTTTGTGTTTGTTTTTCTTGCGGCCGGGAGTCCGCGCCTTTGGGGGGGGGTACTGTCAGGCTCTGGCCATAGAGAAGCTTTGCTTCTCTATATTTCTATGGTCAGAGTCTGGCAGATCTATCATTTCTATTTCTGTCTGGTGTTGTGTGTGTGTGTGTGGGATCCCTAATTAGAGGCAGCTGCTATGCATTACCTCTAATTAGGGATCTTACTTATATGTCTGTGTTCCACTCCGTTGGCGTGGTTCATTGTTGTATATTGTCTCGTGTCGTGCTACGTGTGTTATCATCATTATTATCATTTGTTATTTTGTATAGTTCGATAGTTCATTTAATAAAGATGTCGAACTATGGATACGCTGCGCCTTGGTCTCTCTACACACCCGAACGTGACAAACAGGTCTGTGAGAGCTGGAATTCTTACTGGTTGGTAGGTTATCAAATACTTATGTCATGCAATAAAATGCAAATTAATTATTTAAAAATCATACAATGTGATTTTCTAGATTTTTGTTTTAGATTCCATCTCTCACAGTTGAAGTGTACCTATGATAAAAATTACAGACCTCTACATGCTTTGTAAGTAGGTAAACCTGCAAAATCGGCAGTGTATCAAATACTTGTTCTCCCCACTGTATACGGTTCAAGTTGGGCATTTCAAGCTACAAATGAGTCATAATATACAGTTTTACAACATACCGTACAGCATGGATAACACATCTTCCAGTTGGCACCTCTGTACAGACCATATGGATTGCTACCATTTTGACTCAAAAGTTTCTGTTTCTTATCCTGCAATCTGGAACATTTAACTAACACCTGGCTTATTTAACTTTCCTCACAGCTGCTTGTTTAAAGAAATGTACTTACTGTAATTGAGATGTGATTGTCCTAAGTTGAATGCATCAATTTGTAAGTCGCTCTGGATAAGAGCGTCTGCTAAATGACTAAAATGTAAATGTAAATGTTGTTTATTCCAGCATGAGACCTCATATTTCATCATAAAATAAATACCACTATCAGGGACAAGCTGGCGATAAGTGGTTTCATTTTAAAGACCTTTGTTGAATTTTTCTTCCAATTGATGTTCCTGACAGAGCCTCAATTACAGTTAAACAGTACCTTCTGGATAATAGACTCTACCAAGGTTAATTATAGCAGGAATACCTAGGAAACTGCTTGTACTTCTTTTCCTCCTTCTCCTAGGTCAGACTTGATTTAGCCAATCCCTGTCCTTCGTTCTAATCTAGTCTAATCTAATAATACTAGTCATTTAAATGTATATCAAGGAATGGCTAACTGTGCCATGGTTGCAATGGTGAACACCTTGTATCGATGAATCAGGGATTTGTTCTTCAGTAGTAATTGTGTTTTTATCCCTAAAGCTTTGATGGCTGTCCTGTAATGCAAAAATATGGAAACATCTCAAGCCTTTTACCCTTAGGTAGGTTCTCTAAATCTCTCACATTTGTTACATTATGAAATATTCATTAAATGAAGCAAATGTTTAGAGCAGTCTTTGTACTGTATGTACAGTATGGATATAATTATATTGGGAGCAACAGTCGTTATCTACAAGAAACAGTCTGTGGACACAGATTCTGAAAGTCTGAAGTATTTGGCCTATTGAATATTAATAGGAAGTGCAAAATATTTTGATTAAATTATTAAATGTGTGGATCATTAATCATTAATGCTGAAAATGAGGAATATTTGCAATGCAATTCCAATTTATTTTTTAGGCACAGTTCTTTATTTAAGGGAGGGCTGGAGTTCAGAGATTCATCATATGTATTTAAAGATAAATTCACATAAGATGTGATGTTTTTTGTGACTCAGTCTCTCTATTACCCAAATATAATAATAATTAGTTGGGTCGTGTCAAATTTTACACATGTACAAGTGTGTATTAGGAATTATTTTTGCATATCCCAACTCCCCCTGTGGCACCCTCAGAGAGTGGGTTCAGGGCCAGAGTCTGAAATGATCAATGGTGATCCTGGAACAATTAGGGTTAGGTACCTTGCTCAAGGGTACATCAACAAGTTTTTCACCTTGAGGATTCAAACTAGAGACCTTTCGGTTACAGGCCCAACGCTCTAACTGCTAGGCTACCTGCCGCACATAATGTATCATTGTATGTACTCAGATGGAAGAGAGAGCACAATGGTACTGTAGTAATCCCTCCCAAAGAGGGTGTTGTGTCTTTGTGAGAGATATCGGAATTGACACAAGGCCTCTGTTTTCCGAACATGAAATAATTATTTTAATGGCCTGCCGAGTGTACGCACGTTTCCAAAGTTTGATTTTGATCTGCAAAACGAGTAGCTCAAAAACCTCTGACAATTTATTATGCTATTTGTACCTCACGCTACTAGTTATCATCTGCAATTTATTCCCTACCTTGGGGTACTGTGAGCCATTTTTCTCAATTTTTCAGTGGCTCACTTTTTTCTGTGATCCTAGGTGCTGCAGACTCCTGCCTCCAGCCATGGTGTCGGAAGATCACAGAAAACTACACCATTATACTGAAGCCAGTTAACAAAGAGAGAGGCAGAGAACCAGTCTAAATAATGGGGCACGAGATAGAATACATAAGATTACAGAGTTCACCATTTCACCGGAGGGAGGGAGGGAGGGAGGAGATTTGCCTCTAATGTGGAGCAGAGAGAGGAGAGAGGAGGCTCTTGCAAGTGTTTCACCCCCTGTACTGAAGGGGTGCATCCCAAATGGCACCATATTCCCTATATACTGCACTACTTTTTACTAGGGCCTATAGGGCTCTGGTCAAAAGTAGTGCACTAAATAGGGAAATGGGTGCCATATGGGTCACACCCTATCTCTCCTGCTGCACAGGGACTCTGAGTTACTAATGAAAGCTGTTTCAGGCCTCGATACATGCATCAACCATAAACTCAAGGTCACCTGTGTGTTCAGCCACCTGTTGAAGACGGTTGCTCAAAATGTAGAATCTATTTGACGAATCCCTCCGGTATCACCATGTTATCCTGTGTTTTTGTCCATGTTTTATTCAGAAAGGTTGGCTATAGGAACTTCAGTCAGGCAGGGGTCCTCTAGCCATTTTAGCTTGTTAATTTGATAGTGACCTTTGGTGTGTTATAGAGGTGTTAGCCTGAACCTCTCTAGCCTAATTAAATCACCTTTACTGTCCGTTTTAGCATTTCATTTGTCTTTACTTCCCTCTGACACTGCAAGAAAGGGGGAAACTGTAGACTTTTATTGTTATGATAGACATTTTAACAATAAAAAGAAGGTTGTGGATCCGAAGGTAACCGTCTCGTTCCACGCCCGTCACGCCCCCTTGGAAGTCTCTTCTCCAGAGCTGAAGATCCAAGTCACCTTCTGCACAGGCGTTTCTATACCTCTAATTTATGCAAAAGAATGTGTGGTCACAATCCCTTTACATTTATTACTGTCAACTGTGAATGATAATTCCTCATGTTTTGCCGGTGAAATGACAACAATTTGATCTTTATCAGTTATGTACAGTGTTGTTTTAATTGAGCGAATTTTAGAGCAGATGGTGTTAACAAGCTGTACACTGTACAAAAATGTTCTATAGGATTGAGGTCAGGGCTTAGTGACGGCCACTCCAATACCTTGACTTTGCTGTCCTTAAGCCATTTTGCCACAGTACGCTTGGGGTCATTGTCCATTTGGAAGACCCGTTTGCAACCATCTTTAACTTCCTGACTGATGTCTTAAGATGTTGCTTCAATATATCCACATAATTTTCCTTCCTCATGATGTCATCTATTTTGTGAAGTGCACCAGTCCCTCCTGCAGCAAAGCACCCCCACAACATGATGCTGCCACCCCTGTGCTTCACGGTTGGGATGGTGTTCTTCGGCTTGCAAGCCTCCCCCTTTTTCCTCCAAACATAACGATGGTCATTATGGCCAAACAGTTCTATTTTTGTTTCATCAGACCAGAGGACATTTCTCCAAAAGTACGATCTTTGGCTCCATGTGCAGTTGCAAACCGTAGTCTGGCTTATAACTGCCATTCCGATTGAAAAACCAACTGCCATTCAAGCATGACCATGCAAGACAGACAGAGGATGGTGTTTGAACCAACTTGCAAGTATCCTACCAATACACACATTATTTTCCATGTATAAAGGTAAGCAAAATATAATATTTAATTCAAATATAGGAAGCTAAAGTCATGTGATAAACTATAAGCTAAAGTTGAAATGTTATTAGAATTTGAGCATGTTTGTAAGCTAGCTAGCTAACTTAGCTAGCTAAACAGAAAAATCTAGGCTACTTTAATTCGCCACTTTACAAGCTAGCCAGCTAACTCATTCAAATAATCATAATTTTTTATTATGGAATATGCCAAATAGAGCTACAGACCCAGCCTGACATGGGCAATTAGCTAATTGTTACTTTTATTTCAGCATTTCAGTGTGGAGTCAATTGAGGGGACTATGTTTCATGAAGCCGTTAGAAGACTGTTGCTGACTGAGAGGAGGTGTGTATAAATGATTTATAATACATAATGTATAATAAGTATTGGTGATTCAATAGCCTAGTTAATCATTACATTACTTTTAACAGACTATGTATGTTTTTCTCAGTCTGGCAGTAGGCTAACCCAAAACTATCAGAGGTAATGTTAGAGGATGCATGTAAATTGTTCTTCTACATCATAATAATGATGTATTATTATATAATTATAATTATGTCTGAATAGCATTTAGTCTTCATTTTGCCAGATTAACTCATGCTTATTTCTGAAGATTAACTTGTGTTTTTGCTCCTTTTTTCTTCTTCTTCTCTGGAACCAGTCAGGCAACAACCCATACTGTACTGGAGGTAGGTAGCCCAGTGGCTAAGGAGTTGGACTTGTGGTTGAAAGGTGGCAGGTTTGAATCCTGTGTTGAGCGCTGAAAAAAAAAAGAAATGGTGGAATTGATCTGACAACTGGCGGGCTGCTGGGTTCACGTCTTCAAAACTTTCCCCTACTGTTGGGACCTTGAGTAAGGCCCTTAACCCCACAACATGTTCTCAATCCAGTGGCGCTGTGCTCTCAACTGTATGTTTGGGGGGGTTGAGAAGACACATTTTTGTTGTTCACTGTAACTAATGGACAAAGTTGTATTGTATTGTAAAGAAGTTAGCCGGAGTTGACGTGAGCCATCATTCAAATAAAGAGATGCCTCTGGCCACCAGTGCATATTTCCAATCAATGTTTGCATATATTTACAATAAATTAAAAAAACTATGATGGTATTATTTTGTCCATTATTTAATTGTTTATTAAATTATATTATTAGTAAAATATATATATATATTTAGTAGTAGTAGCCATAATTAATAAATGGCACCATGCAGGGTTCTGTATGGAACCATTTAGGTCCAGTGAAGAAAAACCTTGGGGTTTCTGATCAAAGAACCCGATAAAAGGGTTCTACAGAATATATAACTTTTCTGGGTTCTATATATGCTAAGAGTAGCATACCTTCAATCAAAGCACATATTTTGTGAAGTGACGTGTGCTGTTGAGTTTTGGCATGAGAGAAAAATGTGACCATTTGTGCAATCATCCTAAAGTAATACTATGATATTATATTTGGTTCTGTTACGTATAATTATATCATTATGTGATCTTGCATTCATTCAGCTTTGATCTGATTTTATTAAACGAGCACTGTACCATTCAGCATTCATCACTGTAATTCGCCAGAGTAGCCTGTTCTCTGGGCACCCAAACAAGTAGTGCACATACGCTGAAGCTTCAGACCTCTAGCTGTTAGGAAGAGGGTTCCAGAGAATTCAGATCCACAGCCACTCAGTAAAAATTATTAAGAGAGAGTTAATTCTCAAATCAGCTGAGCTGACCTTCCTTTGTTCGTCATATACTTGAATATCTATATTTATTCTCTTCTTCTCTTCTTGATTCATATTGCCAATTGTTTGTATCATGAGGGCATCATGTGCGAAATTATAATATATAAAACAGTCAGATAATATTTCTACATATTTTATAGGAACTTTTGCTATCTATGCAGTGGAGGAATATAGCCACAAGGTGGTAGATGAACTCTTCCTGTAGCACTTTGAATTGTGCAATCTCAAATTAGACCTATTAAACGCTATTACATCAGCAATCAGAAAATCATATTTTAATATGTAAAACGATTTTTAAAATGCATATTATATGCTGTTTTAATTCCTAATATCAGTAAATATGGCATTTTAGAGTATTTAATACTCCTCAGCGATTAACCACCAGCCACTCATAGAGCCTGTGTGCTTATGCAGGGATTCAACTTTATCAAATATTAATTCCTCTAAACTTGCTCTTTTAAGAAGATTTCTTTGATGTTGCTTAATTTCTCACAGCCTAAGCAAAACTCTGCGGCTGGTGCTGGTATCCGTTGGAAAGTAGACCAAGGGGCATGATTCATTGATGAGTGGTGTAGAACCATAGACTCACATCTGTATTTTATATGCTCTAAAACTGTCATTAACACTATTCAGTTATAGTCAGGAAATCAGAAAACAATTTGTTATTTTGATCTTATTTCTTCCTGTCTCACAGTTCTAAGGTATGGATGTCTGGGATCATTCCAGGGACAACTGTCTTCACAACATTTGTGTTAACATTTGTGTGCAGATAAACTCGCATCACAGCTGTGTCAAATGGGCTGTATATCAGTTGTACAACCTTTGTTGGCCTTTGTTGAGGTGAGCACATACTGTAATGACTGAGCCGTACTGGAAGTTGATATACATCACATTTCGCAAGTCATTCTCACATATAATGACACCCATTAACAGGCTGCAGTACCGCAGCATAATGCCAAAATACAGTTCAAATGTGGGTACATTTTGGTTTCACTATGAAAAAGGTCATATCAGTTACAGTTTTTCCTCAATTGCGAAAGCAACAGACAAAGGGCTGTTGTCTTTTTTGTCTCCATGGTTACAGTATATGTCTTGTATTTAACAGTCAATTTGTAATTTCTAAAGTTCTGCAAACATTGAGAGACGTAGAACTGGCAAATAGCTCTATTTTGCTTCTTGTTTCGGCCAAGCCCAAGCAAGAGCACACAGAATCAGTTTTGATCTTCCCTGCATTGTTTCGGGAGATATATTAGAGAGTCAATACAGAAAGTTTAAAGTTATCATCCAATTAAATTATGCGTCATGGACAAGACAGTGATATTGGCCCATGGAGTTTGGGAATTGATCTTTCTGTAAACAAGTTTAAGCAAACAGGATTGAAGTGAATTGCAAAGACAAAGGAGCACTCTTTAGAGCTGCTGTGCTCTCTTCCTTTCATGTTGCCTGACTTGGGGGGCTGAACAATGTTAATCACATTGGGAAGACCTTGGGCAAGCAACGCAGCAGCCTGATTAGTTTCACTCACTTGAGATAAGGGCCGCTTTGGAAGTCTGCAATAATATTGTTTTCTTCTTCGCTGGATATCTGAGGAAGAGAAATAAACAGAATACTTTAAATATCACCAATGTGTTCGTTCTCTTCAAAAGCAAGAAACAGCTTGTGATTCTGTTTTGTGTTTTTTAGAGTGGGTGTCAGATGTTGGATGTACGTGCTCATTATTTCAATAAGCCCATTTGGGCCTCTCAGTCTCATGCATTGCTCTCTATAAAGAGAATTGTCGATGACCCACCATATTCTCCAGTTAATGCAGCATTACAAAAGAATACTAGATGGCTGTGGATAGATAGGACTGAGGCTACGGTGGGACCAGGGACCCCCAGTCCCCAGTCAGTCTGAATTGCTAACAAGACTATTGCCCCAATTCCTGATGAAATGGTGTGGTTAAGTCCAAATAAATTGAGTCCTCTGGTAGATGGTGGAGTTGAGGGGGTTGAAGTATTTATACCGTTGGTATTTTGGTTTTGATATACAGTATGTTTTTGGAGCATCTTAAAAAATATATTTGATAATGTTTTACTAAAAGATTGATTGATAATCATAGAACAGGTTTGGTCAGCTTTAGTGCAGTTAGAGTAAACTATTGCTCCTGTTAAGAGCATTTGTTTTAATTTAAAACGATTGGGGAATCAGTAGAACATCACCAAGCATGACGCAATGGGGCTGTGCTAATAACTTCCCAGCCATGAGAAGTTAGACAATTGTCTCCAACGGTTTGCCTTTTCACAATACTAATGTGACCCCATTAAATAACAAAGTGCATACAATATACACTATACAGTATATACAAAAGTATGTGGACATCCCTTCAAATTAGTGGATTCGGCTATTTCAGCCACACCCATTGCTGACCGGTGTATAAAATCGAGCACACAGCCATGCAATCTCCATACTGTTGACAAACATTGGCAGTAGAATGTCCTTACTGAAGATCTCAGTGACTTTCAACGTGGATGCCACCTTTTCAACAAGTCAGTTGGTAAAATGTCTGCCTTGCTAGAGCTGCACGGTCAACTGTAAGTGCTGGTATAGTGAAGTGTAAATAGGAGCAACAACGGCTCAGCCGCGAAGTGGTAGGCCACACAAGCTCACAAAACGGGACCTCCGAATGCTGAGTTGCAACACTCACTACCGAGTTCCAAACTGCCTCTGGAAGCAATGTCAGCTCAAGAACTGTTCATCTAGAGCTTCTAGAGTTCTCTGGAGTGATGAATCACGCTTCACCATCTGGCAATCCGATGGATGAAACTGGGTTTGGCGGATGCCAGGAGAACGCTACCTGCCCCAATGCATAGTGCCAACTGTAAAGTTTGGTGGTGGAGGAATAATGGTCTGGGGCTGTTTTTCATGGTTCAGCCTAGGCCCCTTAGTGAAGGGAAATCTTAACGCTACCGCAAACAAAACATTACATTTAACCATTTGAGGTAGGCTTTACCGGTAATAGATCCATTGTTGTATTATTTTCAATGCACAGCTGAGCGACTATACATTTAAATGATTTGCTATTTATTTTTTATTTTACGGGGCTGATCTGATGGTCAGTCTCAACGTAGGGAGAGAGCAGCAGACTGAGGGTCCGCCTCTCAACATCCCTCCGCTCCCTTTCCTCCACTGACACTGACCAGAAAGGAACACCGTCTTCCAGCTCATGGCAAAACTCGAGTCGCACCGCATTATTTCTGAAATCATGTTGTTACTCCTATGAACAGAGAAAGTGAAATATTTCTATTTAAAAAGACCCAAGCTGCTGAATTGAATTGAATTAATAACAACAACACAAGCCAATCGCTACACTGTCCTAATCATTCATTACTGCTGCAGTGCTTCTTGTAGCGCTAAATGGAAATAGGAAGAACACGCATTTGTTGAATACAAAGTGTTGAAAGTGCTGAGTAAGAACTTAAACATGAACTCACTCATACAAACAGCAGCTCTTTGCTGTATTCGTTGACAGTCTCTCTCTAGTCATGGTTTTAAACGTTTTGAAATCTCACAGTATCAATTTTGCTGTAGCTTTCTTTTATGCCTGTAACGTTACTGCAGACATGGTAATCTGAGCCATCCAATTGGCCAGCGGACGTCCTATAGTGCACTTGAGTTTTCTCTCCGGGCCCACCGGGAAGGCAGAGTTCGTACCTTCAGACACATGAAATGGTTCAAAATGGCAAGTTTGCCTACCCGGCACACAGGGCATCTGAATAGGGTGCACATACCGCCAACAGCCCGAGACGAATACAAGAAATAGGAACACAAAGCTTTATCGTTGGGTTATTTACAGAACTGTTTGGCGGTTGACTAGGAATGCCTTGAAGATCGACCAGTCGATCGCGATCAACCGCTTGGTGACCACTGTTCTAGACGATTCTGAGCTTCCAACTTTGTGGCAACAGTTTGGGGAAGGCCCTTTCCTGTTTCAGCATGACAATGCCCCCATGCACAAAGCGAGGCCCATACAGAAATGGTTTGTTGAGATTGGTGTGGAAGAACTTTACTGGGCTGCACAGTGCCATGACCTCAACCCCATCAAACACCTTTGGAATGAATTGGAACATCTACTGCGAGCCAGGCCTAATCGTCCTACATCAGTGCCAAACCTCACTAATGCTCTTGTGCCTGAATGGAAGCAAGTCCCTGCAGAAATGTTCCAACATCTAGTGGAATGCCTTCCCAGAAGAGTGGAGGTTGTTATAGATAGATAGATAGATAGATAGATAGATAGATAGATAGATAGATAGATAGATAGATAGATAGATAGATAGATAGATAGATAGATAGATAGATAGATAGATAGATAGATAGATAGATAGATAGATAGATAGATAGATAGATAGATAGATAGATAGATAGATAGATAGATAGATAGATAGATAGATAGATAGATAGATAGATAGATAGATAGATAGATAGATAGATAGATAGATAGATAGATAGATAGATATGAGCGAGGGTAATAATAGTTTACTTAATAGACTGGCTAAATGAACAGGTAAGGGAATATTTTGCATGGTTAAATTAGCTGTACAGGTAAATATACAGTTATATTTACAGATAAGTGAATACTTGCATGGTTACACAAACTGTACAGGTAAATGACATGAAGAGATACTTAAATAGCTAAATGTGTGTATGATATAATTTGGGGTAATAATAGTAATTCCCTTAAAATACAGTCCTTAGTGTGCAGGGTTTAATTACAGACAACTGCACGTATTGCACATTCGATATACTAAAAGCAATGAGAAAAGGTGCAACTGACAGGATACTAATATGCATTCCTGAGTGAATGCCTACATAAGTTACGTCCAAGAATTACTAGCAATATTGCACGTGATATGATAAACAACTGTACAGGAGTATGTATATACAGACCTGCATGAATAAATAGGTCCTGAGTGAATGAGTGATGACGGACCAGAGTTACTCACGGATGGATGCATAATTGTTAAACTAGGTCCTAGCACCCCAACAGTTCCAGATCTATGTTGCCGACGGCACGGCACACCGGTGAGACATTATATAGTCTAATAGCCGCCGGCAGGAAGGACCTCCTGTAGCGCTCTCTGGCACACCGTGGTGGGATCAGTCTGTGACTGAAGGTGCTCCTCTGCGTCATAACCATGGCGTGCAGAGGGTGGGTGACGTTGTCCATGATGGACAGCAGTTTGGCCAAGATCCTTCTCTCCGCCACCTCCTCTAGAGTGTCAAGGCTCATCCCCAGGACAGAGCTAGCCTTCCTGATCAGCTTATTTACCCGAGAAGCATCACCGGCTTTAATGTTTGCTCCCCAGCACACCACTGCAAAAAAGATGGTAGAAGGTATGCAGTAGTTTACTGCACATGTTGAAGGACCTGAGCCTCCTCAGAAAATAGAGTAGGCTCTGGCCCTTTTTGTACAGGGCCCCGGTGTTACCAGCCCATTCCAGCCTGTTGTCCATATGGACTCCCAGGAACTTGTATGACCCAACCATTTCCACATCCATCCCCTGTATAGGGACTGCAGTCAGTTGTGCCTTGGTTCTCCTGAAGTCCACCACCATCTCCTTTGTTTTGCTGATGTTGAGCTGAAGGTGGTTCTGCTCACACCACAACACAAAGTCACTGATTGTGCTCCTGTACTCCTCCTCCTGCCCACCCCTGATGCACCCTACAATTGCGGAGTAATCCGAGAACTTCTGTAGGTGGCATGTTTCAGAGTTATATCTGATGTCAGAGGTGTAGAGGGTGAACAGGAAGGGGGACAGGACCGTTCCCTGGGGGGCCCCTGTGTTGCAGACTGCCCGTTCTGACACACAGCTCTGTAGTCGCACAAATTGTGGCCTACCGGTCAGGTAGTCCGTGACCCAGGAGACTAAGGGTGCTTCCACTTTCATCCTCCTCATCTTCTCACCCAGTAGCAGGGGCTGAATGGTATTGAAGGCACTGGAGAAGTCAAAAAACATAACCCTCACAGTGCAACCTGCGTTGTCCAGGTGAGAGTAGGCCCTCTGCAGAAGGTAGATGATTGCATCATCCACCCAGATGTTGCGCTGGTATGCAAACTGCAGGGAGTCCAGTGATGTACACACCAGGGGTCTGAGGTGAGCGAGAACTAACCTTTCCAGGGTCTTCATGATGTGGGATGTTAGCGCTACAGGTCTGAAGTCATTCAGGACAGTGGGGTGTGCCTGCTCCTAAATTATAAATTATTATTATTTGCTGTTATAGCAGCAAAGGGGGGACCAACTACATATTAATGCCCATGATTTTGGAATGAAATGTTCGACGTGCAGGTGTCCACTTTTGGCCATGTAGTGTATTATTTGTGTGCTTGATTGATTGTTTGGTGTGGTTGTCTCTGCCCAGAACTTGTGTGATGATGAGTAACCTTTCCTTGTAGAATGCAGGATAAACAGGTTTGAACCTTGGTCGTACCTCCCATTTGCAGGACTGGGTGGAAGGGAGGCCTAGAGTCACAGAGCCTTCTTGAGGACACCTTACAACATTGATGGATGAAGTGACAAAATCAGGTAAAACTGAATTATAAATCACTGTGCGGGATAAGGTGGATCACACGCAGACCTGAATTTAGGAGCAACATACCCAGATCATATTGTTTCCCAGAGGTTACGATACTTCCATCCTAATGGTCTCCTCTCCCATTCCGAATAAATAGGACACACAAAACCATAGGAGCCATTTGAAGTGAATTGAACCCCACAGACGCAGACTACACAACTGTTGAGTGAGGGGCGTGTGTGGGGGAGTCCAGGCGACAGCAGATTTCATCCATGGGCCAAAGTCTGCATTCCTATGCATATTCCATAGCAGCACACTACAGACCTGAGTAGGAGAGCACACTTACTGCTGCAGCTGGTTGTTCAGGAAGTTGCTTGGCTAAGTAAGTGTTTGTGTGGACATGCCAGAGTAGTGGATGGGACTAGGAGGGCTCTCAGCCAGGGGAAGAGAGTATACTGACACACTCTTACTAAACATTTACGTCAACACAGCATACTTCTCAAGAGCTGTTTGGTTTGAAGAGAATAGATCCAACAGTAGTAAATCTTAGCTGACCACCATATACAGTGGGGAGAACAAGTATTTGATACACTGCCGATTTTGCAGGTTTTCCCACTTACAAAGCATGTAGAAGTCTGTAATTTTTATCATAGGTACTCTTCAACTGTGAGTGACGGAATCTAAAACAAAAATCCAGAAAATCACATTGTATGATTTTTAAGTAATTAATTTGCATTTTATTGCATGACATAAGTATTTGATACATCAGAAAAGCAGAACTTAATATTTGGTACAGAAACCTTTGTTTGCAATTACAGAGATCATATGTTTCCTGTAGTTCTTTACCAGGTTTGCACACACTGCAGCAGGGATTTTGGCCCACTCCTCCATACAGACCTTCTCCAGATCCTTCAGGTTTCGGGGCTGTCGCTGGGCAATACGGACTTTCAGCTCCCTCCAAAGATTTTCTATTGGGTTCAGGTCTGGAGACTGGCTAGGCCACTCCAGGACCTTGAGATGCTTCTTACGGAGCCACTCCTTAGTTGCCCTGGCTGTGTGTTTCGGGTCGTTGTCATGCTGGAAGACCCAGCCACGACCCACCTTCAATGCTCTTACTGAGGGAAGGAGGTTGTTGGCCAAGATCTCGCGATACATGGCCCCATCCATCCTCCCCTCAATACGGTGCCGTCGTCCTGTCCCCTTTGCAGAAAAGCATCCCCAAAGAATGATGTTTCCACCTCCATGCTTCACGGTTGGGATGGTGTTCTTGGGGTTGTACTCATCCTTCTTCTTCCTCCAAATAATTGTGCCAACAGTTGTTGCCTTCTCACCAAGCTGCTTGCCTATTGTCCTGTAGCCCATCTCAGCCTTGTGCAGGTCTACAATTTTATCCCTGATGTCCTTACACAGCTCTCTGGTCTTGGCCATTGTGGAGAGGTTGGAGTCTGTTTGATTGAGTGTGTGGACAGGTGTCTTTTATACAGGTAACGAGTTCAAACAGTTGCAGTTAATACAGGTAATGAGTGGAGAACAGGAGGGCTTCTTAAAGAAAAACTAACAGGTCTGTGAGAGCCAGAATTCTTACTGGTTGGTAGGTGATCAAATACTTATGTCATGCAATAAAATGCAAATTAATTATTTAAAAATCATACAATGTGATTTTCTGTATTTTTGTTTTAGATTCCGTCTCTCACAGTTGAAGTGTACCTATGATAAAAAATTACAGACCTCTACATGCTTTGTAAGTAGGAAAACCTGCAAAATCGGCAGTGTATCAAATACTTGTTCTCCCCACTGTAGAATCGATTTTCCAAATAAGGTGAGGAAATGAAAATTACCAAAACTGTTTAACAGATCCTTAATTTACCTCGGTTGCGTGCTAAATGTAAACAGATAAGTATATGACTTGAGTGCACTCTGAATTCTGAAAACAGAAATGTGTTCCTGTTCGCCCATGCAGCATCTATTAGGTGAAGTAAGTAGTTGAGTGTGCCACCACAGCCACAAGTTTGGGACCTACTGCCATGAGAACAGGTAAACCAGTGGAGAACAAACACCATTGTTAATACAACCAATATTTATGTGTTTATTTATTTTCCCTTTCATACTTCAACCATTGTTACAGCACTGTACATAGCCAATAATATAACATTTGAAATGGTTGGTAATGTAAAAATGTTTCCCATGCCAACAAAGCCAATTGAATTAGATTACAGAGAGAAAGAGAGAGAGAGAGAGACAAGTAGGGGCTTCTATGCCATCAAAATGAACATAAAATTCAACATATCAATTAGGATCTGGCAAAAAATACTTGAATCAGTTATAGAATCCATTGCCCTTTATGGTTGTGAGGTCTGAGGTCCGCTCATCAACCAAGGATTCACAAAATGGGATGAACACAAAACATCCTCTGTGTACAACGTAAAATACCAAATAATGTATGCAGAGCAGAATTTGACCGATACCAGCTAATTATCAAAATCCAGAAAAGAGACATTAAATTCTACAACCACCTAAAAGGAAGCAATTCCCAAACCTTCCATTACAAAGCCATCACCTACAGAGAGATGAACCTGGAGAAGAGTCCCCAAGCAAGCTGGTCCTGGGGCTTTGTTCACAAACACAAACAGACCCCACAGAGCCCCAGGACAGCAATACAATTAGACCCAACCAAATCATAAGAAAACAAAAAGAGAACTACTTGACACATTGGAAAGAATTCACAAAAAAAACAGCAAATTAGAATGCTATTTGGCCCTAAACAGAGAGTACACAGTGGCAGAATACCTGACCAATGTGACTGACCCAAAATTAACGCTTTGACTATGTACAGAGTCAGTTAGCATTGCCTTGCTTTTGAGAGAGGCCGCCGTATGTAGATCTGGCACTCAAGAGAAGACAAGCTACATTATGTGCACACTGCCCACAAAATGAGGTGGAAACTGAGCTGCACTTCCTAACCTCCTGCCGTTTGTATGACCATATTAGAGACTCAGATTACACAGACCCACAAAAACATTTAAAACAAATGTTGATAATCTCCCATATCAATTGGGTGAAATACCACAGCGTGCCATCACAGCAGCAAGATTTGTGACCTGTTGCCACAAGAAAAGGGCAACCAGTGCAGAACAAACACCATTGAAAATACAACCCATATTTATGTTTATTTATTTTCCCTTTTTGCACATCTTTACAACGCTGTATATAGACATAATATGACATTTGAAATGTCTCTATTCTTTTGGAACTTTTGTGAGTGTAATTTGTACTGTTCATTTTGGATTGTTTATTTGACTTTTGTTTATTATCTATTTCACTTGCTTTGTCAATGTAAACATATGTTTCCCATGCCAATAAAACCCTTTGAATTGAAATGAGAGAGAGAGAGAGAGAGAGAGAGAGAGATCTTGGTTGCACTTGGAAGACTAAACACAGCGAGGTTCTGCATCATGCTGACCATGGAATTCTTAAGGATAACAGAACACATTAATTCCATATGGCACAGCATGGAAGGTGATTCATCTATGACAGGAGAGTTAGAGCATTCTTCATCTCAAAGACATTGTAGTATTTACATTACATCATAGATTGTTATTATTGTGTAATTGTGGCGTTTTTTCACCTATATCACCATAAGAGGGCGCTGTAGATAGACAGATCTTCTGGAATGGATTCTCTCTGTCCAGTTTTTTACCAAGTCTGCAGTAGAGGGGGTCCAAGAGTTGCATGGTTAGTTACCTGAGTATATGTTGAGTGATGGACACATACCATATGAATAGTTACTTATTCATATCCTATATGACTGACATTATGACACGTTATATGTGTTAATATCGGAATTGTGTATCTGAAACAATATTTATATTTTCTCTTTAGGCCTACAGTTGAGTTGTGACTGATTCTCAGAACAGTGCTGTTTTGGAGGAAGGACGTCTCAAGCGATTTAATGAAAAAAATTAAGTTACCAAAATATGTGTGTGTGGGCTTGTATGTGTGTGTGTGGGGGTGTGTGTGTTATATCAGTCTCAAAAGCTCAACTCCAGAGAGAGCTGTAGTAAAAAGTGAGGGTGGCTTGTATTATCTCCCATCTCAATGGGTCCTGACAGGGCTACAAATGAGCTCAGAGCCGTAACCTTACAAACACACACACACATCCCATTTCCCTGTGTGTTGGAGTAAACAGGAATCTGAATCAGACTGAGAAAAGTCTGACAATAGTAACCATAGTAACCCATCCATTAAACACATTACATTCACTGTCCATCATAACAAACATCTACAAAAACCAAGGAAAGATCCTATAAACAAGCACGTTTTTAGGAAGGGAAGACTTACTGGAAATAGTTCGCTGGGCAGCTGAAGAGGGCTCTGAAGTCTCTGTTTGTGTTCCAAATGGCACCCTGCGGGTCACTGGTCAAAATTTGTGCACTACATAGGGAAAGGGGTTCTATTTGGGACTCAGCCTCTGACATTAAGGGAGTCTGTCTGGCTTTGGAGGCTTATCATGACCAACTCAGTTAAACTTCAAATTAGGAGAAGATTTAGACTAGCTTTCCCCCTGATACCCCTCTTTCTCACTGAGACCTCTATTTTCCTATGAGACCTCTCTTTCCCCCTGAGACTTCTATTTCTCTCTGAGACCTCTCTTTCCCTCTGAGACCTCTCTTTCTCTGTGAGACCTCTCTTTCCCTCTGAGACCTCTCTTTCTCTCTGAGACCTCTCTTTCCCTCTGAGACCTCTCTTTCTCTGTGAGACCTCTCTTTCCCTCTGAGACCTCTCTTTCTCTGTGAGACCTCTCTTTCTCTCTGAGACCTCTCTTTCCCTCTGGGCTGTCTTCTTCTTAGACAGGGTCTAGTGGTCTGGCTAAACCACCCCAATCCACACACACACTCACACACACACACACACACACATCTCCCATATTAAACACAGGGGTGAGCTCAGATTTAAGGTTGCGCAACCCTGAGTTGGCACAGGTCCATGACAAACCTCTCCCTTCACAGAGTGTGACCACGGCCCTGCACCGTGCCAATCAACACATCTCAGTCTGGCGGCATTGGAGAGACCATACAGTACAGTGCCAACTGAAATCACGGTACAGTTTCCTAGCGGATGAGGTCTGGCCCGGAGATGAGCCCTCCTTAGTTCATTGAGCATTTTTAAGTTGTCAATTATAAGTTAAATAGATTGGTTGGAATCATGACCTATGTATGGGAGATGTGAATATCCACATCAGACATCAGTCCTATGAGACTGAAATATAAAACACATAAGGAGATAGATTGGGGGTAAGGCCCTGCAATAGACTAGTGTCCTGTCCAGGGGGTTTACATCAATAGACTAGTGTCCTGTCCAGGGGGTTTACATCAATAGACTAGTGTCCTGTCCAGGGGGTTTACATCAATAGACTAGTGTCCTGTCCAGGGGGTTTACATCAATAGACTAGTGTCCTGTCCAGGGGGTTTACATCAATAGACTAGTGTCCTGCCCAGGGGGTTTACATCAATAGACTAGTGTCCTGTCCAGGGGGTTTACATAATCTGCCTCACACTATCGAAGGAGGAGATAGGCTCCTGCTTCCATGAGCCAATCTGATTTGCATAAGCCAAGGCTTAATCAAAGCTGCTAACACATAAACAGTTTGAAACAGTGACCTCAACTGTCTGTCCAGTGTGCCTCTGCTAAGACAAATGGTCTCATCCCAGTCTATTAAACGCTCGTCCATAAAGACCCTGCATACTAGACCTCTATCTGAAGCCCAGACATAACACAGGAGGAACCTACAACGTCCACATGTGTCCCTGTGAGGACGAGTTATCCCCCTTTCTCCTAAGGAGACATTGCTGAGGTACCAGTGGCGTGTGTGTCCCAGCACCCTGTCAGGAGTTATTTTACCCCCTGGGAGCCTCTTCTTCCCTCTCTACACAAAGAACGTTCCGTCCTATGCAGAGCGAGCCGACCGTCTGTCTATGAACTTGTCTTTTTAAAAAAATATATTTTTCAAATTAACGTCCCTTGCATTACTTCTCTGTGCAGCATCTGTGCCTCTGTCTATACCCGCCCCTCCCTTCCATCTCTCACAGTCTCTCTCTGCCTGTCTGAAGAACCAGACAGGCTAGGAGGAGAAGGATGCCACGTAGTCAAGGTGAGCCAGGCTACATCTGAAAATGTCACCACTTCAGGGAGACTGTAGAATAAAGAGCAACACGTAGTAGATACATAAACACCCATTTCAACACCTGCACGCCATGTAACGGTCTAAACCGGTAAGTCAATCAAGGCCTGGAAGTTACATTTCCACAGTTTGAAGAAAAAAGTTTACATTTCAAATTTAAGGAGGACATGTTAAGATTAAAGGGGACTGAAAAGGAACTCTCTCAGTTTATCGGTGTTCACAGTATCTCTCTCTCTCTCTCTCTCTCTCTCTCTCTCTCTCTCTCTCTCTCTCTCTCTCTCTCTCTCTCTCTCTCTCTCTCTCTCTCTCTCTCTCTCTCTCTCTCTCTCTCTCTCTCTCTCTCTCTCTCTCTCTCTCCCCATTAGCCCTTGGGAATGGGGATTTGGTAAGGCAGCCACAGCTCTCATGCTACTAGCCATACTGGTGTCATTAACTATGCAGTTTAGAGCCATACTGAACTTCCTCTAGGGTTAGTGTACGTCCCAAATGGCACCCTATTCCCTGTATAGCACACTACTGTTGAGCAAGGCCCATACGGCTCTGGTCAAAAATAGTGCACTATATAGGGAATATGGTGCTATTTGGGACGCACACATGGTCTCTGAGCTTGCCATAAGGATTCAGTTTGGGTTGTTACACAACAAGCTAGCTACATTTCTCTGGCAGCGTGGCATATCACACAGGCTAATCAACAATGTCAGACCAGACCCCAGTCCTAAAGTCTAATATGACATAATACCAGGGTTTCTTTCCAATTTCTTTAAACAGGTCAAAGGCATTCAGAATAGCTGGTTTAGAAATTCAATCTACAAGGTTCAGTTCCAGTTCCAGACCTCTGTAAAAGAGTTCTTTCTTTAGTTCTGGAATTGAGTGATATAATCTCGCTCCTCAAAACTACTATAAGCAACTATAACATCAAGATCTGTTGGGACAAATTGAATCGTTATATATACACAAATCGCTGTGAGCTACGTACAAAACTCCTTGGCTTTTGCAGAAAGGGAGTTATTTTAGGTTCGCCATTGTGGTGGTGCATTCTACTAATAGAATATATTAATAGAAATGGTAATATGAATGGATATGCATCCATATGTTGGTCTTGTAGTTCCATATGTTGGTCTTGTAGTTGTCTTACAGCAATGCCTAAAAATAAAATAGATTTTGATTACTTTTGTAAAATAATCTGTAAAAAGCTTATAAAAATGTCTCCATTCCTTGTAAATAACTCTGCTTAAGTTATTATTTACAGCTAATTAACGTTCAATTCACAATGTATTTGCAGGTGTTATCCCTTACTAATGGCCTATTATTAGGCTTTTGCATTGTGAGGCATTACAGTATATACATGCTTTCATCTGCTGCCTGAAGGCCAAGCAATAAAACCAATAGAACAAGGAGAGTTGTCCCAGATAATCTCATTATTTCACATATGCTATCAATTTGTCACAAGGCATATTTAAAGGAGAATATGTTGAGAGAATAACCTGTCTTAACTATATGCATTTATCTTATAAGTTAGTTTTTCTAAACTGAATAGATAAATTAAGTGGATTGTGAGACTAAGAGACAGAAATACATTATAATCCTCTCAGCCAATGCAAAGAAGAGAAGAGAGATTATAAATATTGATTCTGTCCCATGTAGTTTTATCATTTATTATCGTTATGGAGAAAAGGACAGTTGTCAGGGGAAATGGAACACAGTGGAGGATTCTGGGATTGAGTGATGGAGGGAAGTAGGCATACTGAATGTTTGATACTCTGCATGAAAAAGAGCATTGTAACTGAGAAACTGACAAATAAAGAAAAGAGCAAAGGTTTCCTTGGATATGAAAACTATACTTTATTCATCTGACTGAACATCAAGACCGGATACAATACTGGTTAAATGGATATGATAAATAAAAACAAACAACTTTCTAAAACTTTGATTCTGTAACTAATAAAGGGGCATTTGGTAAATGTTTTGATGTTGAGGAATAGAAGAGGACATATAATACAACAAAGCAAACAAAGAGATATTGTGAGAGATTTGTTTGCAGTTGTTTGTAATTACATACCATCTTGGCTCTTTAAACTGGAACTAGAAAGGAAAGGGATTACAGGGCCTAAGTAGTTCATCTGAAGAGCATAATAAACCCATTATGGTTGTTCCCAGTCCCAACCAGCTTGCATATCTGTGTGCAGTGCAGTCTCAAATAAAATAAACCATGGTTAGAATAGAATACAATAGATTAAAATAGAACAGAACACAGACTATCATCACGTCAAATTATTGTTGCAATATCCAGTGATTAAGTGCCTGTGCAGAAGAATCAGCTACAAAACAAAATGTGGAAATTTTACCCATGGAAATTGACCACCACAGTCGTTGTTTTCCACAATGGTTTGTTTCTAGCCCCTTAGTGTATAGCTAACACACGTAGCTGGAGTACTGGATTATAGCATCAACAACTATAACTACATAAGAAATACACAGATGGATGGTGGTGGTGCAGCTGTGGAAAACATTAGTGGATCAAACCAGGCACTCGCTATTCCCAAATGGCACCTTATTCCCTAAATACTGCATTACTTTTCACCATGGTCTGGTCCACTGTTTCCTCGTCTAGCACCACTCGCCACTGCCTGCCTGTTGTAGAGCTGTGGCCATCAGAGTAATATATCCCAGTCTGATTTATCCCCTCTGCTGAGGTGTTAGTGGGCCAGTAAATACATTTCCCTCATTATTTAAATGCATCTGTTTGCTTATTATTAAATTGAACAACTTCTAGTAATGTGACGTTAAATCTGTGAGCGGCAACATCTGCAGGAGCAGTTCTCAGGGGTGAAGAAATATGCTCGCCATTTTCATGGACAAAAATTCTTTAATCCTATTTAAGTGACATTTCCATCACTGGAGAAGTTTTTCATTTATTTTCTCAGGGGGAAAAAATAGAATTCACAGCATGATGTTTTGCAGGACAAGTTGTTAACCCGTTGTTAAATGCAGTCATTGACTATCACAGTTTAAGGGCAGAGTATTGCTACAGAGGTTAATGCAGACACTTTCCTGTGCCATACATTTTTAAGTGTGAGAGGCGTGTTGTACCATAGTAACCATACAGCTCTGCTACTCCAAAAGAAACCCTCAGAAACTTCACAGAAAAACATAGTTAAAAAAAGAACACATCCAAGACAGTAACATAAACAAGAAAGTAACTTTAAATAAATTGTTTAGGGTCGTGAACCCTGAGTGTTTTTACTACAATGACCATATAGGGTGAGAAATCTCTCTTGGGCAGCCGACCATGGCTGGGCCAATATGCTGAGGGGCTGGGGGAGGACCCATGTTCTCTTAAAAAAAAGAAGAATCTCTCAGAAGACATTAGTATTAGTGTGTCAGTCAGCTCAGTTCAGCTCTCCTGGCAGTGGCAGGTTCCAGAGCTGGTACTCATAAAGCATCTCAGATTAGCAGTGCTGATCAAGGATCAGATCCCCTGGTCATTCATTATAATATAAAAGGCAAAAAACTGATCCTAGATCAGCACTCCTACTCTGAGACGCTTTAAGAATACGGGTCCAGGGTCCAGTGCAATAAGAGCAGATGTCCCTCCTAGCATGAGAGGTGCTCTATATGGCTCCACATCGAGAGGATTGTTAATGTAACTCTAGCATGGCACGTCTACACAAGTAGAATGTACTATCCGGAGTCCTTGGGACATCCCTACTCCATTGAAGTTGACATTTGAAATGGTTAAGGTAAGGGTGAAGGTTAGGGTTAGGGTTATGGTTGAGGTTAGGGTAAGGGTTAAGGTTAGGGTTAGGGTTTAGGGTAGGGATGTCCCAAGGATTCTGGATAGCACTGCCCGAAGTAGAACTGGAGCAGTAGAAGATCTGGTCTGTCAGACGGTATAAACATGATACATGGTGGATTCCTCTTAAACATCTCTTGGCCAAAATATTTAACCATCGGAGATGAGCTTAACAGAGCAGAGAGCACCACAGCTAGCTCCCTTCAAAACTGGGAAAGATCTTAGACCATTCCTCCATACAGAATATTTCCAGATCTTTGACATTCTTCGGTCTGTGCTTATGGACTGCCCACTTCAATTCAAACCACAAGTTTTCAACAGGGTTCAAGTCCGGAGAGTGAGATGGCCATTGCAAAATTTTGTTTTTGTCGTCAATTAAAAGATGCACTCTCAAACCGTTTATTAATTTCAGCAAGTAGTTTTGAAAGTGGTGCTTATGAGCCAAAAGTTTTTTTGTGTACTACGTCATCCAATTGTGTACTACGTCATCCATTTCATGTGATATGTTACGTATTTTGTAATTTGTATGATATGTTACCAATCCAACTTGTGCAATATGTTACTGATTAGTTGTGCTTAAGATCCCAGAGTGCATATTTAACAATTTATTTGAAGATTCACTCTTGGCCAAGTTTCAGCCTCCTTGCAGAGGCAAGCAGGTTTTTGGCTAAAATGTCCTGGTACTAGAGTTCATGATGTCATCTCATCTGACCATAGCACATGGTTCCAATCCAATTGCCAATGTCGTTTAGCAAACTCCAGGCATTTGCATTTATTGGTTGCTCTCATTAAGGCTTTTTTATGGCAACCCTTCCAAATAGCCTATTGGCATGGAGGTGGCATCTAATTGTGGTTTTGGAGACTTGGTGACCCCAAGATGCGATCAGGTTCTGTAATTCTCCAACTGTGGCCCCTGGACCTTTTTTTGCCTCCCAAACGATCTTCCTCACTGTGTGTGGAGACAAGATACACTTGGGTCCTCTACCAGGCAAGTTTACTACTGTACCAGTGGTTTTAAACAGTTAATCGTTGACCTAATAGTGGTAAGTGGTATATTTGCTTTTTATGTTGCTTTTTTGTACCCATTGCCTGGTTTATGAAAGTCAACAACCATTTATTTATTTTCATTTGTGAGTTCTTTGCCTTTTCCCATGGTGATGGATGACAAAAGATTTTGCATTCGTGTTACTGTCACGAGATGGGATGTGGAGAGACCAAGACGCAGCGCAGGGATAGTAGTTCGACATTTCTTTATTTTACTTTGTAATCCTTTCTTGTATGAATTACTATGTATAATCAAACTAAAAATGCCACTTAATCCAAAACAAACACTCTAGACAAACGTCACGTTAAACAAAACCAACACGAATGAACGGACGTAAAGAATAGCACACTTACTTTCACCGTGACTGCGAAATACATCGACAACGACCCACACCAGAGTGAAGGACAGACTCAACATATATGGGATCCCTAATTAGAGACAATGCGGTGCAGCTGCCTCTAATTAGGGATCCAACCCAAACCCCACACAGAAACAGAAAAGAACGACACTGTCAGACTCTGACCATAACTACATAGAGAAGCCCATTTGCTTCTCTATGGCCAGAGCCTGACAGTTACCTAAATTTGTTACCCCAGTAAAACAGGAAGCCATGGAAGACCAAAATACAGTTCCTTTAACTGAGATTATTTATGTGATTGAGTAATTGAAATAACAAAGAGAACCATTACATTGTTACTGATATTGCCATGGTGTCATTAATATACACCACAAATCTCCAGTGCAGTTTAAAATTATTCTGGATGTGTATTGATTATGTACTGTGTCGTATTGTACTGTACTGTATTCTATACCTTCTATACTGACCTGGCTGAATAGTGTCAATTAAGAGGGAGGACAAGAAGCAGAATGGATAAAAATGTAGCATCTGGAACTACGTGATTTGACAAATAGACAAAAAGGTAAAGAAGTCTAGGACATCAAATTAAATATTAAAGTTGACAAGGTACTAATCCACTAGAAAAGAACATACATTTTTCGCTTATAAGCCTGCTCACAATTCAACAGGAGTGCCAATAGACAGAGAGAGAGAGACAGAGAGAGACAGAGAGAGAGACACCATGGTCAGGTCTGACCTAACCGTGACAGAGACAAGAGGAAGAGTCTGGTTTTGAGATTGAGAGGAGAAGTAGACCCATGAGGGAAGCCTTACGGTAACGTGTCTGTGGAATTCAACCGTTTAGCCAACAAGAGACACTTAATCACCCATCTCATTCACAATGTAAATACAACTGCTTGCTGCCTTACTGCTGCCTAGCGCCCCCAGTCCACCTGACTGCCTAATTACCATCGGCAAAAAACACCTCCACTCTAAATTAGCTACATATTGTATTTATTCATATTTAATTTTGTAGACATAAACATATAAATAATGTTAGAATATCAGTGTTAGGCAAATGGCAGTTTGTTTAAGGGCTATACTAATGACAAGCTGGATCACCTGACCAATGTAATGACATCCATACGAGATGTGGCAGGATGTTGGCCGCTAGCTAGCCGATAAGATAATAGTACTAGCTAGCTAGCCAGTGTAGACAATGTATCAAGGTGACAGCTAAAGCACAAGCAACAGGTTGTAGTGATTTTTGGCATTAAAATTGTATCTCAAAATGATCAAAACCAAATTCATCCTGTACACATAGCTAGCTAGCTCTCCCACTTCATATATGCAGTGATTGCTCCCCTAACTTCAACCACTATGATCAGTAGCGGTGCATGGGTAAAATCACTGCGAAGCCAAGAAAAAAATGCAATTTTACAACCTATGTGTTGTGATAATTACATTGTCTGCTCTATAACCTGTTAGTTCATATACCTTGCCATCGTGATATATACAGTTGAATTCGGAAGTTTACATAAACTTAGGTTGAAGTCATTAAAACTCATTTTTCAATCACTCCACAGATTTCATGTTAACAAACTATAGTTTTGGCAAGTCGGTTAGGACATCTACTTTGTGCATGACACAAGTTATTCTTCCAACAATTGTTTACAGACAGATTATTTCACATATAACCCACTATATCACAATTCCAGTGGGTCAGAAGTGTACATACACTAAGTTGACTGTGCCTTTAAACAGCTTGGAAAATCCCAGAAAATAATGTCATGGCTTTAGAAGCTTTTGATAGGCTAATTGACATCATTTGATTCAATTGGAGGTGTACCAGTGGAAGTCTTTCAAGGCCTACCTTCAAACTCAGGGCCTCTTTGCTGGACATCATGGGAAAATCAAAAGAAATCAGCCAAGACCTCACAAAAGAAATGGTAGACCTCCAGTCTGGGTCATCCTTGGGAGCAATTTCAAAATGCCTGAAGGTACCACGTTCATCTGTACAAACAATAGTACGCAAGTATAAACACCATGTGACCATGCAGCCGTCATACCGCTCAGGAAGGAGACGCGTTCTCTCTCCTAGAGATGAACGTACTTTGGTGCGAAAAGTACAAATCAATCCCAGAACAACAGCAAAGGTCCTTGTGAAGATGCTGGAGGAAACAGGTAGAAAAGTATCTATATCCACAGTAAAACAAGTCCTATATCGACATAACCTGAAAGGCCGCTTAGCAAGGATGAAGCCACTGCTCCAAAACCGCCATAAAAAAGCCAGACTACGGTTTGCAACTGCACATGGGGACAAGATGGTCTGATGAAACAGAAATAGAACTGTTTGGCCATAATGACCATCGTTATGTTTGGAGGAAAAAGGGGGAGGCTTGCAAGCCGAAGCACACCATCCCATCCATGAATCACGGTGGTTGTAGCATCATGTTGTAGGGGTGCTTTGCTGCAGGAGGGACTGGTGCACTTCACAAAATAGATGGCATCATGAGGAAGGAAAATATATATTGAAGCAAAATCTAAAGACATCAGTCAGGAAGTTAAAGCTTGGTCACAAATGGGTCTTCCAAATGGACAATGACCCCAATCATACTTCCAAAGTTGTGGCAAAATGGCTTAAGGACAACAAAGTCAAGGTATTGGAGTGGCCATCACAAAGCCCTGACCTCAATGCTATAAAACATTTGTGGGCAGAACTGAACAAGCGTGCATGAGCAATGAGGCCTACAAACCTGACTCAGTTACAACAGTTCTGTCAGGAGGAATAATTGAGTGTTTGTAAACATCTGACCCACTGGGAATGTGATGAAAGAAACAAAAGCTGAAATAAATAATTTTCTCTACTATTATTCTGACATTTCACATTCATAAAATAAAGTGTTGATCCTAAATTACCTAAGACAGGAAAGTTTTACTAGGATTAAATGTCAGAAATTGTGAAAAACTGAGTTTAAATGTATTTGGCTAAAATGTATGTTAACTTCTGTCTGCCAATTGAAGCTCATCAGAAGTTGGGTGATGCAACAGGACAATGACCCAAAACACAGAAGTACGTAAATCAACAACAGAATGGCTTCAACAGAAGAAAATACCCGTTCTGTGGCCCAGTCAGAGTCCTGACCTAAACCTGATTGAGATGCTGTGGCAGGACCTCAAGAGAGCGGTTCACACCAGACATTCCAAGAATACTGCTGAACTGAAACTGTTTTGTAAAGAGGAATGGTCCAAAATTCCTCCTGACCGTTGTGCAGGTCTGATCCGCAACTACAGAAAACGTTTGGTTGAGGTTATTGCTGCCAAAGGAGGGTCAACCAGTTATTAAATCCAAGGGTTCACATACGTTTTCCACCCTGCACTGTGAATGTTTACATGGTGTTCAATAAAGACATGAAAACGTTTAATTGTTTGTGTGTTATTAGTTTAAGCAGACTGTGTTTGTCTATTGTTGTGACTTAGATGAAGATCAGATAAAATTGTATGACCTATTTATGCAGAAATACAGAAATTCCAAAGGGTTCACATACTTTTTCTTGCCACTGTACATGACCTACAGCATGGTCAAGCAAGTTAATGTTTGCGACATTTTCGGACTACTAAAAAACTATTGATTTAGAATCACAGAGTTACCACAAGTCGCAAAGAAAACAGGAGCTGCCTCCATTATTCCAGTACCATTTCAACTCCAACATTTCAACATCATCAAATCACCTATATTTAATACAGTGACAACTAAAATATACCAAAAACAATTTAAGTATGATCTTTTATGTATTTAACCTTTATTTAACTAGGCAAGTCAGTTAAGAACAAATTCTTATTTACAATGACTGCCTACACCTGCCAAACTCGGACGGCGCTAGGCCAATTGTCCTATGGAACTCCCAATCACGGCATGATGTGGCTGTCCATAGTTTTACGTGCGTGTGTGCAAGTAGAAAAAACATGTTGACTCACCCTACTTGTAAAGAATCACCAATTACATCCTCCTCTCTTTAATGTTGACAAAATAATCTATGTTAGTTTTTGTTTTTCCTAGGCTACCTGGCTAAAATGCTTGCTCGTTGGCCTAACTTCCTTTCATGGGCAACGATGTGCCAGTCCAGCTAGTTAACATTAGCCTACTACATATAGCTACATTTTATACTTTCATCCTCTCAGGCAAGGGGCACAATTTATGAATTTATGGTTGAATCAGAATCGACGTTATAATCATTGGCCAGTACGGAGGATTAAGTAAAACCACAAAATAAATAGCTATCTTCATCCATGGCAATTTTAGGAAAGGGACAATTTTTGCTAGCTAGCTAGCCACCGGAGGACAACAACCCAACAAGATGCAACAATTCAAGTTTTTTTCTGTCAGTGACGTTTTGCTCTCGATATTATGATGTGATTGGCCTTAAGCCAAATCCAAACTGGCTTCCCTTTACACTTTTCTTTGGTGGGCCAGGACTATTCACAGTTGAGCTCGCTCAGTTTAACTCAATGCTGATTGGCTATTATTTAACACTTTTTTTATCAGTTCTACTGGCAAAAACAATGTCATACTCTTTTTTGACCAGACAGCACCTGATAGATGGGCTATACATACAGAGACAGAGGGGCGCTGTTTCGCTCACTCAGATGCTTTCTCCTTTCTCCTGTTAGATACATTGAGCCTTGGCCTCCCACACCGTTTGGTTTTGTCCCCCCACACCAAACGCGATCACGACACGCAGATTGAAATATCAAAACAAACTCTGAACCAATTATATTAACTTGGATACAGGTCGAAAAGCATTAAACATTTATGGCAATTTAGCTAGCTAGCTTGCTGTTGCTAGCTAATTTGTCCTATTTAGCTTGCTGTTGCTAGCTAATTTGTCCTGGGATATAAACATTGGGTTGTTATTTTACCTTGCGCAAGGTCCTCTACTCTGACAATTAATCCACAGATAAATCGGTAACCGAATCGTTTCTAGTCATCTCTCCTCCTTCCTTCAGGCTTCTTTTTCAACATAGACCTGGAACTGTTGGGGTGTTAGGACCTAGTTTAACAATTATGCATCCATCCGTGAGTAACTCTGGTCTGTAATCACTCATTCATTCAGGACTTATTTGTTAATTCAGGTCTGTATATACATATTCATGTACAGTTGTTATATCATATCATGTGCAATATTGTAAGTAATTCTTGGACTTAACTTACATAGTCATTCACGCAGGAATGCATATTAGTATTCTGTCAGTTGTATCTTTTTTCATTGCTTTTAGTATATCTAATGTGCAATATCTGCATTTATCTGTAATTAAACCCTGCGCACTAAGGACTGTATTTTAAGGGAATTACTATTATTACACTAAATTATATCATACACACATTTAGCTATTTAAGTATCTCTTCCTGTCAGTTACCTGTACAGTTAATATAACCATGCATAATATTCACTTACCTGTTCATTTAACCAGTCTGTATATTAAGTAAACTATTATTACCCTGACTTATATCATACGCACTTTTAGCTATTTAAGTATTTCTCTGTCATCGACCTGTATAGTATAGTTAAACATTCATCATCCACCAATGTATAGTGTACATATTCAGCCATCCACCCATACTATGCAATGTCTTTTTATAGCTTTTTTGCACTCCAGACTTCTTGTATTTTTATACTTTTTTATACTGCCCCTCTATGTATCGTCTCCTCATTGGCTTTTAGGTGCATATACCCACCTGGGTGATTGAAAGATTAACTGGTCGGATTCTACATTTTCCAAAGACTAACCAAACAAAAACATAATTACTTTTACGATACGTGTTTGTGCCGCCATGTGCATTAGTAGCATAATTTCTCATTTATTTGCATTTGTTTTTACTTACACTTGTATGTTGACTTGCCATTTATGTTGTTTTTAAGTTTTCACAGACTTTTCTTAGCGCATATACAATCGTCGTGAATTGAACTATGGGGAGTTTCAGACCCGGAGTGAACATAATTGCAAACTCGACTAAAAATTAGGCCAGAGGGACTTACTTTGCAAACTTCCCTTGCTTGGCTAATCATTTGGACCTCCCGCCAAGATGGCGACGGGGATTCCCCCAAGGGCATAAAGCGAGGGTAAGTGGACGAGGGTGTGTCTTTTAAGTGTTTAGCGACTCCTGTGGCGGGTCGCCAGGTGTACGGTGTTTCCTCTGACACATTGGTGCGGCTGGATTCCGGGTTAAACAAGCATTGTGTCAAGAAGCAGTGCGGTTTGGCGGGAGGATGCGCGGCTCTCGACCTTCGACTCTTCCGAGTCCGTACGGGAGTTGCAGCGATGGGACAAGACCTTTTTAGTGATATCCATTGGATATCACTAAAAAGGTGTAAAAATAGCAACAAATTATAAAAATAAAAAAATTAAATACATTGAGCCTTTTGCGAATTGAAGGACAATTATGAAACACAGAGAGGTTTTTTTGGGGGTGGAAGCCTGGCTTCTCTTGGCATCCAGAAATACACACCACTAACTACAATACTAACGCACTAATATAACTCCCTGGACCAGAGCTAGTGCGCTGACTAGTATGCGCATAGCACACTGACACTCTCTCGTCGCGAGTTCAGGTTGCACACACACACCGTCTGAGATGCACGGGCATGTGCTTTGTGATTTGCAGAGCAGGCGGCGTCACAGCACGCATAATCTGCAGCTGGATGCTTCTGGATGCTTCTCGTAATCCCTGGTCTGATGGGAATAATCTGGAGGGAAGTGAGCTGGAATCAACTCTTATATGCCATTGCCTGACGTTGTGCCCTTGAGCAAGGCACGTAACTCCGCACAACAACTGCTCCACCGGCGCCCAGTTTGGCAGCCCCCTGCTCTAACCTCACCAAAATGTATATGTTTGTGTGTCTTTCGGAGGGGTTGGAATAAAGCGAAAGTCTAGTTTAGTGAGGTTTCCTTTTCAAAATCATTATTAATATTGTGGAGGACAACGTGAAAAACTGCCAACACCTTTTCATTAAAGGCCCACAGGCCTCCCACTCTCCTACTGCTGCAGTCATTAGATGAGGCTGAGCCCTGATCAACAATATCACCTCTTCTTCTCTAATCACAGAACAGCTAACGTGGTTAAAGGTGGGTCAGAATAACACACACACTCACTTCTGTACTCATGCATGATGGGAAAACATCATCTACTTATCTACATTTACATTTTACTAGACACTCTTATCCAGAGGGACTTACAGGAGCAATTAGGATTGTGCCTTGCTCAAGGGCATATTGACAGATTCTTCACCTAGTCAGCACAGGGATTTGAACCAGCAACCTTTTGGTGACTGGCCCAACTCTCTTACCCGCCTGGCTACCTGCCACCCATGATTATCTTTGAACTGTGCACAGCCCCGGGTCCCTCGGGAGGTAAGGCAAACACACTAAAATATCTGTATAACCTTTCACAGCTTCAGGCTAGAAAAGAAGAGAAAGGAAGTAGCACATCTTAGAGGAAGCACATCTGAAGGGTTTCAGTTGGATAAACAATATCACAATCTCTTTCACACGTGTACATGTCTACAAGTACATAGATACAGAGCATGAGTATTCGGCTGCATAATGTGTGCATACATGTGGACATTTGATTTTCCAAGCAAACACAAATACTTTCTCCACCCCAGTGCAGGTTTGCCTTTTCCCCCATGGGATTTCCTGTCAAAGCCCAGCAGACATAATGGGTGTGTATTTGCAGCATATTTATACCTTTCACTATAACTGCAGGTCAGGTCCACTGACCTTTCACTGGAGCCCTGGGCTACAGCAGAGTTTAACCCCTCTCAGCACACCCTACACATCTGTTTTCTAGATGATAGCTTTCAGTGATCGACTGGGACTTGCCATCAACCAATCAGAGCTGAGGTGTGTATTTGATGTGATTATTGGTTGCGAGGGTAGACGTCTGGTTGTGTTTGAAGCCTGGTAAGTAGTGCTGCTGTTTTTTTTTTTATTCTGTTTGGTTGCAGTGGAGCAGCAGTGCTCAGAGCAGCTCTTTCTCTCTTTCTTTATTCTTTCTTTCTTTCTTTCTTTCTTTCTTTCTTTCTTTCTTTCTTTCTTTCTTTCTTTCTTTCATGCTTTCTTTCTCCTATCTCTCTTTCTCCTCCTTTCCTGCTTACCTCCTTCCCTGTTTCCCTCCTTCCCTGCTTCCTTCCATACCTGCTTCCCTCCTTCCCTGTTTCCCTCCTAGTCCTGAACGTCCCACAACATCTGTACACTGTCTCTGGCAGGCAGGCAGACTCGGCAGCCAGGCAGTTGCTGGCAGCTGTCATTGGTGTATTTTACAGCCCTCTGCCATCCTCCAGGAATATGGGTTTATTTTCCAATCAGGCTTTACTTTACAGTTTGGATGAAATTAGTCTCTGCCCGTGATTTAATTAAGACAGGTACTTAAAATTCATTCCAACACCAGAGTCTGAAAAATGAGCCAAGAGCCTTAATTACAATGGCTCCAATTCTCAGTACAATCACCTACTGTATAAAAGCACAATACATCAAATTAGTGTTCATATGTTTGCGTTACATGTATCATTAATCTACTTCTACAGGAAGTACTCAGCCAAGATTTGATGATCTATACAAACATAATTACTAAAAGTTGAGTATTTTCTGATGGACTTTGATGGTCTTTAAATGGTAATTGATGGCTATGTGTTTATTGTAGTGTAATTGCACTTTAATTGCTGTAATCATGATTGAGAAGAATTTTGGGTGACTCTCAGTTTGAAAGATAAGCTTGCTTCGGTGCAGAACAGAGTTGACCGTCTGTAGAAAATAAACAGTGGACATCACACTCTCTGTCTATAATCTCTCCCTGCTTCACAGTTTACAAGCAATGCAAACAAAAGTCCCTCAAAAAACAGCTATACCCTCCATGCCTAGTTAAACTATTACTTGCCTAGTTAAATAAAGGTTACATTAAAAAAATGTATATAATAATTTTTAACAAATGCAATTTACAGATGTGTTGTATGCATTCACATCTTCCATAATACTAACCAAATGTATGCATGTCATTTTATTTATTTAACCAGGCAAGTCAGTTAAGAACAAATTATTATTTACAATGACACCTACCAGGGTGTAAACTGCTTTGTTCAGGAGCAGAACAACAGATTATTTACCTTGTCAGCTCAGGGATTCAATCCAGCAACCTTTCTGTTACTGGCCCAACACCCTAACCACTAGGCTACCTGCCACCCTGTGAAACTGTGAAGTCTTTGTCGCTATATGTTGAAAATTGGCATTCGCTCTGAGCATTGTATTTGTGTTTGGTTTCAGTGTTTGGAAGGGTGGGGGTATTGGCCCTAATATACCTCTTGGTTGAAGGACATTATTGTCATGTGATAGCCAAGACCGTCATTCATCGGACATTGCCAGCATTCATTTAGGCGCCTGCAATCCTTCATTTGATTTATAAACAGTTACTGAGATAAGACCAGTTGCCCAAATAGAGAGGCCACAATGAGGAATGCATTTGTGTATAAAAACAATTCAGTGTTGTTTTGAGACACATTCCTGTGGTGTGTGTGTGTGTGTACCAGAAGTCCTCACAAGGATAGAAAAACAAGGAAAAGTGGGGGACATTTCGCCAGTCCCTACGAGGAAAATTAAGGTTAGGGTTAAGTTTAGGGGTTAGGTTTAGGGTTAGGAGTTAGGGTTAGGTATAGTTTTAGGGTTTGGGGTTAAGGTTAGGGTTATGGTTAGGGAAAAATTGTATTTTGAAAGGGAATAAATGTTTTGGTCCCCACAAAGATAGTAAAACAAAACTCTGTGTGTGTGGTGTGTATGTATGTCTGTGATTCTGTGATTCTGAAGCTATAGATATTTTATTGGAATTGCTCCAGTGTTCCAGCTGTAAAAGTGAGGCTCTTCAACCTCTCCAAGTAAATATACACACATTACCCACGTGGCGCAATCACAACACTGTCTGCAAGTTTACACAATGAGACTGTTTTATGGACACTAGCAAGCGATATCAAATGTACCATAGTGATGTTTCTTTATGTGTGGAGCGAGTGGGGGCCAGCTGTTCTACATTAGGAGACTAAACATAGATTGTCTACTGCTATGTCAAGTGTGGTAGGAATTTATGTCTGGGTCATACTCATCTGCAGGGTAAACCTCTGGGGTGAAGTTATCTTGGTGTTTGAGATTTGTTTGACGTTTGTGTTAGGCTAGTATCTAATGAACTATCTAATGAACACTAGCGCACAGAAATCACTGATCATTAGTTTGGCGTCTGTAAGAGGTGCTATGGTATACTGTATCTAAAGCCTACTCAGTACAAATGACTTTTCACAAATGCAGCATTGAATTTACAACTCTTGATCAGTATCTAAACCTCATAAGATACCATCATAGCGTCATATTGAAAGTTCAATCTAAACCCCCCCACCTCCCTCACCCATACACACAACCCCCCCACCTCACCCATACACACAACCCCCCCACCTCACCCATACACACAACCCCCCCCACCTCACCCATACACGCAGGCATGCACACATACACACACACACACACACACACACACCCTTCCACACCAAGACATGACCCTGTTGTTCCACCAGAGGCGCCTCCTCTAACCACTCCAACAACCCCCTGCGGATTGACCAATGGATACGAAGCAGGATGTGGTTCCCTGCTCTACTTGGACACATCTGGTCAAAAGTAGTGCGCTATATTAGGGAATAAGGTGCCATTTCAAGAGCTTGGTTCTATCTGCATTTTTAGCCTTGTTCTGTTCAATGTTCTCTACCTATATGGTACTCTAAATACCCCAATTCATGTTGTTAAGTTTAAAAGAATACAATATCAAAATTGCTGACACCATTCAAACCAATGAGGGTTCGGAACTTTAAAGCCAATTATGTCAGAACCATATTTTTGCAGATATAACCTTATAGTCCCAAGCTCTCGATTTGGAATGCATCCTGTGTCTGAATGCTTTAGCTTGGATTGTACAAACAAAGTGTCTGGTCTGTTTGAATGGTTGTCAAGTGGGAGAGCTTTTGTTCTGTTATAGAAAATGATCTCATAAATCTGTCTGTGGGGGTGTATGAATGAAGGGTTGCAGAGGTGTACAAAACAAATGAGTCATCATTTAGAGAGGGGCCTATCTCAATGAGTGAGAAATCACTCCTGGACTGGTTCTGTGAGCCTTCACACACAGGTAACAGGAAAGAACGTGCTCAACTCTATCGTCTTGCGTAAAACAATGCTTGAAAGCAATAGTCAATCAAATAAAAATGACAAAGGGCTGAGCACTCACTTTATTCAGTTGCAATTGAATCTTTGTTTAATTTTCTTTTACAAGTAACATGTCTTACTAGAAGCCTTTACACACAGTCATGAGGAAACGGAAGAGGTAGAGGCCGATGTCCAGGCACTCAGGTCAACAGAGAGACATCATACCCGTATATACCCGTTGCAAGAGAAGTGGGGCCTAGACTGGTCAGATCTCCTATCCAACTCGCCCTGGACCCATCTCTCCCTCTCACACTCTCTCTCTTTCCCTCTCCCTCCCTCTCTTACGGTATGACATCATAGTAGACATCCCACTGTGCTCATACATGACTCCAAGGACCCTTCATCAGGAGGATGGGCCAGATTATCCTGAGAGGAGAGAGAGAGTGTGTGTGTATGGGGAGCGGGGTACATAAGTTCACACATCTAGGCGGTCTAACCCTCGTACCCTGTGCCAAAAGGTCACATGGTCTGCATCATGTAATGGCCTCACCCAAGAGGGGCCTGATGACATCATCAACACGCTGCCAAACCTAACACATCATTACTACAACTCATTGTTATAAGACTGGGCCCACAGGAATAGGGATTTCTACACTGTTCTGTGTGAGATAATGACTAAGTAGAGTACAGTATGTAGCATATGGTTCTCACCAACATTCAATAGGCCGACAATACTTTCAGCCTGATGTTGTTACTGATGTTGTTACTTCACAAATGTGCTGCTTGATAGAGTGTATTAATCAGAAGAAGACAAAAAAAGATGAAACAAGTTATGAATGGTTATAAGAATTTATATTATAAGAATTAGGCATACAAATTTGCATACAAAATGCCATGCATATTTACAGCATGATTTACACAAAGCTTTGCAAAACAAAAACAACAATCTTATCAACAAATAGCTTTGAGCCCAAGGGTATTTCGACTGGTATTTGAGAAAGGGCTTCTTTGGTTGTGCATAATGAAACTACAGCCAACTGACCAATGGTATGAAGATGCCATCTACCTTGACTGTCCAATTATGGAAAAGCGCTGATATTACTTTGCACAATACTGTATCACTGTAAGATCTACTAACAGTGATTGCATTTGAGATCTAAACTTACAAGTATAATATCTAATCGAATCCAAATTGATAGCGTAATTTGTTTGGGGTTTAACAGGTTCATGGGTAAATGTCCCACAACAAATGAGTGAACTACAGGAATGTTATAAATGCAAATAATGATAACAGACAGACTAAGGCCTCTATATAATCCGTAGCACTGAAGAGCCGCTTTATATAGCGATTGACAATTAAAGGCAATGTTCCCGCGTTCACGGAGACTGTATTTAAGGGAAAGACTCCATATGACAGCTCAATTGGAAACGACCTTGAAATTTTGAGGTGGATCTTCAGCCCGATAATTCGTCAATACAGATTGAATCAAGCTTTAAGACTGCCATTCCACTAGAGAAAGCAACCTTTCAAAGAGAACTCACAATATAGCTCAAACTAAAAAGAACAAGACATTGAATAAGACCAGTGTTCAGAGAGTATGAATACAACTAAACCTGTACTATGACAGCTGAGAGGAACAGACAGAAAAATGTTTATTTTGATTAATGTGAAATACAATATAGTACTACCATTCCATTGTGTTTATAACAATTCAGTCTTGCTTACTTATATATTATCAATAGTGTCACATTTGTATTTATTTTGTAAAGCTATATCATATCTAACAGTCTCTATGTTTACATAGGAAAAATTCAGTATACTTTTAAGGAAGTCAATTGAACCAACTTCAACACTAAGTGAGAGATTTACAAAAAATAGACAGACTACAAAACAAAACATTCACAGTACTCAAATAGTCAACAATAGATTGGCTCTAGGTAAATACTTTAAAAATATATATAATTTTATACACAACTATATATTTGTTTTCCTGTGTGGAGACATCTATACATGTTTCCATACAACAAAGACTCAAAGCTTTGAGATAACATACCTTCTCTATCAGGATCTGCAGCAAGCAACACTTAAAATACATTACACATAAAAATAAGGTCTAATGCACATTTTTCTAATGTATTGGGTTTTCTATTTCCCTTCCAAACATATAAACACATAGTAACATTGATTTAAAAAAACATCCCTTTTCTCCTATAATTTTTTAAATATATATTTAAACCCCCCCAAATACAAAAGTAAAGGCACACCAAAGAACATTCATGGATTCTATGACGGTGGGCTTTGCATTAGCTTTGCATGGCACATAATATTACAACTGAAGCAACACAATATAACTCAACACAAAGATGTTTATGTCACTCACAATGAATGTACTCATTGCTAACAGGCATTACATACATCTAAATGCCCAATTGTCTATATACACAGAGAGAAACAATACATGTTTTACTTGAGAGCGCAAATAATAAGGATGAGTTCATTAATGAGTACTTGAATGTTTGTCGGAAGTACACCATTAAGATTCCAGGATGGAGCCAATATATGGCCATGTTTAAAGGTCCAATGCAGCTGTTTTTATCTCAATATTAAATCATTTCTGGGTAACAATTAAGTACCTTACTGTGATTGTTTTAACTTAAAATGGTCAAAAATAAATAAAAATAGCTTCTTAGCAAAGAACAATTTCTCAACCAATAATTTTGACTGGGAGTGGTCTGAGTGGAGAGGGGAAAACTGAAAACTATCTGTTATTGGCAGAGAGGTTTGGAACTATCTTTCTTATTGGTCTATTAACTAATTTACCGCTTGGGGATGTCTCCAGGCAGGACAAAACTCCATCCCACCAAAACAGGCTGAAATTTCAGGTGGTCTTTTCAAACAGTTATTACACTAAAAGGGCATTATCATAATTTTCACAATTTCACAGTATTGTTCCAACCTCAGTGTGGAAATATATATAAAACACAGGACACTCATGTTTTTGACTGCAATAGGCCTGAACATTAGAACAGCATAACAAACCAATGACCATTGTGGCTTATATTTTCATTACTCAACCATATCAGGTTCACAAAAGATACACATTTTGGTATGAAATTGTGTACAATATTATTATGTACAATCAGAATACAAACAGCTGAAGTTCTAGTGGTGTCGGACCCAGATAGAAAGGCACATTGTTTTGTGTTGCCCAATTACTGTGCCCCAAATTCACTTTTAATGATACTGTATATTTATGATCCAACACTGCAGCATGTAACATTTTACCTACCTTACAGAGGATACAAACATTATAATATCTTTAGGAATACTGGCCAAACGTGGCCACTTAACAATGTCTTATTTAACAACATGATATTTATAATGCTTCTAATGCACAAAACCTTGCCCATTATATTTAGACTTTCTCCATAAAACATTTTTATTATTTACAATATTCACAAAATATACACAGCTTTACAATACAATTGTTATATAGTATAAGAGAACCCATAATGCCTAATGCCAAGCTGTGTAACACCAATACAACTTGAGACTAAGGATTGTAAAGCAATCATCACTCAATATAAACAAAAACACCACTGATACTTACTCAACAATGTTGTAACAATAGTAAGTTTAGACGGATGAGTTGCCAAAGTCCTACTATGACCGATAGCATCCAAAACTAGCTGGCTTACAAACAGGGTTATCATCAAGAGATCGTTCACATTACTTTTGTCTTTCACATTTGTCTTGGCTATCTATCCATTTACACTTTGCTTGTTTATTAAGTCCCTTCACATTCCAAGTGATTAATAGCACATGATGGGATGCTTCACTGGTTTTGCTCTCTGATTCAACTGGTTGATTTGACCATCTTCTATCTATATTGAACAAAAATATAAACGCAACATGTAAAGTGACAGTCCCATGTTTCATGAGCTGATATAAAAGATCCCAGAAATGTTCCATAAGCACAAAAAGCAAATTTCTCAAAAACCTTTGGCAAATTGATAACATCCCTGTTAGTGAGCATTTCTCCTTTGCCAAGGTATTCCATCCACCTGACAGGTGTGGCATATCAAGTAGCTGATTAAACAACATGATCATTACACAGGTGCACCTTGTAATGGGGACAATAAAAGGCCACTCTAAAATGTGCAGTTTTGTCACACAACACAATGCCAGAGATGTGTCAAGTTTTGAGGGAGCATGCAATTGGCATGCTCACTGCAGGAATGTCCACCAGCACTGTAGCCAGAGAATGACATTTTATTTTCTTAACTATAAGCCGCCTCTAACAACGTTAGAGAATTTGAAAGTACGTCCAACCGGCTTCACAACCGCAGACCACGTGTAACCATGCCAGCCCAGGACCTTCACATCCGGCTACTTCACCTGCGGGATCATCTGAGACTTGCCACCCGGACAACTGATGAAACTGTGGGTTTGCACAACCGAAGAATTTCTGCACAAACTGTCAAAAACCATCTCAGGGAAGCTCATCTGCGTGTTCATCATCCTCACCAGGGTCCTGACCTGATTGCAGTTCAGCGTCGTAACCGACACCTTCGATGGCCACTGGCATGCTGGAGATGTGTGCTCGTCACGGATGAATCCCGGGTTTCAACTGTACCGGGCAGATGGCAGATAGCATGTATGGCATCGTGTGGGCAGGCGGTTTGCTGATGTCAACGTTGTGAACAGAGTGCCTCATGGTGGCGGTGGGGTTATGGTATGGGCAAGCATAAGCTACGGACAACAAACACAATTGCATTTTATTGATGGCAATTTGAATGCACAGAGATACCGTGATGAGATCCTGAGACCCATTGTAATGCCATTCATCCGTCGCCATAACCTCATGTTTCAGCATGATAATGCACAGCCCCATGTCGAAGGATCTGTACACAATTCCTGGATACTGAAAATGTCCCAGTTCTTCCATGGCCTGCATATTCACCAGATATGTCACCCACTGAACATGTTAGGCATGCTCTGGATCAACGTGTACGACAGCGTGTTTCAGTTCCAGCCAATATCAAGCAACTTCGCACAGAACAGGAGTGGGACAACATTTCACAGGCCACAATCAACAGCCTGATAAACTCTATAAGAGGAGATGTGTCACGCTGCATGAGGCAAATTGTGGTCTCACCAGATACTGACTGGTTTTCTGATCCACGCCCCTACCTTTTAAAGGTATCTGTTTCCAACAGATGCATATCTGTATTCCCAGTCATGTGAAATCCATAGACTAGAGCCTAATGCATTTATTTAAATTGACTGATTTCCTTATACGAACTGTAACTCAGTAAAATCTTTGAAATTGTTGCATGTTGCGTTTACATTTTTGTTCAGTGTATATAGCATGTGGATAGGAGTTATCATGCAGTCCTGTTGACAGCCATGTTGTTCATTTCACTAGTCTTGCTAACACCCACAGATGTTGTCTGCAGACAGGCAGCTTTACTGTCTCCAGTGCTATTGGTGTACACTAGCTTGTTTACAGCCTAAACTAGACCATTTAAGGTCCAAACAAAATGATCTGTTGTGCTTGCAAAAAAAAGCAGCATTTGTATAAAAATAAATAAAAAAAGGCTGTTATTTCACTAACAGTTGTTTTTTGTCTGTAGCTAGAGTTCTAGTGCTCTATAGATGTGAGGCCTTGCTGCCAATCTGGGTATTAGAAGGTCGTTCCACGAAATGAGTGCCTTTTTGCGTCCCTTTGATATTTTAAGTAGAAATTGCCCACCAATTTAGAATTTTAAAAGCCTGTTATATTAAATGAAGTGCCCTTTAATATAGACCACATGCAGAATTCAATAAATCAGCTTTTTAGTATGAATAAATACTTGCTAAAGTGTAAAAATTCAGCATTTTGACATGTCCCTCCGTCAACTCTGTGTCACTTCTAGGAATATTTGAACCCACATAACCCCAAAATTTTCACCGTCATTGTAAAGCCCTAGTTATTTTATTGCTTTGACAAAGTAATTTCTACAGATTATTATATATTTCAGGTGATTAGGGATTCATATACATCTGTCCCTCATTTTATGGTCAACCCCGTTATGTGAACTGAACTCTCGTAGTAATATTGTAGTAATAAAACTATTCCTTTTAAAATATTGTTTTCAAAATAAACATTGAACATCTAATAATCAAATCATAGAGTAACAGCAGGATCTGGTGTTTTGTGGTGGAAAACTAAGTGGGTCGAGCACAACATGTCAATCCTGTTACCAATAGATAGATTGTAAATTGTCACTCCCTGTTGCACACAACAAGCTTCCATTCCCCTTGTCAAGGGAATTTATGCCTGATTTAAGATGAAATCGTCAAACCTGTTACGGTCAATCCTGTTACGGTCAATCCTGTTACTTTATTTGGCATTTACTATAGTAATTTTTTTATTTAACTTCTTGAGATTAGAAAATGTGTGTTTTATGATGTTGAACATGTGCTCTTTATAACAGAATGTTAAAATTAGGTGAAATCAATGTTTGTTTTGAACCAAGTTACACTTTCAAAAAGGCACCGAATTGGTGGAACAACCCTAGTACTGTTTTGCTGTCAGACCAGTCCTTGTAGTACAGCAGTTCTGTCACAAAGTCTTAATGACTTGTATTGAAACAAATTGAATTAACCAGGGACATTAACGGGTGTTATTGTTTTTTTCTTTTTTTTCTTTCTTACAAAATAATATTTTTATTTTCTTCTTTAATAAATCCTCCTTCTTTGTTTTCACAAAGCATCCCAAAATAATTCCTTTCATCCAGAGGGGAAACAAGTGTCAACAAACCGAGTTCCCTGTGACCCGTGTAGCCCTTCCTGTGGCCCTATAGGGGGGTAGGGGGCTCCCCGTCGGGCTCCTCTCCACTGGCCCAGGCCTGGCCCCTGGGCTATGCTGTACTGCTGCTTGAACAGGGCGTGCTTTGTGTGCTGCCAATACTGTGGGCCGCACTGCTGTTCTCTGAGGGTGGGGGTTGGGGCTTCTGGGCCTGCTGTCGCCCAGCTGTATCACCTGGATAGAGAGGTGAGAGGGGAGAGAGAGGGAGAGGGGTGGAGGAGAAAGGGGGAGGGAGAGAGAAAGACAGACAGAAAGAGAGGGAGAGAGACGCGGGAGGGGGCAAGAAGAAAAAATACAGTGAGTGAGTGAGAGGGAGAGAGAGAGAAAGGGGAGAGAGGGAAAAGGAGCGAGAGAAGGTTTTGATTCAATATATCACAATAATTAGCAGAATAAACATGGGACAGAGGCCTTCTGCCTGGACCTCAAACCACTGACTTGTTTATTGTTCTGTTTTTAAATTTGCATTCCAGTTTGTAGATTCCTGGGCTCCAGAGCTGGAGACAGAAAGTAAGGGGGCAAATGCTTTTGTTATAGTTTTTAAAAATGCTTCCATTTGTTTGGGAAGCTTGTCTGACAGAGAACTGAAGGCATCTGAAAAAATCCCTGTGTTTGTTTTACATATCTGGCACACTGTGGTTCTGGTATTAAAATGTACTCCATATGTTGTTTGTTTTCAATCTGAGCTGTCTCCCCTCCTGCATAGCTGAGAGAGGACCATAGAGGATTCTACGGAGAGAGAGACTGGAAAAATGGGATCTGTGATTGTGTCCCAAATTGCACTGTATTTCCTATATACAGATAGACAGACAGACAGACAGACAGACAGACAGACAGACAGACAGACAGACAGACAGACAGACAGACAGACAGACAGACAGACAGACAGACAGACAGACAGACAGACAGACAGACAGACAGACAGACAGACAGACAGACAGACAGACAGACAGACAGACAGACAGACAGACAGACAGACAGACAGACAGACAGAGATAGATAGATAGATAGATAGATAGATAGATAGATAGATAGATAGATAGATAGATAGATAGATAGATAGATAGATAGATAGATAGATAGATAGATAGATAGATAGATAGATAGATAGATAGATAGATAGATAGATAGATAGATAGATAGATAGATAGATAGATAGATAGATAGATAGATAGATAGATAGATAGATAGATAGATAGATAGATAGATAGATCAGAGTTATATTATTCCTGGTTGGGCACTTCACGAACTGTTTGAACGTGGGCAGCGTTGAAGAGAGAGATGCATGGTTAAAATCCCCCGAAATGGCAAAGAAGGCACTGGGATGCACTGTCTGTAACCTCGCGATAACAGAGTGGATGACGTCACATGCTGTGTTTGCGTCAGCAAAGGGCGGGATGTAAACAATAACAGCAATGGCCGCCTGGAATTCCCTCTGCAAATAGTAGGGTCTCAGGCTAACAGATAACAGCTCAATGTCCGGGCTACAAAACTGTTCCTTAACAGTAATATGCCTCAGATTACACCATCTGTTGTTAACTAATAAAGCCAGCCCCCCTCCCTTACTCTTACCAGAAGAAGCGCTATCCCTGTCCGCTCTGATGGTCTGGAAACCGCCGATAGTGACGTTCTCTATGGGGATGTTATCATTCAGCCATGTCTCTGTAAAGCACACTAGACTAGCTTCCCTTTAGTCTCTTTGTGCACGGACCAGACCCTCAAGCTCATCACGTGTATATATAGGGAATATGATGCCATTTGGGATGCAGCCTGTGCCTACCATATCGATCTCTGTTGGTTTCTGGAGTGGTTCTGTGTTTAGGTATTACTGTAATTTACTTTTGTGTGTGTGTGTGTGTGTTGCGTGGCTCTGGGCCCACAGCCCTTCTGGTTCCCTCTTTCAGGCCCCTCGTCTCTCTCTCTGCTCTAATGTTTGCCAGAGCAGCGCTGTCAGAGCTCAAGCTAAACACAGTCCATATACTCACAGAACACTGCATGGGCTGTCAAACACAAAAGGCCTTGGCTCACTTGACCCCCTGTCATTGATCCCTCATGTGTCCACTTAACTCTCCTTTGTGTCCATTCCTTATCACTAAAAAAACTTTAATAAGAAAGTCAGTTTATCTCCTGGTAGGAATCTAAGAGGCGGAATCCTAAATTGAATTAAGTCATGCATTAAAATCTATGGGAGACCAAGTGAAAATTTGACGTACGTGCAAGTTAGGATTCACCCCTAAACGCATACTTGAGTTTTTTATTTATAAAAAAAAAAAAAAATCACCTTTATTTAACCAGGTAGGTCAGTTGAGAACAAGTTCTCATTTGCAACTGCAACCTGGCAAGTTTGACACTACTGGACATTGCTTTAATAAATAACTTCCTCATATCTGTTGTTTTCTTATTTTTATTCAATAAATGTCACTTCTCTGTGGCTGCAAATACAAGTTAATGATAAAGAATACTTGAGAGTACCCTCCCTGGATCTACTTGTGACCTTCTATACCAGTCATGGGGAATATCAAAGTGTGAGCTAGCTGTCCTATCTGCAGAGCCTAGTCTGATAGGGGAAACCACATTGCACACTGGTACCTACTCATGCCTAGTCTGTTGAAAGGTTACATTTTGAGCCATCAGGTGGATGCTTCAGCCATCTTGGAGTATATTTTTAGAATTTGGCCAAATAGGGTCCACACAGACCAAGGAGGAAACTTTATTGGCTTGTTTTGTGAGTGGGTGAGACAGCGTATTAAATAAACATTTTTGTGGTTTTTGCTTTAATGTGAACAAACCTCTAACATTGTCCTTTGCCTCCTGAGGGAATAAATGAGGGTACATTTTACATGTTTCATCATTCACTGGTTTTAAAAGTATTCAGCTGCAGATATTTTAAGTTGTTTTTGAGAAAATATAAATTCTTAGGGTATTCTTGCCAATGTTTCCATGTAGGGATATTTTGGTATTACAAGTCAATAGTTTCCAAGACTACATTAGAATAGGTATGCATCACAAATAGTACCGTATTCCCTATATAGTGCACTACTTTTGACCAGAGCCCTATGGGCCTCATCAAAAGTATTGCACTATATAGGGAATAGGGTGCCATTTGGGACACATGCCTAGGCCTCTCTGCCTATTATGCTCCAACAGAGGAACCACTAGCTATAACATCAATATTAGAACCACATTCCTGCAGTGTTTTTTATCACAACTTCTAAAAGGGCTTAGCTCTCCTAATCTTTTCATAACTACATTCCTTACACCTTTTTCCCTAAAGGAGTTCAACTCTTGACCTCAACAATATTTTGGGCCATAGGGGAATATAAAGGCTTGGGTTCATATGGTGGGTCTCTCTAGGAAACTCAGAAAAGTCTCATGAAGGACGTTTTAAAGTGGTACCAGTATAAACAAAAGTATAAAGATAAAAGTAAAAAATAATGTATTTGAATAGGGACTGATTAACTGAAATGCACATCAGTGGAGTTTGCAGCACTTTTCTGAGATGTCCCTATTTCAGTGTGGTTGAAATTTGCTGCCCTACTCCTTCTAAGTTATAACAGACACACACTTTAGTAATGACATTACCTCGATTAGATTAGATCAACTTTATTAGAACCCCCTGATGCTGTAAATTAAAGGTTTCACAGTGTTTCACTGAGAACACATCAGGTCGATGAAGAGGGGGGCCAACAGCATCGTAAGCAGACAGACGGCCAGTGGCCAAACAGACAGAACACAGACAGGCCTGTGGTGCGATCGATAGATAGATAGATAGATAGATAGATAGATAGATAGATAGATAGATAGATAGATAGATAGATAGATAGATAGATAGATAGATAGATAGATAGATAGATAGATAGATAGATAGATAGATAGATAGATAGATAGATAGATAGATAGATAGATAGATAGATAGATAGATAGATAGATAGATAGATAGATAGATAGATAGATAGATAGATAGATAGATAGATAGATAGATAGATAGATAGATACTTTATTGATCCCCAAGGGAGAAATGTATTTGTCAAGCAGTGGAGTTTGCTGCACTTTTATGAGATGTCCCTATTTCAGTGTGGTTGAAATTTGCTGCCCTACTCCTAAGTTATAACAGACGGCAAGTGGTCCTCAAGGTCCTCTAAACCTTAGGGATCGATGACCTAGAACACCCTGATCTTGTTTATTAATGATTTCATGGTTTTCTCTGAGGACACATGAGGGATCGATGACAGGGGGTTAACTCAACAGCATGGCAGCCAGGCAGAACACAGACAGGCCTGTTCTGTTCTACAGTATGTGCTGTTAGAGGTCCTCTCCAGAACTCAGGGACCTCCGTGCTTTCTCCTAGAGGTCAGGCGTCAGGGGTCACCAGCCTGGGGACGCTGTTGTGGAAAGTTGACTTGCTGTCTAATCAACAGATTGTGTCTCTCTTCCTGCAGGCCAAACCCCACAAAATGGACAGGGGGAATTCCAGCCAGCCCCCTCTCTATGTCCAAGCTGAGGCCATTGTGTTCGAGAATACAACCACCCCGCAGGACCCAAGACCCATTCAAAGGCAGGAAAGCGAAGAGCTGCTTAAGCTGACAAACAGGATATATTTACAGTAGAGGAGTCAATATGTTATTTGTCAGAGCTGTAGCCAGGGTCTGAGTTTTAGTCCGGAGGGGGGTTGGGGATCCAATACATTTTAAGACAGTTAAAGCTCATTTACTGCATTTCTAAAAAAATTTAAACTCTAAAATGCTGTTTGGAGAACAGCAAAAACAAGCAAAAATGACCTTAGCCATTATCACATTGGTTATTGTAGGTTATTTCACCTCAGTTGATCTACAAACACATAGCTATACAATTAGCCAATACACATTAACTCACATTAACTCAGCACTGGGATTAAAAACTATAATTTAATCTGTACAGAGGGATCTGTTAACAGAAAAAGTATGTTATTAACAAAAGTTAAACAAATACGTTAGCTATACAGAACATTTTTGGTGATTGCAGTTTTCTAGCTAATTTCCTGCAATTATACACAATTATGCAGAGGCCCATTATCAGCAACCATCACTCCTGTGTTCCAATGGCACGTTGTGTTAGCTAATAGTCTTTAGACTAGTTGAGTATCTGGAGCATCAGTGTTTGTGGGTTTGATTACAGGCTCAAAATGGCCAGAAACAAATAACTTTCTTCTGAAACTTGTCAGACTATTCTTGTTCTGAGAAATTGCTTTTTCTGTGCAACTCTGCCAAGAAGGCCAGCATCCCGGGGTCGCCTCTTCACTGTTGATGTTGAGACTGGTGTGTTGTGCATACTATTTAATGAAGCTGCCAGTTGAGGACTTGTGAGGCGTCTGTTTCTCAAACTAGACACTCTAATGTACTTGTCCTCTTGCTCAGTTTTGCACCGGGCCTCCCACTCCTCTTTCTATTCTGGTTAGAACCAGTTTGCGCTGTTCTGTGAAGGGAGTAGTACACAGCGTTGTACGAGATCTTCAGTTTCTTGCCAATTTCTCACATGGAATAGCCTTAATTTCTCAGAACAAGAATAGACTGACGAGTTTCAGAAGAAAGTTATTTGTTTCTGGCCATTTTGAGCCTGTAATCAAACCCACAAATGCTGATGCTCCAGATACTCAACTAGTCTAAAGATGGACAGTTTTATTGCTTCTTTAATCAGCACAACAATTTTCATAACTAACATAACTGCAAAATGGCTTTCTAATGATCAATTATCCTTTTAAAATGCTAAACTTTAATTAGATCACAAAACGTGCCATTGGAACACAGGAGTGATGGTTGCTGATAATGGGCCTCTGTACGCCTATGTAGATATTCCATAAAAAATCTGCCGTTTCCAGCTACAATAGTCATTTACAACATTAACAATGTCTACACTGTATTTCTTTCAAAAACAAGGACATTTCTAAGTGACCCCAAACTTTTCAACGGTAGTGTATATGTCCTCATATTTAGCTACGGCCCTGGTTATTGTTAACTCGCCTCTGTCAGAGATGGGATGTTTTCAGATTATGAAACAGCATTCTGGCACTGTGTAGTTCAGACATTCTTTAGAAGCGCTTATCAGTGCAGAGAGGTTACCATCAAGGTGAAACCTTCAGTCTTACATGATGTCCAACAGGTAGGACTTCATGCAGCAGCAGTTCAAGGGACAGTACACATATGTATAAGTTCCAGTGAGTGTCTACGTTTCAAACAAGCTGGTGAATGTTCCAATGTCCATACTCTCATACCACTTGTAATGAAGCAATGTATTTAGCACACATTCTAAGTAGAATACCAGTGTGGATGTAACTGTATGAGACTTTCCTGTGTCTCAGGTAAAGGGACAGGTCAGAGAGACGTACCTGTATGAGAGTAGATGAACCACAGGGCTCCGGTCAACAGGGCACCGATCCCAAATGCAGCGAAGGCGATCCCAACCACGGTTGGAGTGTCCAACACATACAAGATGGCTGAGAGAGAGAACGAAGCAGATTGTTATTCAATGACTTGCACCTTGGTTTGAAGGCAAGGTAGTGACAGCATTTATTTTTCTCTGGACATGACAGCATGAAATCAAGTTATAAATAAAAATTACACAACTCAATCTGGTCAACAATTATTATGTCAAAGTGGTCTAAGATCCTGAGATATAAAAACCATTGGTTAAGAATCTCCTAGGCAATGATTGACTTACGTTCCCCTAGTGGGTCAGCAGGGTCTTGTGATGTCGTGAGGGTGGGATGAACTAAAACATAAAACACAGACTAGTGTTAACATAGAACTTGAACAACATTACACTTGTAGATGCATGAAAACACCACATCACAACTACGTGTTGATTCGTCAAGAACACTTGCTGTGACATAAAATGACAGCACTTATAAATCAAAGCTGAGCAACCCAATGAACCAAACTACCTTGGGATAACCAGGTCTTGAAAATAGTGCACCACAAAGGGAACGGAGTGCAGAGATGAACCTGTTGACTCCTAACATTTCTGCTTATTCCTTAATTTGAGGGCTTTTAAAAACCTAATGAGTTTCTAATTACTTCTGAACAAACCATACAATGGTGCTAGCTGTATGGTTTGTTGTGTAGAGGCGAACTCAAGAGTAGGTTTGTTCTGGGTCTAAGCTATTCCGGGAAAGAACACCTTTGGGTTTTCATTCCCTCATGACAGACGTTGACAGAACCATCAGAGGATAGTTGGATTTCACATGGGGCAGCGGTAACATGACAGACCCCCTCCCTTTATACGTCTCTCCCCTCCAAACCACTCAGTGACCGTCCCGCTCCATCTCTCAATCCCTCCCCCTTCATTCCTCCCTCCCACTACTCCACCTCACTCATTTTATCAGTTCCTTTGGCTCGTTATGAAGAGAATGCAAAGCTGACCAATCAACACTCAGAGACGCACAACGAGTTCCAGGTCAGAGGAGAGGATAGAGGAGACGAAGACAAGTTGAGGCAAAACTAGCACACTGTGGAAATTAGTTTTACAGTACAGTTGTAGTTTATGAAGTATGAAAAGACTGTAGCAGAAGACCTTTCCAAGCCTGGTCAGACTATGATTGGGAAGCTCCACCTCTGGGTTGCTGTTGGGGTTTTGAGCCAGCTGAGGTTCTGAGTATGGGTCACAGCTCTGAGGTTCTGTGTAAGGGTCCCTGCCCTGTTCCCACCTAGCCTCGTCTGCCCATGTACTCTAACAAAGATGATTGAGTCAGCTATACTTGGGTCTTCCTCCCAGACCAACTTTCCAACTAGCACATCTGCCAACAGTATGAAAGAGACCCTAAGGCCCAACCATTCTCCATGTAAGAAGCAAAGCTTTGTTCTTCATACTTATTCAGCTTTCACAATGATCTCGGTTGTGCTATGTGTGTGAGAGGGAGGGAGGGAGGGAGGGAGGGAGGGAGGGAGGGAGGGAGGGAGGGAGGGAGGGAGGGAGGGAGGGAGGGAGGGAGAAAGAGAGACTCCTTCAGATTGAGATTGGATGGACTAAGCCGCAAAACTTTGCCGCCATCACTCAAGAGAACCCTGGTATATAGCTAACAGGAATTCAGTCAGAAAGTTGTACATTTGGGAGAACAAGTATTTGATACACTGCCGATTTTGCAGGTTTTCCCACTTACAAAGCATGTAGAAGTCTGTAATTTTTATCATAGGTACTCTTCAACTGAGTGACGGAATCTAAAACAAAAATCCAGAAAATCACATAGTATGATTTTTAAGTAATTAATTTGCATTTTATTGCATGACATAAGTATTTGATACATCAGAAAAGCAGAACTTAATATTTGGTAGAGAAACCTTTGTTTGCAATTACAGAGATCATACGTTTCCTGTAGTTCTTGACCAGGTTTGCACACACTGCAGCAGGGATTTTGTCCCACTCCTCCATACAGACCTTCTCCAGATCCTTCAGGTTTCGGGGCTGTCGCTGGGCAATACGGACTTTCAGCTCCCTCCAAGGATTTTCTATTGGGTTCAGGTCTGGAGACTGGCTAGGCCACTCCAGGACCTTGAGATGCTTCTTACGGAGCCACTCCTTAGTTGCCCTGGCTGTGTGTTTCGGGTCGTTGTCATGCTGGAAGACCCAGCCACGACCCATCTTCAATGCTCTTACTGAGGGAAGGAGGTTGTTGGCCAAGATCTCGCGATACATGGCCCCATCCATCCTCCCCTCAATACGGTGCAGTCGTCCTGTCCCCTTTGCAGAAAAGCATCCCCAAAGAATGATGTTTCCACCTCCATGCTTCACGGTTGGGATGGTGCTCTTGGGGTTGTACTCATCCTTCTTCTTCCTCCAAGTTTAGACCAAAAAGCTCAATTTTTGTCTCATCAGACCACATGACCTTCTCCCAGTCTTCCTCTGGATCATCCAGATGGTCATTGGCAAACTTCAGACGGGCCTGGACATGCGCTGGCTTGAGCAGGGGGACCTTGCGTGCGCTGCAGGATTTTAATCCATGGCGGCGTAGTGTGTTACTAATGGTTTTCTTTGAGACTGTGGTCCCAGCTCTCTTCAGGTCATTGACCAGGTCCTGCCGTGTAGTTCTGGGCTGATCCCTCACCTTCCTCATGATCATTGATGCCCCACGAGGTGAGATCTTGCATGGTGCCCCAGACCGAGGGAGATTGACCGTCATCTTGAACTGCTTTCATTTTCTTATAATTGCGTCAACAGTTGTTGCCTTCTCACCAAGCTGCTTGCCTATTGTCCTGTAGCCCATCCCAGCCTTGTGCAGGTCTACAATTTTATCCCTGATGTCCTTACACAGCTCTCTGGTCTTGGCCATTGTGGAGAGGTTGGAGTCTGTTTGATTGAGTGTGTGGACAGGTGTCTTTTATACAGGTAACGAGTTCAAACAGGTGCAGTTAATACAGGTAATGAGTGAAGAACAGGAGGGCTTCTTATAGAAAAACTAACAGGTCTGTGAGAGCCGGAATTCTTACTGGTTGGTAGGTGATCAAATACTTATGTCATGCAATAAAATGCAAATTAATTATTTAAAAATCATACAATGTGATTTTCTGGATTTTTGTTTTAGATTCCGTCTCTCACAGTTGAAGTGTACCTATGATAAAAATTACAGACCTCTACATGCTTTGTAAGTAGGACAACCTGCAAAATCGGCAGTGTATCAAATACTTGTTCTCCCCACTGTATGTGTTGTATAATTACTGTACTGTAAACAAGTCCACTTCAAAATAAAAGCATAGGGAGATATGCAACAGGGGATATAAAATGGCGGTGCTCTGACGCAGTTGGTTGTTGACTGAAAGCTTAGCACATTATAACTTGCATCTGAAGCTTAGCACTGAACCTGCATCAGAGACTTATTTTGATAGCTCAACGTTTTTACCAGTTCCTTCTGTATGAGTTTTCATTATTGTTCACAGTTCTGTAAAAAGGGTGACAATTTATTTATGTTGTGAGGCAGTAAATCTAACTTTGATGGCTGAGCTTTAAGGCTGTTATTTTTTTTCTGTGCACCAAACTGCCTATAAACGGCCCTCTTTGATTTGTAGATCAAGCAGAACTTGTTGGCATACTGTCCAGTACAGGACCCAGGTTGCTTGAAAAGACTGCTTGTTGTCTTTGCCATCTCAGCATAAGATATGCCTTTTTATTAAAAGCATGGTATCTGAGCCCAGATGTATTTTTTTCATTAGGGTTTATGGCGTATCTGTGCTTACTTAATATCCCTTTGCCACGGGAAACGATTCCACAGCCCTGCCTGGCATACGTACTGGTATTGGCAGGAACACAACACACCACTGCCAGGGTTGGCTTGTTTACAGTAGGCTAGGTTTGGCATATACTTTATACTCAGAGCCCACTTCTGGGTCTCTGATCACCAATAGTTAAAGGCAGCTGAGGTTGTTGAGGTTCTTTATTTCCAAATATCATCAATGAAAGACATATCCCTTGATTACAACATCTCAGTCTGAGCACAATATTCAGACCCGCAGAGGAGTGGTGCTCACAGTCAAATCAAGTGTCACCCTATTCCCTTAGGGCTCTGGTCAAAAGTAGTGCACTACATAGGGAGCTGATTCTGACACAGCCTGAGTCTGTACCCAATGTTTAGGCCATGCAGTGGCATGGTGCTCAAATTTAGTTACCACAGGCCAAATTTATGTTAGACATTTTAGCAGACGCTCTTATCCAGAGCAACTTACAGTAGCGAGTGCATCAATTTTCGTACTGGTCCCCCGTGGGAATCTAACCCACAACACTGGCATTACAAGCCCAATTCTCTACCAACTGAGCCACACAGGACCAGGTGTAGTAAACACTCCCCAGGTCTCCATTACTGTTTGCCATGCTTCATTTGCTCTGGGCACAATGCCAGCCCTTAGTGATTAACACAGTATGATTAGACATGTAAGACAAGTATTGTGTCCTAAATGGCAGCCTATTCCCTTTACAGTTTCTAATGACTTGTGAGTCAATAGCGGTTTACTCATCACACCCACCGACCACAGTCCACTTATTGATGTAATCACCCCATAGGGGGATGCTGATTGGAAAAGCCCTGGCAGTGAAAACAGTCCCATCTAGATCATAATGAGTATATTGTGATGTAGGACACCCCTGGCCTGCCCAGTCTGCCCCACCCTCTCTCTGATCTCACTCTCACACACACCCACACCCACACACACACAGCCCCAGAGAGGAGAACAACTGACTGACTGACTGAGTGAATGAGCAATTTGTTACTGCAGCGATGAGGGGGCCTCAAGCTTTGGATACTCTCCCAAACCTAGCGAGAAGACCACTTCAACCTCCTTTCTCTACCGGGAAGGAGAGGCCACAGAGAAGGTTCTAAGTGAAAACAACTGGAGTTCCGTGCTGGATGGATGTGGATGACTCGTCTTTTTCCACTCCTTTCGCACAGTACTGCTTGGTAGAACTGTGGTAGCACTGGGCTGAGGCCTCAGCACTAGCAGCAAGCCACCCATACCCCAGCTATGCTCCAATGCTCCAATCAACCTCTCTCTCTCTCACACACACATGCACGCCCAGGCACACACACTCCCACCACAAGCTAATAAACTCCAGATGCAGGGAGGCAGGGGGATGGAGGGAGGACGAGATGTGCTCTGCTATGTGTCTCCTCTCCTTCTGCAGAACTGAGGTTGATTTTCTCTGGGACGTCCTTCCTGCCACCCATACTGTTTTCTGATTTACTCTCTCTGTCTTCCTGTCCTTCTTCAATGAACTTCAACACAGTTCTATCTCCTCTGGCCAACTGGTTCAGCTCTCTACATGTGTTTAAGTTAAGTTAAGCAGGCTGCGTATACAGTGTCTCAGTTAAACTAGTCCCTCTCAACAGATATTCATATAAAATGTTAGTCAGCCAGCACAAGACTTCCAGTGTGTCTCGCGAGACTACAGTAAGATTAGACTGTCTCTGATGCATACAGAGGGAGGGAAAGATGGAATGAGTACTTTGAAGTAGTTCTTAAATGCCACCCTAATCATATATTTTGGATAAGCTTCATAGAGATTACATTGATTACATTGGGGTGGCAGGTAGCCTAGCGGATAGAGCGTTGGGTCAGTAACCGAAAGGTTGCTGGTTTGAATACCCGAGCCGACAAGGTGAAAAAAAACAAAAATGTTGAGGTGTCCTTGAGCAAGGCCCTTAACACTAATTTGCTCAGGGGCTGACCTGTAGGTAGGCTGTCATTGTAAATAAGAATTTGTTCTTAACTGACTTGCCTAGTTAAACAAAGGTAAAAAAATAAAACATTTGTTTTGAGGACTGTACAGTATGTTAGCGTTATTAGTCCACTCACCTGGTTCCTCCTCCTCTGTGTCATGTTCTTCCATCACCACTAGGGTCTTGGTAGAAGTCTTGGTGTTCATCATCATGGCTAGGATGATCTCTACGTTGACAGACGTACATGCCTCTGGTTGGATACACTGCGTGGATAGAAACACAATAACAATAAGATTTAGCCTTTGAATTCATACACCATGTGAAAATATTTAATATATTAACATTTTATGAATTTCATATGTTACATAACACATGGAGTTTCCTATGAAAATATACAGTTTTTTGTATGATTTACTTATCAGCCATGAGACTGTTACATGCTTTTCATTCATATGACAAAAGCAGTTTATAAGACCAATCAATACATCAAATCTCTACACCTTTACCCAAGACCAAGCATCTCTTTTGATCTTTGACCACACGTATAATTTCCAGGAAATCGTACCTAGTCAAAACTCATGGTCCTTCCCCTGATCCCTATCCTAACCATAATGTAAATAATCAGCCGCAGCGCTGCTCTGGCGTGAGTCAGCTTGGAGCCCCAGCCTGATATAGGGCGGCTGGGTTAGCACTGAGCAGAAAGAACTGCTTGGAAAAGGTTATGAAAGTGGAATGACCTAGCAGAGATGGAGGGAGAGTGAGAGAGAGAGAGAAAAAGAGGGGGGTGAAAGAGAGAGAGAGAGAGACAGTGAAAGAGAAAGCGTGCCCGCGCGCGAGAGAGAGACAGGACTAAATGCAAGAGAGAGAGCGCATGCGCGAGAGAGGGAGAGACAGAGAGAGGGAGCAAGAAAGAGAGAGGGGGGGACTAAAGGCAAGAGAGAGAGAGGGATTCTGGTACAGTGAGGTGAGGGGAAAGTGAAAATGACACTTGAGCTGATGGCTTGTTTTGGTTCTACAGATGGTTACTTGGGAAACCTGAAGTAGATGTATGCTTCCTGCTCTGGTTCAGAATGGATTGAGACTGACAGATGGTGTAGCAGGCCAAGCTCGTGCCAAGTCTGCAAACTGGAGCACAGACCTTCTGAATGGCTGGACTGCCCAGTCACACTGTAAACACAACCTAAATTACGATGAGTGCTCTTCAAACTACCATGAAATGTATGAATCACTGCATAGACCACAGCTTCATGTCATGCCAGTTAAGTCTGGGTTACTGCATGTAGGGCTTTGAAAGAGGTAGATGCTACAGTATGTACCACTGGCAATGCAGGAGTTTGGTCTAGCAGTGTCACAGCCAGGCTCTGGACTACACATGCCCTGTGAAAGACCAGGATTCAATCCCTTGGCCGACCTCTACAACTCTTCATACTGCACCTGTTATTTGTCCACCCACCTCTATTCAACATTATATATCTATCCCAAAAAATAATACCTGAACTGAGTGAGATGGAGGTCATTCGTCAATTGGCTTATGCTCCTTGCAGTTTCCTCCGAGTCGATATTTACATGATAAGAAAAAAAAACCTTGACCACACCCACAAAAAAAAAATCCCATTGACCCCAATTGTAAAAGAGCACTTTGTTGTAGACATAACAAAACATGCCGAAAAGCTGCTGTGTTGTTCAATGTACATGTAACCTGATCAAAAATCACAACTTAAGGTTCGCAATGCTCCCACGTAGGGAAATAGAGCCTGCGAGAAGAGCCCTGTGGCTTCAGGCTATTCAGAGTGGGAGAGTGGGAAATGTGGGGAACTGGTGTCCAAGTAGGCTACACGAAGCTACAGTGCCTTCAGAAAGTATTCACACCCCTTTACTTTTTCCACGTTGTTGTGTTACAGCCTGAATTTAAAATGGATTGAGATTTTTTACAAATTAATAAAAAAATGTAATGTCAAACCCTTTGATATGTATTCAACCCCTTTGTTATGGCAAGCCTAAATAAGTTCACAAGTCAACATTTGCTTAACAAGTCACATAATAAGTTGCACTCACTCTGTGTGCAATAATAGTGTTTAACATTATTTTTGAATGACTACCTCATCTCTGTACCCCACACATTCAATCATCTGTAAGGTCCCTCAGTGGAGCAGTGAATTTCAAACACAGATTCAACCACAAAGACCAGGGAGGGTTTTCCAATGCCTCGCAAAGAAGGGTACCTATTGGTAGATGGGTAAAAAATTACACTTTGGATGGTACACCTAGTCACTACAAAGATACAGGCATCCTTCCTAACTCAGATGCTGGAGAGGAAGGAAACCACTCAGGGATTTCACCATGAGGCCAATGGTGACTTTAAAACAGTTACAGAGTTTAATTGCTGTGATAGGAGAAAACTTAGGATGGATCAACAACAATGTAGTTAATCCAAAATAATACCCTAGTGAAAAGAAGGAAGCCTGTACAGAATACAATTATTACAAAACATGCATCCTGTTTGCATTAAGGCAATGAAATAAAACTGAAAAAAAAAAGAAAATGTTTATGGACATACTCGGTATTCATATCCCAAAAGAAAGAAATTCTAACTACAATACATTTTAATAGAAAGTTATCAAAAATAGGTAAGATCTTGCTACCATGGGAAGGAGAATACAAGTATTTTTGTTGGAAAATCACCCTGCTTAACGCTTTAGTCATATCCCAGTTTATCTATTTGCTTATGGCCTAGCCTATATGAGCAAAAAAATATTACATTTTATTTGGAACGGCAAGCCAGACAAAATTACAAGGGCCTATTTACAGCGGATGAAATAAGTATTGAACACGTCACCATTCTTCTCAGTAAATGTATTTCCAAACGTGCTATTGACATTACATTTTCACCAGATGTTGGTAACAACCCAATTAATCCATACATACAAAGAAACCTAAACAAATAAGTTCAGAAATTAAGTTATGTTTAATAATGTGAAATGACACAGGGAAAAAGTATTGAACACACTTACTGATATTTATTTAATACTTTGTACAAAAGCCTTTGTTGGTAATGACAGCTTCAAGACGCCTCCTGTATGGAGAAACTAGTCGCATGCATTGCTCTGGTGTGATTTTGGCCAATTCTTCCACACAAACAGTCTTCAAATCTTGAAGGTTCCATGGGCCTCTTCTATGAATCTTGATCTCCAGTTCTTTCCATAGATTTTCAATGGGATTTAAGTCAGGTGATTGGCTGGGCCATTCTAGCAGCTTTATTTTCTTTCTTTGAAACCAATTGAGAGTTTTCTTGGCTGTGTGTTTGGGATCATTGTCTTGCTGAAATGTCCACCCTCGTTTCATCTTCATCATCCTGGTAGATGGCAGCAGATTTTTGTCAAGAATGTCTCTGTAAATTTGCCCATTCATCCTTCCTTCAATTATGTGAAGTTTGCCAGTACCATTTGCTGAAAAGCAGCCCCACACCATGATGTTCCCACCTCCAAACTTCACTGTTGGTATGGTGTTTTTAGGGTGATGTGCAGTGCCATTTCTCCTCCAAACATGGTGTGTATTATGACATCCAAACAGTTCAATTTTGCTCTCATCTGACCACACTATATTCTCCCAGTATTTCACTGGCTTTTCCAAATGTTGTGCAGCAAACTTTAAACGAGCTTCAACATGCTTTTTTTTCAGCAATGGAGTCTTGCGTGGTGAGCGTGCATACAGGCCATGGCGGTGGAGTGCATTACTTACTGTTTTCTTTGAGACAACAGTACCTGCTAATTGCAGGTCTTTTTGTAGCTCTCCACAAGTGGTCCTTGGCTCTTGGACAACTCTTCTGATTATTCTTTTCACTCCTCTGTCAGAAATCTTGCGAGGAGCACCTGGTCGAGGCAAATTTATGGTGAAATTATTGTCTTTCCACTTCCGTATTATGGCCCCAACAGTGCTCACTGGAACATTTAAAAGCTTATAACCAATGCCATCATTATGTTTAGCAACAATTAGGTTGCGAAGGTCTTGAGACAGCTCTTTGCTTTTACCCATCATGAGATGTGTCTTGTGTGACAACTTGGCAATGAGACCTTTTTGTAGGCCATCAGTTGGGACTGAACCAGCTGATATTAATTTGCACTGACATGGGGCTGGATTGCTTTTTAATTACTGATAGTTTTCAGCTGTTGTCTTGGCTTTCCATGCCTTTTTGCACCTCCCTTTCTTCATGTGTTCAATACATTTTCCCTGTGTCATTTCACATTATTACACATAACTTAATTTCTGAACTTATTTGTTTTGGTTTCTTTGTATGTATGGATTACTTGGGTTGTTACCAACATTTCATGTCAATAGCACCTTTGGAAATATATTTACTGAGAAAAATGGTGACGTGTTCAATACTTATTTCACCCACTGTTTATAATGAATATGAATTTGGAGGGCAGAAATTATTAAATATTAAAGAATTAGACCTATCACTAAAGGCTTCAGTCATACAAAAGTTATAATTAAATTCAAATTGGTTCCTATAGCAGATTAGTAAGAATGTCTCACCCTATGTTCAATAAATCAACAAATATTATGTTTAAACTCAAATGTGGGAACTCCTTCAAGACTGTTGTAAAAGCATTCCTCATGAAGCTGGTTGAGAGAATGCCAAGAGAATGCCAAGAGTGTGCAAAGCTGTCATTAAGGCAAAGGGTTTACTTTTTGGGTTACTACATGATTCCATATGTGTTATTTCATAGTTTTGATGTCTTCACTCTTATTCTACAATGTAGAAAATAGTAAAAATAAAGAAAACCCTGGAATGAGTACTGTAGGTGTCCCCAAACTTTTGACTGGTACTGTATATTTACAAAAATATATGGGGGATTGGAAATGATGCAGACAATTAAATTGACTGGAAGCTACAATCTATCTGCAATATTAAAGCTGATCTACCCCCTTAATAAAAAATGAATGCATTACTTTATGTCCTGAATACAGCGTTTTTAGTTTGGGGTAAATCTAACACAACACATCACTGAGAGGCGAAGGTGGAGTCATGCGTCCTCCGAAACATGACCCGCCAAACCGACCTGCTTACCCCGGAAGCCAGCTTAACCCGGAACCATCTTTCCCCGGAAGTCAGCCAAACCAATGTATGGGAGGAAACACCGTTCAACTGGCATCTGGGGTCAGCCCGCAGGCACCCGGGCCCTGCACAAGGAGTCGCTAGAGTGTGATAAGCCAAGTAAAGCCCCACCGGCCAAACCCTTCCCTAACCCAGTAGTGCGATGCAGTGCCTTAGACCACTGCACCATTCGGGAGGCCCCTTAAATGTAGTTTTGTAATTGAGTAAAACAAGTAGACAACAAGAAAATTGCGTTCTGTGAGCCAATGGGGTAACAACAGGTTGTTAACCCCACAGTCGGGCGGGGCCGCGTCATTCTATCTAATACTGACTGGGACTATAGCAGCCAAGGAGGTCAAGTAAGTCAAGAAATAATACAAATATGGAAAAAAACTAAAACATACCATTGCCAGTCCCTGGTTATTGTGAGGTCTCTTAGAGCAGAGGGACATCTCACAGTGCAGGAAGAGCAACGATTCATTGAAGTGTGAGTTGAAGGTGAAGCTGAACCTCTTCATGTCGGTCTGGGAGTGGGGGATTGGGAGGTCTCTCTGAGGGTAGTATTTGACCGTGTCGTCCGTAGGGCAGATATTCTCGATCAGGGTGTAGTTTGACGCGATGTTGGGGTTGGAGTTGGCAGAGATGAAGCAGGTCTGGATCATGAAGCCAAGATCTGGGTCGACTTTGAAGGCTCCAATCTGACGGGAGAAAATAAAATAATCATTAAAATCAAGATCAAAGATTTTAGCATTAAACACACAGGGAATATTGAGTCATTTTTCACAAAAACAATCACCTCAAGTCCCAAAATATTTTACAGTTTATAATGTGTAAGGAATGTGTGGAGGTTATATGATTGATACAGCCTCTAAAGATGTCAAATAGTTTTATTTACAAATCCTCTCATCGACGTCGTCGAATTGACAAACTATCTGTTTCGGTCTGCAAAGTTTTTTGAGGAACACCATCTTGGCAAATGTCTGTATACTCTCTGTCAGTCCAGGAGCTGACTATTTGCTTTAACACAGAGAACAAGCTAAAGGAACACTATCAGAGTGGTATCAGGTCCAAGAATCACAAATCCTGAAGTGGATTTCAGTCCCTTCAAATGTTTTAAGAGGATCTTTCCTTCAGCAGACCACAAGGCATTTCCCTAAGTTATGGTCTGCGTCCCAAATGGCACCCTATTCCACATCGAGTGCGCTACTTCTGACCAGAAACCTATGGGCCCTGGAATAGGGTGCCATTTGGGACGCAGAATGACTTATTATCCCTCTGCCTTTCTCTCTGAAAAACCTACATGTGTTTTACTGTTTTCTGGCAGTGCCATCGCCATGCCATGGTTGTCAAAAAGCTTGCCCAGTCAAAAGCACACATCTACACACGCAGGCACGTACTCTCAAACACGCACACAGGCACGCACACACCCACACAAACACACTGCATTCAAAGGACAGCTTTCATGGTTGGCAGGGACAAGTGAAAACCCAGTGAGTGCTGTACATGCATGCTGTGGCCTGACCTATGAGTAACACAAGTTATGAAACACTTGTTGCACAACAGCAGTTTCCTATACATCTTAGTTTGGGCTGTAGCCTCAGGGGCCAGGGTAGGGTATGACACATCTCAGCCTAGTGTGAGAGGTGTGGAGGTGGGAGAGAAAGGGCTAGAGAGGGCCTCATGACCCCACACACAGAGAGCTCTTTGTGACTTGTTGCCGCTGGCTCTCTGAGGCCACACTGTCAGAGCAGCCGTCCTCTTCAGATACCTCCATAAATCAACACTTCAAAGAGCCTCACTGTGTGGATCTCTAACTTATCTTACACAACCTACCGATAGAACCTTCTCAGTAATTACTTTTCAGTGCTATTAGCAAGGTGCATTCTGGACTTGCCAGACAGAATAAATAGAAGTTAAGATCTCTGGGGAGAATTCTAAATGCCATACAGTGTGTGCCAGGACACTTGAGAAAGAGATGATGGCTCTGAGGGGTAGAAAGAGGATATGTTAACTTTATATCCTTCCGACCCAGACCAAATATCAACGGACCCTGTGGAAGCTAAAACACTAAGAGATGAAAGTGGACCAGACCAGTGTACACACAGAACAGTCCTCACTGTTGTTTTGACAGGCCTCATATTAAGAGACAGAGACACAGACATATACACACACACACACACACACACACACACACACACACACACACACACACACACACACACACACACACACACACACACACAGACAGACAGACAGACAGACAGACAGACAGACAGACAGACAGACAGACAGACAGACAGACAGACAGACAGACAGACAGACAGACAGACAGACAGACAGACAGACAGACAGACAGACAGACAGACAGACAGACAGACAGACAGACAGACAGACAGACAGACAGACAATACTGGCTCTTGTTAATCGTCCAACAACTCACATGTCCTAACATCTGGATACTAGCCTACCAATTATATTAATCTGAGCGAATCACACACATGCTAAAAATACAACCGACAAAATGTACTACTTAAATATATTTAGTACAGTTTATAGTGTTTCACTGCTTCGTTTACCTCTACGAAGACCTGTTTATTTTTGGAGACGGTGTGGAAGGCCTGAGTAGATGGGTAACGGAAGAGATGGGTGTTGTACAGCTCCATGTTAAACATGACATCGGTGCTAAGCGGTTCCTTCACTGCCGTGGAAACACGGGGGAATGATCCTGATGATCCTGATCCTCCTAGGGTGTCCTGGTTCTTCCTGTAGCTGCAGTTGAACTGGAGAGAAGGTGGAGAGAGCAGGAGAGAAAGCCAGTCAAAACAGTTGAACTGGAAGGAGAAGGAGAGAAGATCCAAACAGTTGAACTGGGGGAGGGGGCAAGAGAAGAACCAATCAAAACAGTTGAATTGGAGGGGTGAAGAAGAGAAGAGCCAATTCACAACATAATCATGGTTCTAACATACCCTGGCCCTCACTCTGGCCCTCACCCTGGTCCTCACCATTCCCCTGGTCCTCACCCTGGCCCTCACTCTCACCCTGGCTCTCACACTACCTGGCCTTCACTGTGTGTCAAGTGTTTCATCACAGCAATATCCCTGAGGGACACAGAGATACAGGCAGGAGGAGACAGAAGTAAGGGAATGGGAGAGACAGAGGAGAGAGGAAGAGCGTGCATGGGTAAAAAGTACAGCAATAGAGACACAGAGGAGAGAGGAAAGAGACTTTGTAGATGAAAGGGAAAGCGTGATGGCAGATTTCCCAAAACGGTCAGGTCAGAAGAAGTTCAAGACATAAAGATAATGTGGGGAGTAGACAGTGAGAGTTGGAATCTTCCATCCTCCTAAGAAGCCAGATGAGTCTTTACTAGCCCTGAGGGACTCTGGGAGATGGAGTTTCAACCTTCTGGACAGGATTCAGGCAGAGGTTCTATGTTATTTACTGATGATCAGTGGTCTGGTCTTGACTCCCAACTCTCTCAACCCCAGACAGGCCCTGTCATGCAACACTACTTTATTAATTCCTTTTTCATTTAGGGTTCATTAACCAGTATAAACTCCCTTGAGTTTAAAAACCAACCTCTTGTTGGAGTGAGACCAAATGAAAAATAAACAGACAGAAAGTCATGTAGCTATAGGACCGGCTCTAGCCTTTAGGGGGCCCCCTCCCCTTGACAGCTGAGAGAAAAATACACGTTTTAAAGTAAATTTCCTGCAATTCTACACATTTTTTCATGTAGTGGAGAGAAAACATGTACAGTTTTACAGCTTATTTCTTGCAATTCTACCTATTTAGACATTGGGTGGAGAAAAGAACATGCAATTGTACTCATTTGCCATGGGGCAAAGATCATCATTTTATGCTGCTAATTTCCTACAATTCTACACATTTCACCATGATGTATGTCAGGTTAATATGATATCTGAATGAGAATGACTATCAAAATCAATAGGGGCCCCCTGGAGGTCAGGCCCCCTGGGGACGTAGGGAAAATTGCACTGTGTATTTTACTATTCTTACTCTCAATAGTAAGTCGAGACCCTGACTGAGGTTGTAAAAAAATAAGCGACCGCTTATGTCGCTTATGCCTGTAGCTGGCCCTGTGTAGCTAGATTTCATACCAAAATGGAGGACCTGTGTTCTGGTCCTGAGAGAGGGAGAGAGAGAATCATATAGAATCTGCTGTATATTATCTTATATTATAGATGTCTTACCAGAATGGATGATCTGTGATCAGGCTCCATGGTGTGCTCCAGGAAAGCAGCCATCTCCAGCTTCTCCAACTTCTCTGTCTCCAGGGGACCACCACTCCCATCCTTAGGCTCATCGTGACTTATCAGGATCTGGATGTCAACCACAGGGGAGTTGAACACATCAGTGAACACAGTTCAGATACAGTATGCGTCCCAAATAGCACCCCAGTAGCCCTATGGGCCTTGTTCTAAAGTAGTGTACTATAAAGGGAATATCTAGGGTGCTACTTGGGACATTGTGGCATTTTGCACCTGCCCTGTGTGTTGTTGTAGCTGCTTGACAATGAAATGTCCCCCCCGGGGGATCAATAAAGTACCTATCTATCTATCTAACCATATTGAACAGGTTCAGCTTGACTTTTTAGAATCTGTACGTCAGCCACACAGGGGAGTTGATCATTGAATCATTGAACATAGTTCAGATATATTCACGAACAGGACGTTCCCAGCTATCGCCGCCAAATTGTTTTATGGGTGCATCTCAAATGGCACCCTATTGCCTATAGAGTGCACAACTTTTGTCAGGGCTTTGGTAAAAAACATTGCACTATATAGGGAATAGGGTGCCATTTTAGACACCCCAGGACACTTTCCCAGTGATCAGCGCCAAACTATTTTCAAATAATGTTCTGCGTGTGAATGGTGTTGTTTCATTCAGGGGCTCAGGACTAGTGTTGCAAAGCAATTTTGGTAATTAACAGAAAATCTATGGCAATCTATTGTAACTTTGGTAATGTATACTTGAATAACTTAATATAGAATATATGTTTTTTATATATGTGTCCATATTGTCCATGAGTTTCTAGTACATAGACCATATGGTTTAAGAGAAAACAGCATAATTAATGAAAGAAACATCTAATCAACAATGACATTATTTTCAATTAAATCTGCAACTCTTCTAACTATTGACTTTTTTCATAACTGCCACCAGTTTGACGTCAAAACATTGACACAAATACATATTGACATAATATATTTTAAAAAGTTTAGAAAAATAAATATATATATAAAGGATATTTCATGCTGAAACACTCATATTAAACACCAATGGTTTATATTTAGAATAATGTTTTACAGCTTTGTCATTCAATTTGATAAAACATTTTTTAAATCATCTTGTTCAATTATTTCATTTATTTTACATCTGGTAAGGCCACACAAAGGGCCAGAGATTATTACAGACAGGTATCCAAAAGGGCCCTATATGTCTTGTGATAGACTACATAAAATCCTTGAAAGATATCACAATTCTGGTAGTTTACTGGTAAACTGGTTTCCAGTAATATACCCTCCCTTTGCAACCCTACTCAGGATACCAGTGATGCGGCTCTGGTCTGAATCTAGCTGCCAAATCATTCTGCAACAGATGAGCTGAAATTTAAACGTGGGCACGTCCAGAGACAGTCCAGAGCTGGGAGCTCTCTCAGGTGGAACCCTCTCCCACAGGAAAGAAACACTGGAAGCCCACTCTGTGTACTTCAGATATTTACAGGGTCAGAGGTGAGTTAGGGCTAGAGGACAAGGGCTAAATGAGGTCAATTATTGCCATTGCCATTTAGTTTATTCCTACTGGTGCTTATTTCACACCGCCAGTGCAGTCTCTAGTCTAAACATGCATCCCAAATGGCACCCTATTCCCTATTTAGAGCACTACTTTTGACCAAGGCCCGAGTGCACTATATAGTAAATAGTAGGCTTGGGCAGTACACCGTATATACCATATCCCAGGGTATTTGGAAATGGATGTTTTTTCAATACCGTCAATACCGTTGAAACTATATATTTAAAATGTTTTAATAAATTAGAATATTTGAAGCTATTTTTTAAGTAAATACCTGCAGTCAACTTGTGCAATACGTTAGGAGATAAAGAAGATTGTGTTCTTCATTTTACCTGTTGTCACGGATCCCTCCGGTACTGTTGCTCATTCCATGCACCAGCTCCAGAGGGCTACGTCACCGGCCTCTAGGCGTAACTGAACTGTGTCATTACCACACCTGGTTTCCATTCCTTACTGATTTGTATTGTATAAATGTGCCCTCTGTTCACTATTGAGGGGACGATTATTGTTCCAATGTCCTTTGAGCTTGTGTGTACCTGTGCTTTGTTGTTTTGTGCACTTATGATTACGGGTCTCATCCTGTGTTGTATTGTGCACTAATCATTTTGGGTCTCGTCCTGTGTATTTATTACGGTTCTCTTCCCGTGTATTTATTCAAGGTTTACCTCGCTCTTTTGATTGGGTTACATCCCTGTGTTTTTGTATACGTGCTTTTGTTTGGGTGGAGAGAATAAAACCCCCTTACGTATTCCTGTGCCTGTCTCCCGATCATTTTGCACAACGTGACACCTGTCACATAATTTTTCATTACAAAGGTTACTGGTAGTCCCCAGTCACGTGATGTTTGTTTACAAGCACACAACGACGAGAGACCAGAGCCTTGTGAGTCACTCACTGTTGAGTAGCACGCGCCAGGTGATCTAGCATCAGTATGGAATTCACAACTAAATGTTTGCCAGCTAGATATTTTATAACTATTAAGTTAACTGGCTAAAATGTGCTAAAGGCTGCGCAGCTGTGCATTTGGTTTGCTAATTTAGTAGCTAGTTAGCTATCTAGCTAAGTGGTTAGCTTCTTCCAAAATCAAGCTTCGCTTTGTACAGCTAAGAATCCCCTACTGGATCAAGAGCCTTGCTGTTTAATATGTGTTTTGTGCATGCAGCAAACTGTGGTAGCATTTTTGAGTTACTTATATAACTTTATGAGCTGGGATGTCTGTCCTGCAAATAGTTTAGGTCAGAGATTTTATAAAATGTTCTCAATACCCTTATTAGCATTTAGTTAGCATTCTCTATGGGGTTTTACATGTACTTGTTAGCATTGCTAACCTTTAGATTACAGGGGCTAAGTGGGGTTTAAAAATAGCTCCCCTTGTGTTCAGTGACGGTATTACCAAATATGGGATGGCACAAGGTCTGTATGACAATCTGGATACCGCCCAAGCTTAATAAATAGGGTGGTATTTAGGACGCAGCCTAAGTAATTTAAATGCTTAATCGGAGGATGGAACAAACAAGGACCATACAAGGACATGGGGCTTTGATGTATTGCAAAACAGCTAAATGAAGACTCATTTGTTTTGACCATAGGGAACAAGAATTATCCAGGAGTAATAAAGGCCTAGTTCACTAATTGGTGAGGATTTTATTTATTTATAAAAAATTTGATTTATCAGTGGGTGCGGCAGCCCCCTCAGCACCTACTTCTCGTGGCTATTCATAGTGTTGTCCTGATTTAGCCCTAGCTGCCCATAGTTGCTCCTCCCATGCACATAGAGATAACGGATTACCATTGTTGAGAGTAACAGGCTAGGGTTGGGGGATATGGCCATAGAGATCCTATAACTGTTATATTTAATTATGTGAATACAGTACTCATATGGGGCTTCCGAGACACAGACTAAGCCAAGTCTTGGACTAAAAGTATTTTAAATGGAGATTCTGTTTAGTCCAGGGGTATGCTTAAAAGGGTCTGGGCAACCTCAATTTCCAGGCTTTACAAGATTTGGGAGTATGGTAATGTATGGTAGGCTAGGGTCCAGGAAACTTGCCTTCAATGAGATGTTGTAGATGACCATTTGGTGAGTGTGCTACTCACTGAGTTGATGTAGAGGACCATAGGACCGGGGTGCATGGGGTGCTTGGTGGTCTGACAGCCCTCCAATGAGGTCTCCAGCGTGTAGTGGGTGGAGTTAACCGTTGCTTTGCATTCTGGGTCTTGAAGAGTCAGATTGACATTAGCGTAACCGTTGGCCTGAGGAAATAGACAACGTCATTATAAATGAATAGTCAATCATCTATAAAGTCTTTTTTAACGATATGTCCATATAATCTATAATCTTTGCAACAAAATTAAAATCATGATCAATGACCATCTCAATACTGTCAGTAGAGCTTACTGAGACACATGGCACTAGACTAGTGTGGCAAAAGACGTCACTATGCCATTCTACAGTACAGACTACTTCTCTGTGTCATGTTAAATAAAACCACAGGATAGTCCAACTCTAACTAAAATTGTCCCAAATTGCAGTGTGTGGGTTTTACTACACTGTGATTTTGTATATTGTGTTGTGCCTGCTTCACAGTGCCCAGTGGTAGGGCACACATACAAACACACACACAGTAGCAAACACACTGCACACTGTTCATTCTAGTCAGTGCCAGTCAGTATCAAAGAGGAAGACTCATACAGTTAAATCAAGCATTAAAGTGGGATTTCCAAAACTACTTTTCCACCATTTTTGACGTAATGGAGGCAGACATTTAGTCACAGTGATAACCTAGTTGGCTGACTACTAAAGTATCTCCTCACCTGCAGACTCTCTCGGTCGATGCTGACCACTATCCTGCTCTCCTCACACTGAACACTGAGACCCACACTGAGGGTCCCCTGCTGCTCCTCAGGCTGCCCACCCAGCTCCCCTCCCAGCCAGGGCCGGTCATCCAGGGAGGAGGGCAGGGACAGGTAGGGCAAGCCCTGCTCTATGGGCGGGGGCAGGGGGAAGGTGAAGGGCAGGCCACCGGAGGAAGGGGCGGCACCCCCCTGACCACCAGAGAGGAAGGGGTTGGTGTCCCGTAAGATGGAGAGTTCTGGAGGGAACATGGAATCCAAGGGAAGTCAAGTGTGTGTGACAAATTTTTGTCACACACACAGTTGTACAGACAGAGACACACAAGCACGAATGCACACAAATGCACGCACGCACGCACACACACACACACACAAAAACACATACACACTTACACACAGTAACAGGCCTGTGTTCAAATGTCATCTGGTGGTTTTAAAGGCATGGAAATTGCAGAGCAGAAACAGAACAGAACACTGAAACTAAACTGGCTCAGAGTTAGCAGACGTAGTTTCAGATTATTGTCTTTATAAGGACAGTTAAAATTGGATGTCGATGGTCTGTGGTTGTAAAATCAATTATTTATAACAGTTTATACTTTTATAACAATTTATAACATGAAAAGCGCTTACAAATAAAGTGTATTATTATTATTATTATCATAATTTATTTAAATAGTAGATATCTTGATTAAATTGAATAAACCTACAGTACCAGTCAAACGTTTGGACACACCTACTCATTCAAGGGTTTTTCTTATTTTTTACTATTTTCTACATTGTAGAATAATAGTGAAGACATCAAAACTATGAATTTTGTTTTTTCACGCAAGAAGAAAATATGAAACACATAATAAATAAAATAAAAGTTTCTATCAGCAGAACGAGCATGACTAATGAGTAGCTACTTTTTTCTAGTACTTTTCTTGGTGTAGCCAGCCTATTTTTCTCCCATAAAATGCAAGATGAACGTTAAGCAAAACATTAGGAAATATAGCTGGCTACATTATTTCTATTACTTTGCATTTTCATTGTAAGCTCATTAACTTGTGTGGCTGCCAGCCAAATAGCATTGCACTTCAGTTGTCATCTGATGAAAATGAAGCAATTTTCTGCCAAATGTATTTTCTGTGAAGTTGCACATCCCTGATCACTCTAGTGTAGCAAAAAAAACACTGTTGGCTTTCAATATAAAACGCGGCCCCTGTCAATACACAGCTGGACTGCTCCCGCTTTCTCCCATTGTGCTATTTACAAACAAACACTTGACTGGGTCGACTGTTCTGGGGAACTAAGGTAAGATTCTTAATGTGACAGGTGAAATTAAGAATGCAATTATCTCCTAATGTATTGCACAAGTTAACTGCAGGTATTTACTAAAAGATTTGCTACAAAAATGACAATTTATTGAAAAATGCAAAATAAATAGTTTAAATGAGAACGGTTTTGAAAAACCATCCCGTGGCTATTTCCAAATACCCTGGTATACGGTATACCGCCCAAGCATAGTGGAAGCCCGACTGGAATTTTTCAAATAAATTGTTCATACTCAAATAAGCCACCAAATGCTTGAAATCAACTTCTTCTAAAAATATTGGATAATAAAAGTTTAGAGATAGGTCTATAATTACTCAGTGAGGAGGGGTCTAGATTGTGATTTTTAAGGAGAGGTTGAACCAGAGCAGTGTTTGGGAAAGGAGCCAGAGGTCATGAAGCTATTTACATATAGAATGTTGGGGCCAACATTAGGCATAATTCATTTTGTAGTCTAGTAGGGATCATGTCCAAGGGGTAGGAGGAGGTCTTCATGTGAGCTACAGTATCAAGGAGGCACTCAACTGAGCAAAAAGAAGCAGTAGACAGTCTCAGAGTAGTTGCCTTTAGCGCCTCCTGACCAGAAATGCTGGTATGGTGTAGGCTACTGTTAATCTGGAATCTAATATTTTCTGTAAAGAAAATTGTTCATAGAGATCAGGGGAAGCGAGCTCTTAGGGGGGTGCACCAACAACACAATCTATTGTCTTAAACCACATTTTTTAGTTCTCTGAATAAATTAAATACATTTTCATATCAATCCATCAATCCATCAATCCATCAATCCATCAATCAATCCAGGGTTATAGAAGCCTGGGTGTTTCTCACCTGGCTCCCTGAGCCTCAGGTTGAAGGTGTTAGCTACAGGGGTGTGGGTGTAGGAGGTGACCGGTCCATAGCCATGATCCTCTGCCCACTTGATCAGGGCCTGAGAGCCAGATGGGAGGTGGTGCTTAGATAGCCTAGACACCTCCATCAGCATCTCAGTGTTGGGGCTCAGACTGATGGTATTTGGCGTCTGAAAGAAAAGGTAAATACAGGTTTATATTAGTCATATGGAATATTGAATATGACATAGAGTATAGTCATTTTCTTCCGACAGGTGGAGTAACTCCTATGTGATGCTCATTCCTCAGTACAGACAGAGCAATCTGACCATATTTGAAACCAGCACGCTCTCTGTCTTTGTCATGACATTCATTTTATAGAGAAGTGGGTGCCTTTTCTCATCTAGTCAGCAGCATTTACAGTAATCTGTACTGCTGCTAAAGTTTAATTTCCTTTGTCTGTCTGTATGGAACAGCAAAAACGACCCTGTGTCAGATTTCTACCAGAATTCCTCATTAGTTCCGAAGTGTTCCGTGCTGTATAATGTGAGGGGGATAATCCTTTCTCACAGATCCACTCTGTCCCAAATGGCATCCAATTCCATATTTAGTGCACTACTTTTGACCAAGGATGTACTCTATGTCAGCCTGGCCTGTACTTTCCTGTTCCCAGATCTGTTTATACTGCATTCACATATGTAATTATGAAGTGCTTTGAAAGGCTGGTCTAGGCACACTGCAACACCATCATCCCAGACACCCTGGACCCTCTCCAATGCGCATACCGCCCTAACAGATCTACAGATGACTCAATCTCAATTGCACTTCACACTGCCCTCTCCCACCTAGACAAGAGAAATAACTATGTGAGAATACTGTTCATAGACTACAGCTCAGCGTTCAACACCATAGTCCTCTCCAAGCTCATCGGCAAGCTGGGGACCCTGGGACTGAACACCTCCCTCTGTAACTGGATCCTGGATTTCCTGACGGGACAGCCCCAGGTGGTAGGTGTAGGCAACAACACCTCCGCCAGGCTAACCCTCAAAATGCGGGCCCCTCAAGGGAGTGTGCTAAGTTCCCTGCTGTACTCCCTGTTCGCCCACGACTGCATGGCCATGCACAACTCCAACACTATCATCAAGTTTGGTGACGACATGATGGTGGTAGGCCTGATGAGACAACCTACAGGGAGGAGGTCAGAGACTTGGCAATGAGCTTCAAATTCCTTGGCATCCATATCACTAAGGACTTAACATGGTCCACACACACCCGCACAGTTGTGAAGAGGGCACAACAGTGCCTCTTTCCCCTCAGGAGGCTGAAAGGATTTGGCATGGGCCCTCGAATCCTCAAAACGTTCTACAGCTGTACCATCGAAAGCATCTTGACTGGCTGCATCACTGCTTGGTATGGAAAATGCACCACCATCTACTGCATAGCGATACAGAGGGTGGTGCGGACAGTCCAGTACACTCGGGCCGAGCTCCCTGCCATCCAGGATCTCTATATCAGGCCAGAAAAATTGCCAAGGTCTCCAGCCACTAAAGTCATAGACTATTCACTCTGCTACCATCCGGCAAATGATACTGGAGCAACAGGTTCCGAGACAGCTTCTACCTCCAAGCCATTGGAATGCTTAAAATGATATTTTGGGTTTTAGCATGTTAGACCTCATTTTCCAATTACTTTTGAAGCATCATCCAGACTCTTCTTTGGCTGTCTTAGTTGCTTGCATGAGCCATATCATGGTAGTGGACAGACTCACCCAAAAAACGTGCTTTAAAACGTCTGGGCTATACAGGCATGTCAATATCAAAAACTTTTCCCACTATTATGAGCATAAATTTGTATGACTCAAACTGGGTTTGCTTCCTGTTTTTCCCTTACCTTGGAACTCATTTCTACATCACTACTACAGTCGTGGCAAAAAGTTTTGAGAATGACGCAAGTATTGGTCTCCACAAAGTTTGCTGCTTTAGTGTTCTTAGATCTTTATGTCAGTAGTTACTATGGTACACTGAAGTATAATTACAAGTATTCCATAAGTGTCAAAGGCTTTCATTGACAATGACATTCAGTTTATGCAAAGAGTCAGTATTTGCAGTGTTGACCCTTCTTTTTCAAGACCTCTGCAATCCACCCTGGCATGCTGTCAATTAACTTCTGGGCCACATCCTGACTGATGGCAGGCCATTCTTGCATAATCAATGCTTGGAGTTTGTCAGAAGTTGTGGGTTTTTGTTGGTCTACCCGCCTCTTGAGGATCGACCACAAGTTCTCAATGGGATTAAGGTCTGGGGAGTTTCCTGGCCATGGACCCAAAATGTTGATGTTTTGTTCCCCGAGCAACTTAGTTATCACTTTTGCCACTTACCTGGCAAGGTGCTCCATCATGCTGGAAAAGACATTGGTCGTCACCACACTGTTCTTGTATGGTTGGGAGAAGTTGCACTCAGAGGATGTGTTGGTACCATTCTTTATTCATAACTGTGTTCTTAGGCAAAATTGTGAGTTAGCCCACTCCCTTGGCTGAGAAGCAACCCCACACATGAATGGTCTCAGGATGCTTTACTGTTGGCATAACACAGGACTGATGGTAGCGCTCACCTTGTCTTCTCCGGACAAGATGTTTTCCAGATGGCCCAAAAAATCTGAAAGGGGATTCATCAGAGAAAATGACTCTACCCCAGTCCTCAGCAGTCCTATCCCTGTACATTTTGCAGAATATCAGTCTGTCCCTGATGTTTTTCTTGGAGAGAAGTGGATTCTTTGCAGCCCTTCTTGACACCAGGCCATCCTCCAAAAGTCTTCGCCTCACTGTGCGTGCAGATGCACTCACACCTGCCTGCTGCCATTCCTGAGCAAGCTCTGCACTGGTGGTGCCCAGATCCCGCAGCTGAATCAACTTTAGGAGACGGTCCTGGCGCTTGCTGGACTTTCTTGGGCGCCCTGACGCCTTCTTCACAACAATTGAACCTCTCTCCTTGAAGTTCTTGATGATCCGATAAATGGTTGAATTAGGTTCTTACCAGCAGCAATATCCTTGCCTGTGAAGCCCTTTTTGTGCAAAGCAATGATAACGGCACATGTTTCCTTGCATGTAACCATGGTTGACAGACGAAGAACAATGATTTCAAGCACCACCCTCCTTTTAAAGCTTCCAGTCTGTTATTCTGACTCAATCAGCATGACGTGATCTCCAGCCTTGTCCTCGTCAACACTCTCACCTGTGTTAACGAGACAATCACTGACATGATGGCAGCTGGTCCTTTTGTGGCAGGGCTGAAATGCAATGGAAATGTTTTTTAAGTTCATTTTCATGGCAAAGAGGGACTTTGCAATTAATTGCAATTCATCTGATCACTCTTCATGACATTCTGGAGTATATGCAAATTGCCATCATCAACACTGAGGCAGCAAACTTTGTGGAGACCAATACTTGTCATTCTCAAAACTTTTGGCCACGACTGTACATCTGCGCACTGCTAGTCACACGTAGCCACACCTCCAAATTCCACTGAGCCTGGTCCTTGAGGATAGCGCAGTGCAGACACATCTTTCAAGCGCTACACTGCCCAAAATCATTCAATCAAAATGTAAAACATGTCTTAGACGGACAGCTACAAGCCTGAAGAGGATGCATACTTTGCCAAACCATATTTATATGAGCCAGAATATACTGATGAAGAGCTTGGACAGATAGAAGATTCTAGACAATTCTGTGCCTCCAACTTTGTGACAACAGTTTGGGGAAGGCCCTTTCCTGTTTCAGCATGACAATGCTCCCGTGCACAAAGTAAGGTTCATACAGAAATGGTTTGTCAAGATCTGCGAGCTGAGCATTTCATGGTTAAATCTACACCCGTTGTATTCAGCATATGTGACAAACAATATTTGATTGGGTCATTAACTGTCAGATATTTACATTTTAGTAATTTAGCAGACACTCATATCCAAAGCAACTAGGGTTAAGTGCCTTGCTTTAGGGCGCATTGACACATTTTTTTCACACAGTCAGCTTGGTGATTTGAACCAGCGACTTTTCGGTTACTGGCCAAATGTTCTTAACCGCCAGGCTACCTGCCAAACCATATGTGACCAAGCTGGTACTGTCCCAGAACAGTAAACTGTAGGTCAGCAGCACAGCACAATGCTGCCAAGTATCCTCAGTTTCCAGTCCCCTCCTCCCCCTACTGTTTATTTTAGCGTAACCTACTACTGTAGCCAACCGTAGACCTGCTCTGTTGGCCTGATTGATTCAGTGCAGTGACAGCCTAAAGTGCAGCTGTACAAACAGGCAGACGGTGGCTGGGGCTGAATGTGGGTCTGTGTCCCAAATGGCAACATATTTCCTATATAGTGCACTACTTTTGACCAGAGATCCATGGACCCTGGTCAAAAGCAGTGCACTGCATCGGGAATAGGGTGCCATTTGGGATGCAACCTGCACCTAAACTGAGCTGGCTGCCTGGCAGAAGTGCAGCGTCATGGCCGGGCAGAGGCACACACCCACCCTGCCTACATGAGGATGACTGTTACATAGTGTGGGAACCAACCCAGGGAAGCAGTGACCCAGAGGCCATAAGAAAACACAAGACACCCCCACTGAGGTCAGCACTTAGCATAGGGACCATGGAATGGAGCTACGCAGCATTCATAAAGATGATAGGATAGGGGGGCAGGCCAGGTTGCTTTGGCCTTTTTTCTTTTAGTCCAGGTCATCATTGTAAATTACAATTGACTCTCAAATGACTTACCTTTAGGTTTTAAAAAATGGTGTCAAATTCACTCTCTTGTTAATATACAAAACACCTTTGATATCCATTAGGTATCTCTGATGGCTATGTGCCAAAAGTGTAGGAGCCATCCTTCATTATGACATCAGATATTGGTAAATGTTTTATTTGTTTTTTTAACAAACATTGCATCTCAACCTAAAACCAAATAATTATCCCTTGGTGTGAGCATTGTAAATGTGTGTATGTATGTCTTTCAATGACAAAAAAAGTTTACAAACGACCACAGTGTATAGGTGTCAATGTTAACAAGTATGAAATCATTTTTCAATTCAGCAGCCAGTCATGGATGTATTTATTACACCGGATTTCAACCTGGTCTCAGAGCATTTCGTATTATTCTGCATATAAATCAGAGACACTCCATTTAGTATGATATGTTACGTTTCGTATGGCATGTATTAATTTGTGGATGTTCATACCCATTTCATATGATATGTTATAAATTACAATATATTCATATTATATGTTATGAATTTCCAAAAGGTACAATATGTTACGAATTTGCTAAATGTATGACATGTTACGAATTCTAGCTAGGTGGCTAGGTGGCTAATGTTAGCTGGCTAACGTTAGCTAGAGGTTAGGGTTAAGAGTTAGGGTTAAGTTTAGGACTTTGGATAAAGGGGTAAGGTTAAGGTTAGGGGGAGGGTTAGCTAAAAGGGTAAGGTTAGGATTAGCTAAAAAGGTTAAGGTTTGGGTTAGGGTTAGGGTTAGGGGAAGGGTTAGATAACATGCTAAGTAGTTGCAAAGTAACTGAAAAGTAGTAAGTACAAAAAAATGGCTAATTAGCTAAAATTGTCCATGATAGGGTACACGTTATACGTCTTCCCATCCACCCCGATATGCAATCCAAAGCACTCATGTCTGGTGAAACCTTAGCACTATATTCCTGTTATAGTGCACTACCTTTGACCAGGGCCCATAGGATTTAAGTAGTGGACTATATAGGGAATAGGGCCTGCCGTCCGCAGTACTCATAACTCACATTATCATTGATGACAAACAGGTCAGGCTGTGAGCACAATACAAATACTGTCTCTTTCTCCTCCTCCTTTCCCCCTCTCATTTGATGCGATGACAACCCTTGGAGCTGTCAGGTTGATATTTCCTGGTTCATCCATCCCCCTCTCTCCATCCCTCACTCCCTCCCCTGCAGGCAGTTTGAAACCAGGTGCCACTTTAACACTCTTCAGATTGTTACAAACGTATTGGTCAGCAATGCAAAGTGGTGAAATGCCTGTCTCTCTTCTGTGCCTGTCTAGTCATGTGTTGGGACATGGTTATTCTGTCTCCCCTCACACCATCGGTGCAATTGTGATGTGTTACTGACACAGTGTAAAAAATATTGGCAGTGGATATATTTGGTTTTCTATGCAGCTGAGGGATGGAGCCTTGGGTCTCTGGAGAAGGCCTTGAACATAAACTGCTACTACTGTAAACATAATTATTTGTATTTAGGTCAAAACAGGAACTGATAAGTTCAGAGTGACGTTTTGAGTCACGTACCACTACATCCAGTTTCCCGATGACGCTGTGAGCCTTGATGACCCAGTTGACAGACTTCTCACACTTCAGCAGCAGCACGACGTCACGACGCAACAGGACATCTGCCCTCAATGGTTTCAGCTCAACGATCACATCCACCTGGAACGCACTGCGCGAGAGAGAGAGAGAGAGACATAAGAATTTTGGAAGGCCCAAAACACTCAGTATTTACATGCCTTCTCTCTGTCTGGCCAACTGATTAAGAAACTGGAACTATTCCCAGAAAGAGGAGGACATGTGCGTAACAGACCAGACCACATTGCAGCAGTATGGTGAAATACATCATGGCTGCCATATTCCCTGTATTCCTGGGCTCTTCATGCGTATACAGAGTAATCACACCACTGGGAGAGTGAGGCGATTACCTGGCAGACTAGAGATACAGATTAGAGTCTGAGATAAGTTGCATCCCAAATGGCACCCTAACCTTATATAGTGCCATAGAGGCCCTGATCAAAAGTAGTGCACTATATATATAGTGAATAGGATGCCATTTTGGGATGACCCCATAGACTCTAAGCCTGAAATAGAGTTCTTGACAGAACATCATAAGGTCATTATTACCCCCCTCTTCCTTCGTATCCAACACAAACCTCCAGAGACCAGAGAGAGAGACCATTCTGACCTCTTGTAATGGGGAAATTATACTGAGATCATTAAGTTCATGTTAAGAGTTAGTGTGATCAACATAATGTGTATCATATTGACATGAAGGGACAGTTTCCCAGAGACAGATTACGCATGCTCAACAGAGAATCTCCATTGAAAGTGTTCTTTAGTCCAGAACTAAGCTTATTCTGTGTCCAGGAAACCAGCCCAAACTGGATAGATGTGTGCTCTGTTTAGGGGAGGCAGGTAGCCTAGCGGTTAGAGCATTGGGCCAGTAACTGAAAGGTTGCTGGTTCGAATACCTGAGCCGGCAAGTTGAAAATCCTGTCGATGTGTCCTTTTGTAAGGCACTTAACCCTAATTTGCTCCAAGGGTGCCATACTACTATGGCTGACCCTGTAGGTAGGCTGTCGTTGTAAATAAGAATTTGTTCTTAACTGACTTGCCTAGTTAAATAAATAAAACATTTTGGGGTCAGACTACGTTTGATTCTGGTGGTGGGCTAAAGTACTGACCAACTGGAGTTATGGTTGTGCTACAGTTGTGTTATGGTTATGTTATGGTTGTGGTGGGTTACAGTACTGACCTACTGGAGCTGGGTGCTTGCAGCTCGATGATGTGGATCTCTTGGTCCTGGTCTGGTCCAGACAGGACACAGCCTTTAGAGGGCTGGGACTCTACGTAGCCAGCAAGGTAGTTCAGAGACAGGAACTTGTTGTCGATCTTGCAGGTGTTGGAGAACACTGGGTCTGGAAGAGGAAAGGAGAGGGTGGGTGGATGAGATTATGAAATGAGATCATGACTCAATGTATAATTCGAACACTGGATGTGATGTGATTATACCTGATTAATCCTCAAGAGGAAGAAGCTCTGACAAAGGCAGAGAGGACGATACGTAAGCTTAATATACTGATACCGGGAAGCGCTGTGTGCAAGTTTTTATTTTCTTTCAAGATGAATCCTCATGAGCAAATGGGTGAAGTATTTAGTTAAAGTATTTACACTACGGTGTGTTCAGCCAACATTTTGAGATATCTGAACGCGGTTACTGGTAAAAGACAGGGTCAGACAGAGACAGACAGACAGGTTTTATATTGAACACTAATATTCAAGTTCCTGGTAAAAATTAAGGCCAATATATTTAGAAAATACATTTTGAACATTAGCAGTCATAAACACGTCCAATCAGTTATTCCTGTCAGGTTTCCCACCATTCTTACTTGTTATCATTTATTTACTTACAGTCGTATGCAAAAGTTTGGGCACCCCTCTGAGGCTGCATAATAATTCTCTGTCGTCACAGAAAATGATCACAGTGGCATGTCATTCATTTTCTAATAAAAGCTGAGTACTGGGGTATTGTCCAGACAAAGATTTTTAGTGTAGCAATATTAAGTTGTATGAAATTAAATCAGATGTGAAAAATAGGCTTTGTTATTCTGTTGATTTGAATACCTGTAACTACTTAGCACTGATTAATTGGAACACACAATTGGTTTGGTGAGCTCATTAAGCCTTGAACTTCATAGACAAGTGCATCCAATCATGAGAAAAGGTATTTAAGGTGGCCAATTGCAAGTTGTTGTTCTCTTTGACTCTCCTCTGAAGAGTGGCAACATGGGGGCCTCAAAACAACTCTCAAATGACCTGAAAACAAAGATTGTTCAACATTATGGTGTAGGGGAAGGCTACAAAAAGCTATCGCAGAGATGTAAGCTGTCAGGGCCAGATGTACTAACGCTTTTGCGCCCACTTCAGGCGTATTTGTTTTGCAAAGTGCGCATAAAACCATGGCGAGGTATGTATGAACGGGACGCACCGAGATGAAAGCGCAGACTGCCTGTCTCGGGAACTGAAAATGGCAAAATGCGCTTTTCCTGTCATGCATATGCATTCATGGGATGGTCAAGGGGAAAGTGGGAGTGTCACATAAAGAGATGGGAGGGGAAACGTAAACTGCGCCTAATTATGTATTCCGCGTTATGTACAGAAAAAGCCGGTGAAAGCGCGACTCTATTTCGCGCTGAAAATTCTCCGCCTCTTAAAAGCAGGTGTAATTTAGGAAGCGGGTTTCCTGGCATATGCCTCCTGGTGAAATGGCAGCAGTAATCCGAGCAAGACGAAGACATAGGCTAAGGAGACGAGCTGAAAAGGTTTTTGCCACAAGAATCACACTTTTTCAGTTGATTGAAAACGAAATCATTAAGCGTTACAGATTAAGCAGCTACACAATATTACAGTTACTGGAAGAAATCAAAGATGACATTGAATCTCAGACTCAGCGTTCACATTCCATTCCAGCAGTTGTTAAACTTCTCCCTACATTACAATTATTGGCATCAGGATCATTTCAAACAGTCATAGCATCAGCAGTGGGAATATCGCTGATCCATGATGGAAAGAGAGGAGGAGGCCCATTCAATTGCGTGTTTAAATACGCACAATTTACGGTATAGTGGGTGGGGACAGGCGCTGATTACCTGATGAACTGCAGGTTTGGTACATAACACGCACACTGCGGTTTCACATCAAGCGCTTTCTGCGTCTTGGCCATGGCGCTATTAACGCTGCGTTCGCAAATGTACGTACATCTGGCCCTCAGTGTCCACTGTGAGGAACATAGTGAGGAAATGGAAGACCACAGGCACAGTTCTTGTTAAGGCCAGAAGTGGCAGGCCAAGTAAAATATCGGAGAGGCAAAGGCGAAGGATGGTGATAACGGTCAAAAACAGCCCACAGACCACCTCCAAAGACCTACAACATCATCTTGCTGCAGATGGTGTCACTGTGCATCGTTCAACAATTCAGCGCACTTTGCACAAGGAGAAGCTGTACGGGAGAGTGATGCGGAAGAAGCCTTTTCTGCACACACGCCACAAACATACATTTGGACAAGCCAGCTTCATTTTGGAATAAGGTGCTGTGGACTGATGAGTTATTTGGTCATAACAAGGGGCGTTATGCATGGCGGCAAAAGAACACAGCGGTCCAAGAAAAACACTTGCTACCCACAGTAAAATTTGGTGTGGGTTCCATCATGCTGTGGGGCTGTGTGGCCAGTGCCGGTACTGGGAATCTTGTTAAATTCCACTCAATATCAGCAGATTCTTGGGAATAATGTTGAAGAATCAGTCACAAAGTTGAAGTTACGCCGGGGCTGGATATTTCAACAAGACAACGAACCAAAACACTGCTCAAAATCTACCCGGGCATTTATGCAGAGGAACAAGTACAATGTTCTGGAATGGCCATCCCAGTCCCCAGACCTGAATATCATTAAGAATCTGTGGGATGATTTGAAGCGGCCTGTCCATGCTCGGCAACCATCAAACCTAACTGAACTGGAGATGTTTTGTAAGGAGGAATGGTCCAAAATACCTTCATCCAGAATCCAGACACTCATTAGAGGCTATAGGAAGCGTCTAGAGGCTGTTATTTTAGCAAAAGGAGGCTCTACTAAATATTGATGTGATTTTTCTGTTGGGGTGCCAAAATTTATGCACCTGTCTAATTTCGTTTTGATGCATATTGCACATTTTCTGTTAATCCAATAAACCTAATTTCACTACTGAAATATTACTGTGTCCATCAGTTATTTGATAGATCAAAATGAAATTGCTGATCCAAACACCCAATTATTTATAAATGGAAATCATGGAAATTGTCAGGGGTGCCCAAACTTTTGCATACGACTGTAAATATTATTATTCTCCATCCAACTGCCCAGGCATGCAATCCTCTTCTCTGTCTTTTACAGATCATGAACAGTTAAGCCCTGCAGTCTTTCCTCAGAGGAATCACAAGACAGATGCTTCCTTATTTGGCAAACAAGGTCTTGGACAGTAGTGAGGTTTAGAGAATATAAAGTAAAGGGTTGGCACCTTCCTCCCCGAACCTCCTCATGGCACTTTGAAGAACCGAGGAAGAGAGTGTGAGTGTGTGTGTGTGTATTAATGGCCTGAGACAACAAAGCGGAAATATGTCCGCCTCATGAAAAGGTACCAGAGACATAGGGAGACAGACTGGAACGCTAGAGCTCTCTCTCTGAGGTAAACATGGCATGTTGGACCTTTGCCAAACCACATGGTCTAATGACAGAGAGAGGGGCTGAATGGATGACTGCTTCAAGGCTAAGCAACCACACACTCTCTGTTCTCTCTGCTCTCTTTCAAGTGACTGAGAACATGGAGAGCACAGAACACAGATAGCACGGAAGAAAGGCCTGAGACGTATGTTTCATGATTAACTACTCATGGTGTGATTGTGATAACGTACAGGAACTCAAGTCCTTTTGTTCACCCGACCTAGAATACCTCACAATCAAATGTCGACCGTATTACCTCCCAAGATAATTATTTTTGGATATAGTACCAGCTGTGTATATTCCCCCTCAAGCCGATACTACGATGGCCTTCAAGGAACTACAATGGACTTTGTGCAAACTGAAAACAACATATCCTGAGGCCACATTTATAACAAAGCAAATCTGAAGAAAACTCTACCGAAGTTCTATCAACACATTGCCTGTACTACTTGCGCTTCAAAAACGATTGACCATTGTTACTCTCCCTTCCAGGATGGCTACAATGCCCTCCCCTGCCCTTTGTTCGGCAAATCAGACCACGACTCCATTCTGCTCCTCCCTTCCTATAGGCAGAAACTCAAACAGGAAGTACCCGTGCTAAGGTCTATCAAACGCTGGTCTGACCAATCTGAATCCATGCTTCATGATTGTTTTGATCACGCATACTGGGATATGTTCCGGGTTACTTCTGAAAATAACATTGACGTAAACACTGACACAGTGATTGAGTTCCTCAGGAAGTGTATAGGGGATGTTGTTCCCACTGTGACTATTAAAACCTCCCCAAACCAAAAACCAAGGATAGATTACAGCATTCATGCGAAACTGAAAGCACGAACCACCATATTTAACCATGGCAAGTGCAGTTATGCCTTCCGTAAGGTAATCAAACAGAGAAAACATCAGTACAGAGACAAAGTGAAGTCACAATTCAACGGCTCAGACACGAGATGTATGTGGCAGGGACTCCACATAATCACGAATTACAAAGGGAAAACCAGCCACGTCGCGGACACCAATGTCTTGCTCCCGGACAAGCTGAACACGAGAGCCCACAGTTCTCCTTGGCCAATGTGAGTAAGACATTTAAGTGTGTTAACCCTCGCAAGGCTGCCAGGCCAGACGGCATCCCTAGCCGCGTCCTCAGAGCATGTGCAGACCAGCTGGCTGGAGTGTTTACGGATATATTCAATCTCTCCCTATTCCAGTCTGCTGTCTCCACTTCTTCAAGATGTCCACCACTGATCCTGTACCTAAGAAAGCAAAGGTAACTGAACTAAATTACTATCGCCCCGTAGCACTCACTTATGTCATTATGAAGTGCATTGAGAGACTAGTTAAGGATCATATCACCTCCACCTTACCTGACACCCTAAACACACTTCAATTTGCAAACCGCCCCAATAGACCCACAGACGATGCAATCGCCATCGCACTGCACACTGCCCTATCCAATCTGGACAAGAGGAATACCAATGTAAGAAGATGTTCATTGACTACAGCTCAGCCTTCTACACCATAGTACCCTCCAAGCTCATCATTAAGCTCGGGGCCCTGGGTCTGAACCCCGCCCTATGAAACTGGGTCCTGGACTTCCTGACGGGCCGACCCCAGGTGGTGCAGGTAGGAAACCTCACCCCCACTACACTGACCCTCAACACAGGGGCCCCACATGGGTGCGTGCTCAGCCTCCTGCTGCACTCCCTGTTCACCCATGAGTGGCCACGCACGGCTACAACTCTATCATCGAGTTTGCAGACGACACAACAGTAGTAGGCCTGATTACCAACAATGACGAGACAGACTACAGGGAGGTGGTGAAGGCCCTGGAGGAGTGGTTCCAGGAAATACAAAGGAGTTGATTGTGGACTTTAGGAGACACCAGAAGGAGCACACCCCCATCGATGGGACGCAGTGGTGAAAGGTTCCTTGGCATACATATCACTGACAATCTAAAATGGCCCACCCACACAGACAGTGTGGTGAAGATGGGGCAACAGCGACTCTTCAACCTCAGTAGGCTAAAGAAAAATTTCAGGAGGCTGAAGAAATTCGGCTTGGCCCCTAAAACTCTCAAACTTTACAGATGCGCCATTGAGAGCATCCTGTCGGGCTGTATCACCGCCTGGTACGGCAACTGCACTGCCTGCTGGGAAAAGCTGAGAACGAGAGACTAAAAAACAGCTTCTATCTCAAGGCCATCAGACTGTTAAAAAGCCATCACTAGCCGGCCTCCACCCAGTACCCTGCCCTGAACTTAACCACCCGTTTACTCAACCCTGCACCATAGAGGCTGCCCTATGTACACAGTTGAAGTCGGAAGTTCACATACACCTCAGCCAAATACATTTAAACTCAGTTTTTCACAATTCCTGACATTTAATCCTAGTAAAAAATCCCTCTGTTAGGATCACCACTTTATTTTAAGTCAGAATAATAGTAGAGAGAATGATTTATTTCAGCGTTTATTTCTTTCATCACATTCCCAGTGGGTCAGAAGTTTACATACACTCAATTAGTATTTGGTAGCATTGCCTTTAAATTGTTTAACTTGGGTCAAACATTTCGAGTAGCCTTCCACAAGCTTCCCACAATAAGTTGGGTGAATTTTGGCCCATTCCTCCTGACAGAACTGGTGTAACTGAGTCAGGTTTGTAGGCGTCCTTGCTCGCACACGCCTTTTCAGTTCTGCCCACAAATGTTCTATAGGATTGAGGTCAGGGCGTTGTGATGGCCACTCCAATACCTTGACTTTGTTGTCCTTAAGCCATATTGCCACAACTTTGTAAGTATGCTTGGGGTCATTGTCCATTTGGAAGACCCATTTGCAACCAAGCTTTAACTTCCTGACTGATGTCTTGAGATGTTGCTTCAATATATCCACATTATTGATGCTGCCACCCCCATTCTTCACGATTGGGATGGTGTTCTTCAGCTTGCAAGCCTCCCCCTTTTTCCTCCAAACATAACAATAGTCATTATGGCCAAACAGTTCTATTTTTGTTTCATCAGACCAGAGGACTTTTCTCCAAAAAGTAAGATCTTTGTCCCCATGTGCAGTTGCAAACCGTAGTCTGGCTTTTTTATGGCGGTTTTGGAGCAGTGGCTTCTTCCTTGCTGAGTGGCCTTTCAGGTTATGTCGATATAGGACTCGTTTTACTGTGGATATAGATACTTTTGTACCTGTTTCCTCCAGCATCTTCACAAGGTCCTTTGCTGTTGTTCTGGGATTGATTTGCACTTTTCACACCAAAGTACGTTCATCTCTAGGAGACAGAACACTTCTCCTTCCTGAACAGTATGACGGCTGCGTGGTCCCATGGTGTTTATACTTGCGTACTATTGTTTGTACAGATGAACGTGGTAACTTCAGGCATTTGGAAATTGCTCCCAAGGATGAACCAGACTTTTTCTGAGGTCTTGGCTGACCTCTTTTGATTTTCCCATGATGTCAAGCAAAGAGGCCTTGAAATACATCCACTGGTACACCTCCAATTGACTCAAATTGATGTCAGTTAGCCTATCAGAAGCTTCTAAAGCCATTACATAATTTTAATAATTAAATAATTCCATTATTTTAGTTTTAGATTTGTGTATTAATAGATATTACTGCACTGTTGGAGCTAGGAACACAAGCAATTTGCTACACCAGCAATAACATCTGCTAAATATGTGTATTTTGACATAACCCGGGTGTAATGTGTAATGGAGCCATTACGCCACTCCACTCCTGGCAGTAACTGTGATATTGTCTTGCAGTGAAAGATAGTTATTAAAATGTATCCTTTCTATCTGGTGTTGATGTAGGATGAATTTTAACGTGCTTTTGGTTCGGTTTTCACACCAGTGGGGAGTGAAAGAGTGAAGTAAGGAGTGAAGCATGGCTTCAATGGATCAATCACACAACAACCCTGGAGGAGCCCTGGATTTCCAATAGCCAGCCTCCCTACTACAGTAACTCTACTGACTGGTGGAGAGGAGAGGAGAGGAGATGAGGCCCCCACTATCTGCTTTAGCTCAAACACCTCTTGACAGTTTTTTCCACTTACAGCTCACAGTTATCAAGGAACAGCTCACATTCCCTAAACCCATTAATGCCTTCGACAGTTTAGTTTACTACAAACTCTGCTGCTCAGAAGTGGTCTTCCTATAGACACAAGTTCAAGAGAAAGGCCCCTATCATCTTACTTAACAGCAGCTTGAGGAGTTAAGTAGGAGAGAATATTGTAAATTGATCTCTCTCTTGTGTATTTGACTAAACCTGCTTGAAGACTTGAATAGCAAGAAACAGTCCCATGTTTGATCTCTTCAGTCTACAGATATTCTTCTTGTTTTGTCAACTTCGGTACAACCCCGTCTCACCTCTTTTTTTCTTCTTGTTTCCCTCTCTCTGCCACTCCCCTCTTTTTCTCATAGTGCACAGGACTAGTCTGTCAGGCCTCAAGTCTGGCAGCAGGCCCACACACAAGCTACCAATCAGAGCAGCGATCCCTCACAAACCTACTACGCATTTTCATCATTAAATTCTTCTTCACTTCTTCCTCAGTCCACTGACTCTGGGCTCATGGTCAAATAAGATAAGTGACAAGCAATGAAAGGAAGCTTCCAGATTACAAAATAAAGAAAAGAGTACAAAGTCCTTTCCTCCCGACCAAGTCAAATGCAACTGAAAGCTGGCCAGTGGAACTGAGAAGTCAAAACACAGAGAGTGTTCGCTCTGCTACTCTAGGGTCCAATAACTCCCAGGACTGTCAATGGCCTCCATTGAGAATGAATTACTGTGTAGGAACCCCTTAATTAAGGTTTAGTGGGGAAGAAAAGGCCTGTAACGAGGCAAAGAAAATATACAGTTAGTGGAAGTAGGTGTAAAAGTCTCCCCAGGCATTCTAAATGAGAATGTGGCGCTGCCTTGGAACTCAGGTAACATTTCTAACCTGCCTCTCACAGTAAAACACACCTTCTCCCACTTTGATGTAGATGTCCAGGGCAATCTTAAGTTCGGAGAAGGAGGTAACGGCTCTGTACTTCTTGGTGGCCCAGTTGAGGAGGTGCTCGTTGCCATTGGGAAGTTCCTCCTTCTGAACATGACAGTGGAGGGAGAAGTTACCTGGAGGGAAGTTGACATCAGATCCCACAGATACCTGGAGGAAGGAGAGATACAACAATGTTACAGACAGTCAGTAACAGATACACCATGGTTTTACAGACAGACATAGTCCTGAGACATGGCTGTAGTGTGTTAGGAGTCATAGAGTAAGAGTCTACATCCATGTATTAGCGGTACACAAGACACAGAAGTGGCCCTCTGAGATCTCTGATAGCTGGAGTATGGAGAGACACAATGACGTTACAGACAGACACTGTACATGAGGAGACATAGCCCCGAGACATGGCTGTAGGCTGCTATGGCATTACAGTAGGTGTAATAAGACTTGTAGTCAGTTATAGAAGTCTACAGCCTTGTCTCAGGGCTACAGGAGCCACAGAGGGACATCACTTCGCCTGTGAGAGAAAAGAGCTGAAGGTAGGGATTCCACAGAATGATTGTGATACAGTAAGTTTCTGTATGACACTATGGGCCTGTTTCCCAGACACAGATAAAGCCTAGTCCTGGACTAAAAAGCATTCTCAACGGAGAATCTCCATTGGAAATTATTTTTAGTCTAGGACTAGGCTTAATTGTCTCGAAAAACCGACCCTAGCCGGAACATTTGAAAATTGTGGGATGCAACCCAGATGTCTAGAGAGACTAAGGCTTAATCAGTGTGTGGGAAACCGGCGCTAAGAGACTACCTAAAGCATTATGGACCTAGGGTGAAGAAACACAGAGAGACCATAGGAACAATAATAAGGTGTGGGGATTTACAGTATCTTTATATCTAGTCCAGAGAGCAATAAGCATTGATTTAATATCATAGGGATGATTTCTGATAGTCTAATGTATATCAAAAAACTTTGATATACATTACAAATTCCTTCAGTCTCCATTTCTACTGAAGGAAATACATGTATAGAGTTACTGAGGATATAAAATGGTAAGCTACAAAAAGGTAGCTGTGATTTACTGTTAAAAAGCTGTATTTTCTATTGGGCTCATGGACTTTCACTCACAAGGACTTCTTAGTTGATAAAGATGTGCACATAAAACTCAACTCTGTATTGATATGCTCATCCACTTTATGGGAAAATAAGAAATTCGAAGTCAAGGCCTGCCTAGAGGCAAACAGAAAAAAGAGATGAATGTAGCAAGCAGGTATACACACACGCATGTGATCGCGTATGTCGTCATCATAGAAAACACATATGCAAGATGCGTTTACTTCTGTGTATGCATCATCAAATAAAAATCACATTTATTTATAAAGCCCGTTTTACATCAGCCGATGTCACAAAGTGTTATACAGAAACCCAGCCTAGAAACCCAGACCTCGACCCATATGCTTCATTTCATACGGATAAACATTCACATGCGCTGAAAAAACGTCTAATGCCTGTAGTACAACTGTTAGCATGGAGAGAGACAAAGAGAAAGAGAGAGACAAAGAGAAAGATAGAGGGAGAGGGAGAGGGAGAGGGAGAGAAAGAAAGAAAGAAAGAAAGAAAGAAAGAAAGAAAGAAAGAAAGAAAGAAAGAAAGAAAGAAAGAAAGAAAGAAAGAAAGAAAGAAAGAAAGAAAGAAAGAAAGAGAGAGAGAGAGAGAGAGAGAGAGAGAGAGGGGAGGGTTTTTGTTTTTTTAAATGAAATATATGAGTAATGTTTTTATCAAAGACTTGAAAGTTTGAAGAAAGTAATTGCCACTAGCATCCACTTTTACAAGAACACATAAACTGTGAAGCCAGCACTGGCACGAGAAGTGCTTGAAAATTTCAAAGCAATGCTATTCTTAATTGTATTAACAATACTTCAACGTAGTGCTATATTCACAGACGTCAATGACTGACACAATGGGAAGATACAGAGAGTATACATACAATACACAGAACATCCATTTTTGTCAGTTTTATTGTCCCTACTGTCAAAGCAGGTACGCTACTCGTTCTTATCACCCTGTTCTCCCTGAGAAGAGAAGAGGAGGACATGACTTAACGTGCAGAGAGAGAAAGTGTCTTATCCCTGAACACATAAATCAGTGTTGTTTATATGTCCTCTGCTCACAAACAGACCCAGACAGACAGATAGATTAGTCCTGGGCTCGCTCCATCATAT